>CM075206.1:10406400-10953900 GCA_037577475.1 Chaunax sp. Z400 | reverse complement strand
CCGCGAGTGAAATGTAACCAAAGTTGTCCGTGGCTTTCATAACAATGAAGCAAGCGCATGCACTAACACAGATGCACGTATGCAAGGACGCAAGATCATAGGAAGCCATTTGCATGAAAATATAGACAGTTAAACACTCTGGCTTGCACGGACGCACAAACAGGGTGGTTGATGATGCACCGTCTGCATGGCTGATGAAGAGCAGAGTTATGGACAAGGACATCAGGGGTGACGACAGAAGTGCATAATGAAAGGGCCGTAGTACAAGCCGATACCCGTCTTTCAGAGGGCCTTAAGGGTTTTGAGGATTGTACACCTATTATCAGTGAGCTACACAGCAATCACAGTCAAACAGAGAGCCCTCTAATATTGCTGGTAAACCTAAAATAAAATGCCAGTGCTAAGTTGAACCCAGTCACTCTCCCTTTACTGTGGCTACCGTGCTTTTTTGCGTTCACCTGTTTTGTTTCGTCTGACTCTGTTGTGCTCTTGTGGAAAAAAAAAAGAGAAGAAAAGGCTGCGAAAGTGGTGATGAAGTGCCATAATGGCTGCAGCATATATCACAGAGGCACAGCTCTAACATGACGCCCTAACTCTTCCAATAACAGCTCATTGTGCCAGAGATAAGGAATGCAGGCGTGATTCCTTTTTCTGCATGCCATGATGGATGGAGTCAAACTCTTGCGGCGGGTCCTCACAACCCGTCCTCTGCCTTGTGTTTTCTTTGCCAATATGCCTTGATGGAGCTTTTTGCAGACAGACATGAAATCAATACAGTGTATCTGTTCAACACATATGTACACCATTGCAGAAATGCAAGCAAGGCAGAAAATGCACAATTCAATGATGACAATAGGGAGACAGTGAGATGGACAGACAGAGGGCAGCCGTGGGCACCTCCGGTGGCTCAGGCAAAAGCTGATCTAAAGGGTTTTAGACCTCAGCAAATACCCCTGACAAACACACAGGCCTGGGCCTCTCAGATAAAAAGAATCTTATGAAACTGGGAGCTTTAAAACTTTGTTGTGTGCATATTTGCTTTTGACAGTATCAATTGAGATTAATTGCGTTAGTCTGTGCATGAACTCACTCTCTGCTCTTGTGGTAGCTGCATCTCTTTAGCGGAATCTTGATGACCTGGTCTCTTACACCCACATAAAGCTCGCTCCGGCTGTGCAAGATCAGCAGGCTTCGAATCGGCTGCCTCTTCCTGGGCGGGAACAACTCGAACTCCTCCAATAGGCAGCTTCCCGTGGATTGATTGAGAGGGGAGAGCACTTTCCTGATCGTCCCATAATCTGCAAGAGAAGGGGGGGTAGTTGATCAGAGATAGCATGGAGAGTGTTCATCTGCATGAGAGAAGGTAAAGCGATTAGGTAAAAACAAGAAGAGAGGTGCTGGAATGGGGAAAACATCCAAATATGTATCCTGCATGAGCCAAACTGCCTATAAGCCAGTGTCAAATAGGCTGGTGGTGGCTGCTACACCGATCTTGGTTAAACCATCAGCATGCAGGGCTTCAGGTGCAACCAGGGAATTGGTATAGCACCTGAATACATGATTCTGGGCCTACTTTTCCTTGAGGGGATATTCCATGGGACGAAACGACTTTGTAGTTCTGAGAAAGAAGAATGCGGCTCTGCGAATCATTGTGAATATGCCTTGACCTTCATTTTATGTTAGGGCTAAAACAAACATCATCTATTATACATGGAATCCCTTAGGTGAAGAAAACATAATTAGGTACATAGTCATGCCAAGGAAGGAAGGGTGAATTGCTAATAGGTAGTTTCACAGTAAGGAGAGCATTGCCTCAAGCAGTATTGGGAAACATCGCATTATTTAGTAACATGTTAGAATAATGTGATCCCGTAAAAAGTAGTGTAACACTTACAAGTTCATAAATTATATATAATAAAAAAAAAAGCTTAGCCACTATCTAAAAACGTTGTCTTATCTACATGTTGTGTGCTTCCTAATGTTAGTCACTGGCAAAGTGTGATATGTAATAGATACCGGTAAAAGTGTGAGTAAGTGATTGGACTTTTCAAGCAATTCGTCCAACACTGGTCCCAGTTTTTCCTGCAGGCTAACTCATCTCCACAACTGGTTAAAAAAATTGGTCTTTTGAGTTTAACTGAAATCACATTAACTGCAGGAGAAAGAATCGACCTCAGGGCTGAAATGACTAACGAGGGCTGAATACCAAAGAGGATGAAGTCTGCTTCACGCCACATGTTTAAATTAAAGAACCCTACACCTTGACATCCCTGGGCCCCCAGTTGGAGATATCAGGTATCCCCCCGACGGCCCCAATCGGCCGAGAGCGTTACAGCGTTAATTATTGCATGTGATTAGGTGCAATATGTGCGCTACCCAATGGCCTTGGCAGTGTTTCAGATGTTTTCATTAGTGTCTGGTTATTGTCTGGGGAGCTTGCAGTGTGGGCAGCTGTGGCCCGACGCTACATTGATCACAGCACAATGCAAACAATGAGAGGGGAGTTTTTGAGGGAAATGCCAAGCACAGAGCCCGCTAACTGGAACACGTTGTGTGTGTGAGCGACAGTGTGCGCCTGTATGTGTGATATCCTAAAATAACACAGACGCTGTATCAGGAGGATCATGTTGACATTTCCCAGTGGCCCCGTGGTACATTAGCACAGTGAAGTGGGTCACTATGTTCAGCTTCTGTTCAGTACATCCCCTCATAATCCATACTGTTTGTATATCCGTTGTCTTACTGATACTGTTTTCATCACTTTGTCAAGTCTAGCATCACATATTGTCACACCAGGTTGATCAAACGGTCTTCTGATTAGCAGGCAGTGCCAGCAGTTGAGACAGCTGAAACACGGAGGGGTTAAATCAGAACAGTATGTGTGTGTTATTAATAGCCCATCTGTATTATTTGACACATGGCTGTTCCATGGTGTCTACTATCTCTTAGAGAGCGATTGGATGGATTGGATGTGATACAGTGCATATGGAGGGCGTATGGAGGACATATGGAGGTAAAGCGTGTCAGAGGACTACGCTTTGATGTCTCTTCACAACTATAGATCTGCTGCATTCATTCTACAAGCAAGTCTCTTTTTTTCCCTCATGCCTGAAGTGCACTTCAAGGGCTTAAATCTCCTCAACCTGGTCTCATATTTAAAGTATTCATTTCTAACAATCAACACTAATGACAATAAAAGCATTTAATAAGCTTTGAGAGTCTAACACTCTTAAAAATTATGCTAATCTGCTTCTTCAAGACTGCGCAGGTGTGATTTGATCAGATTTGAGTGACAGTGCACATAGAAAAACAACCTCACAACATCACATTTTAATTCAAATATTGCTGCTCAATAGTATGTGTGCTTTTTCCCCCATGCCACCCCCACCCACATTAAACCTGTGAACGCCGGCAAAGACGAATACAAAAATCTCTCCAGTGATACAACCACAAAGGAAATCATGTGCTGTTTATGCACGGCCCCATCACTCATATTAAGATCACAGCAGACACATGCAAGAGCTAAAAAAAAAGAAAAAGCCCAATAATTAAAGGGACTGTAATATTTATCGTATGTAGACAAAAACACTGTACATGTATGAAAACAGACATGCACTCAAGCATAGGGAAATACTTAAACATCACACACAGTACTAGAACCTACCAGTGGCCAAGAATATGATGTGAAACAGTATGTCTTTCCCCTGCACCACATCCACCGCCACATGAGTGAAGCGCACATTGTCCTCCATGAAGTAGGGCACGGGAACCACAGGCTGGACCACCTCATGCATCAGCAAAAACTTCTGAGCATCCTGCAGATTTCTTTTAGTCAGGTTCACATAGGAGCCGGAGTCGATGGTGCCACACTGTAGAGGTGTGAAGACAGAAAGCACATGTTTGACTGACTACATTAATAAAAGTCAAGCTCTTCGGGGAGGCAAGATATGTTAATAAGCGACTTTTTGTCTAGAAATCCCACCAGAGATGGGAAGAGAGAGGGACTGAATGATTAAATGAACACGGCCTTAGAGTCGACTGTTGCCTCGTTGTGATGGCTTGCTATCCTCACAACCTTGAGGCTTTTTTAGTGAAACACTGTGGCTGGTGGAAGCAGAGTGAATGAATGTTTAACTGCGTAAGAAGCTATCTCTTTTATTAGATTCGTATTTGCATACATATTGGTGGTGAGTTTTATTGGTTCCCAAAACTAATGATTCAGATTTCCTCAAAATAAGGTAATGTCTTAAAAATGTTTCCATTTTCATAGATTCATTACTGATATTATATGACACAAAAAAACATCATTCAAAAGACTCTCAGTAGTCAGAATTACTTGCACACAAATGTTAAGACCTGCTTAAAAAAACAATGCAGAGCAACACAAGTATCTCACATGAATAGATCTCATAATCACAGATTCATTTGATTTTATCAGGCATTGCTGGCACGAGGTCCTCATTCTGTGACCCAGTAGAATTTTTCCACTCAAAGCAGAGCCATGGCTATAAAGCCTTGGTTATTAAGTCAAATATCTAATATGTACTGTACGATATTTCCCTAAGTAATTTTATGACATGAAGTTCCAATAAAGTCAACTGTTTCCAAATGGGACTTAAATGAAGGAAATATTAAGAAGTCAAAAGTATAGTTTATTTTTTCTGATACTGTAGGTTCCAAAAGTTTATATGTGCTTTCAACAATAAAAGTATTAATTTCTTTGGTTCAGTTACATTTTTAAAGACATTTCTTTTTTGTCTGGGGATCAAAACAACAACAAACATAATAATAATTAACATAAAATATTTAACAAAATAATTAACGAGGACACTGCTATCAGAGGCAGGCTTTTTTTTTTTATCATGACCGACTGTAGCACTGATGGCATACAAAAAAATAACTAAAAGAAATATACCAACAATCTTTGTGCTATGGCTGTAGCGAAAATCATGTATCTTTGTAATTTTGAATGATTAAGCGTTAGTCTAAAGAAATCATGTAAAAACCCACTGGATGACCTGAAAAAATGTGTCATCACTAAACTAGAACCAAAAGCAGATTTTCATGAAAAGGTGGTTTCCTCGAACTGAATTCATGCTTTCAGTGCAGTCAGTGCCTTTTCATGCCAAGCAGAAAAGGCATAGAGTCAGTCCAACTGAGGCACAGCTGAATGCATACAGGTAACCATGCATGTCCTTCTCAGTAAAAGAAGTCCAAGGCTGGGGTCAGGACTGTGGATTGAAGCGCCATCCACAAAGAACAGGCTTATTCCAAAACGCAGTGCAGAGAAAACAAAAATAAGCCACGCTCCACAATTACTCTGACCCAAATGACTGGGACTGCTTTTGTTTTGAACACAGCATCACAGAGGCGCTGCACGAAAATTCGCTCCAGGCTAACTATGCATGTCTTCATCATACTTAGTTGAAACTGGACTTGGTTGGTGATTAGTTCCAGCTGACTAGATACAGTAGCACGGGCACCACAGACACTTTATACAGATCAATTCCTGGCCTTCCGTAGGCTGACACATGAGAATAATAGTGGGGTTCCCCTTGATGGGCAACGGATCGGTGCCCTCACCACATCAGGAGATGGGAAATTAAAGCCCAGAAGGACAGGGAAATGCAACACTATGTGCCCTGAATGGGGAGCACACGTGTGGGCTGCATAGGAGGCATCTACGATTTCCTCTGGGGGTTTTGTCCTTGCATTGCCTGCATGTGTGTGAATCTGAAAGTGTCTGCATGACTGTATTTCTGCCACGCCGTGACAAAGTTAGGCGCTGGCCAGAAAGGGTTTATGACATCTGTGAATGTACATGGAGATAAATGTGGTGATTTCCTCACTACAGTCAAGGTGAGGGACAGAACCATCATTTGGCTCAGGGCCCATCCAACTGTCTCGCTCATCATCAGTGCACTGTGCTCTACCAGGATACGTGCCAATGAGAAGTAAAGTTGAATTAAAGCATGTTTTTGCAAAATAGGCTTTTGTTTAAAATACATCACAAAGATCTGATTATAATATTATATAATATAATATTATAGTTTGGGCTAAAATATGTGCTAAAGAAGACCGACGCCTCTTTTTTGGACTTGAAATCTCTAAAATATCAGAACTTTCCGTCAGCTTTTGGCTCAGACTCTCGCATAACATATGGAGCTTAACAACGAATTGGTTTTTACAGTACGCAATTACAGTGTGACAGGAAACCTATACATATACTATATGGTATTAGCGCCTAATGCCCTCAGAACATAACTCATAGTCTGAATAAACCCAGCAGGATCAATCGGTGTGTTTCATATAAATGGGGGGGATTTTCTCTGCAGACACACTCGAAATTAAGCTCTCAATCATTAATCGGTGTGAACGTTGAGTGATGAGTTCACCGTCATGATAATGCCTATTTGGCAGCAATCTGCAACCCTCTATTTGTATTTGTGCACAGCATATACTGTATGTGTCTGGCCAGTATATATTGTAGGTGCTGTTCTCCGCGTAGTTATATGTTTGTGCATGTGCATCGTTGTCAATGTATGTGCACAAAAGGACTGGAAAAAAAAAAAGAAGTGCAACCCATAAATCCTGTGGTCGTAAATCTAATCCACCAACATTGACAAATGCTTGATGAAGATGTCACTGAAACCTAGATAGAGTGTGCATCGGTCCAGCGGTGAGGAGCAGCTATTGTGCCGGAGCCAAAATGAAGAGATGTGGTTGGAGAAACTGATCCTGGTTTATCCTTGAGGAACACAGCATTATGGTGCACAGGAAGCTCTCGATGATGTGCCAAGAGTACCCTGAGCAGGATTAATCTGTGGTCAGCACTGTTCAGATAGAGCAAATTACTTTTCTTGAAGGTAAGTGAGTTTTAGACATGTAGATAACGTTACAGGTTCGTGTATATTTCCCTCAGAAACCTGTCACGGCTTGCGTTTTTTTCCTGCATGAGTACGTCATTATAGATAATGCGCGTGCAACTCCTCCATATCAGGCGTCGCGAACGCTCATGCATCTGCTGACTTGATGGAAACACACGATTGAGAGCCCGTGATGGGAAACGTGCGGAAGTGAGGCGTATGCCATCCATTGGCAGCCAGACCTCGGAGGGAATTCAATCCCTCATGGAGAGCTGCATGGATTAGCTCCCTCACTATCAGCTAAGCCTGCGACAACTGAGAGCCACTTTTGCTAATAAAACATTCCCTCTGGGTCACCAGTAAAGAGCAGTGCCTTAAATTGGGATAAGGTACCCCTTCACTGCTTGGTTTGCTCCTCTAGGCTTTGGGGCTATAAACATAAAGTGCCACTTGTGCAAAACAAGGACAGTTTATTAGTAAGGGACTACAGTTCAGAGAATGAGGCCATGAAACATCTTAAAGGAATGACTGTGCCATTGTAAAAATCACTGGATTTTATAACGAGCGGTCGTAATGTGTGTGTTCATGAGGAGAAAGAGGGATGATTGAAAGAGATGGGAAATTAATGAGAGTGGAGAGCTCTCTGGGTCTGAGGCAGGCTGATCAGGGTGAACACATTTATTTATCAGGACACACACATACATACGACATGCATAAATTTCCTTTGGCACGCATCCAGCCATTTTTATTGTTTGGCTGATTGGGCGCTGGGTTGGGTATAAACCATCTACAGCGTGAATAAATGACCAATTAGTGTGATCTTAAGTCGCACGCACACATACTTTACACACAGACTTTATAAATTGCCTTAGTGAATGTATTTCTAGCCATGATGGAGATTTTGTTCCATACTGATCTATTCTGTGAAGTTTTACACAGATACAGATATTCATGTCCCCCACAGGATGAATTAGAATAAGTGTATTGATCCCCTGACTCTTCCTCTATCGCCATCACCAGAACTTTGATTGGCCGAAGTGTTACTTCATGTTCAATTAGCAAACATTAGCATACAAAAACCATATTTAGATGGTGAACACGGCAAACTTTATACCTGCTAAACAGAATTCTGTCATTATGAGCATGTTAGCATGTTGGCGTTAGCATTTATCTCAACTGCACCCCCTCACAGAGCCACCAGCATGACTCTGCAGGGCTAATATTGTTACCTGAAAGTCTGGGTTGGGGTTGGGGTAGGGCAGCCATGCTGACCGTGAGTTCTCCTGGTACTTGAAGGGCCCGCTGAAAACCTGTGATATGGCACTGAGATTGAAGGCACACACCGCAGAGGCAGCAATGCTGTTTCTGAATGTCAGGAGCAGAAAAAGAAAAAAGGGCAGAGAGACGCGACAAAGGGGGAAGAGAAGAGAGAGCATATAATGGGAGAGGGAGAAAGAGATGTGTTAGAAGAAATCCATGTAGAAAAGGACTCCATAGCATAAGAAGACAACCTCTATTAAGATTGTGTTGGTATTTGCAAATCTGACAAATCTGTATGTTTGCACTGCTCTCGTCCAATAAAAAAAGATACGGTCGTAAGTGATCTTCATGATTGGATTATAAATCCAGCAATGGAATACAATTAAGATGTCCGAGCCATCTGATTAACTGTACACATCCCAGGCCTGAAATACAGCTTTGACTTTTTAATCTGTCTGTTTCAACAAGTACCAGTCTTCTCTCGCTGAAGAGAAAGTAAAGAATGAGAGTATTAACTCTCAACTCAAACTGTGAGACTTGGGTGATGTGAATTATAACCCAATGCGGCTGTTCATTAAACTCTGTGCCTGCAGGGGGAAATGTTTCCAATACCCTTCAAAAGACTCCTTTTTCAGCAAAGTGAGGGCATTGACCATAAAGAATAGATTACTCAGCTTTTAATAATGGTCTTTGCCAACGTGTGAGTGCACATGTGTGCACATTTGTGGCTATGACTGGGTTATAAAAGAAGATGAGGAGACAAAAAGAGGAGAGGGTGTTTGTGACAACAGGAAATAATAGCTTTCATCCATGGATGCATCCCGTCTCATACATCGCCAATGTGCACGATACAGTGAAGACTTTTAATACGTGATGATAACCTTTTTCATGTTGTTTTAACACAAGATGGCACTGGAATAAGTGATCCTGTTTGTAAGATGGCTGGAGTGTTTATGGTAGGAGATTTGTAGTGGAAATTCAATTTAAGATGCACTTGTAAACATGCCATGTAAACATCATTGTCATATATCACTCAAGTTTATATACTCAATGTGGATGGCACAAAAGGGTCACACGCCATGTTCATGCAGATGCAGCTGAAGCATGTGTGTTTGTTTACACAAATGACAATATGATGCCCTCTGAATAATACATGAAGCTCCTCTGCATCTGTGTTAAAAACGATATAGAGTAGCAGAAAATTCTGATGATATGCGTTGATATTTCTCATCTGATCTCCAGATGCTGTGAGCTGAATCTCACTTCGGTTCATCCTTTACGATGCAAAACACGTCGAATCGAATGCGCATTAAAAATGGGGTAATTGGGCTTTTAATCAAGCAACCTGGTAATTGACTTAATCGGACGATTTACAAAGGCTGCATTTGTTTCAGATAAAAACTGCATGAGAATTTCGATACAAAATAGAAAATAGTAAGGAGTTAGAGAAAACGGAGCAATTTGTGAAAAATTTGCAAACAAATCACTTATGGCAGAAAAGCAAAACAATTTGTCATCGCTTCACTTTTTTCTTCTTCGTTTTCTCGTGCCTTGCTTGAATTGTTGCTACACTGCCCCCAACCATTTCCGGTGGTATTGCTCCCTGTATCTGTAAGCTCTCTGAAAACGAGTCTGATTATGTACAGAATTAATGCAGAACACGCATGGAAGGCTCCATAAATGGGCCTTAAGTCTTTTGTCACCATTACTTACTGTAAACTTGACAGGCACAGTAACAGTATGGGTTTAGCTCCTGGTTGAACCATGTCTTTAGATGAAGTAAGTAAGGAAGCCGATTTGTTGTCAATGCTCTTTTGTAAAATCTCATGTTACTCACACGTTGGTGGTAAAAATGCCGTAGAGCAGCTCCAGCTCAGGCAGATAAAATGTTCCCTGTAGCTCGTTGTAGTTGAAGGGGATTTCTCCCGGTCGGGAGCAGTTCAGCCTGGCCTTCATGAAGGTGGTCCACGTGTCCTCCAGGAGGAAGCGGCCGCCGATGTCATTCTTACAGACGCGCCCTGCTCGAGAGAACACCGTCCGACCACAGTCGTGCTCCACTGCATTTTCCCGGAAGAAGAAGTAGGTGAAGTTGCCGATATCGTAGGAGGAGACAAAGTTTGGTTCTGCAGAAGAAGCAAAAAGAGCAGAGGAAAGTGAGTGGGATAAAAGAGACGGAGAGAAAAAAATTGAAGAAAGCTAAGAGAAAGGTGAAAAGTGCAGAGAGAGGAAGAAGAAATACCTACAGAGCAATATCTAAGGCTGTGGGAGTAAGAGAGGGTGGGAGAGCGACTGGGTATGTGCCATGACTGATTGACTCACAGTGTGTCTGAACATGAGGCCCACACAACAGCAGGTGATCAGGATTAATAACTACGGGCCATGTTATTAATGGTATTATGTTGTAATAAGAAAACTCATTTTTCATTCCACAAACCCAAAGGTTGGGATGAGAAATGACCAAAACAGGTGTAGCGTAATGGCTGTCAGCCTGTCTGAAACACGCGACCCCAACGACACTGACACGGCTGAGGCGTTCATCTTTATGTATGACATTATTGGATCTTAACCGCACACTTTATTCTCACTGACAGTGATTTAATTCAGCTTTAAATGAAAGTGTTCCCCATCCTCCTCATCTCAACCCTCTTCTCCTCTGAACCTTTGGAGGGCAGTGCAGGTGGAGACAGAGGAGGAAAATCAATTCGCCATAAAATTAGTTATTAAGCCTCTCCCCAGAAGGTTTCTGCAAAGCAATGTATGTTGGCGGCTTTTAATTTATTTTTTCAATTTCAGCTTAAATGTGAATCAGATAAAATTCACTTGCTGACAAGATACTTGATTGACCTGCTCCTCTTTAGGTTAGACACCCTAAGCTGTCTTAAGTCCTCCACTCTGCACTGAGGTTCCTGCTTGATGTCGGTCTGAGGAAAAAGACATTGATTACTGAGAATTCACAGCTTTATGCTCCTCAAAGAAAATATGATTTTTGAGTTGCTTAGTAACTTCAGAAATAATTATTTGTTTGAAAAAAAAAGAAGCAGTGACAGAACAGCGTAATCATGAAAATGTCACTCGTTATTCTACTTCATGCAGCCGTGATCATTTGAGTGGACAGATTTGCATGTTAGATAAGCGTCTGCCATGCTTAAGTTTCTTTGAACAGATTTCTGATCCCCGCCAGCTGCAGAGATGATGTTCAAAAGCTGTGACAGGGAAAAGCAAAAGGAAGATTTTCTACATCATTGTGTTTCTTTATCTTTATGTAATGAATTTTACACACATGTACGTTAACTGTAACATCTCCATCTGGACACGATAGTTTGCCAACCCCTTACCATTCAGCCACTTGGAGTTGTATTGTGCAGTGCGCAGAGGTGGCATGCCGCCCAGGCTGCGGTAGATGGCGGGGTCTCGCCCAGAGAAGTCCATGGCCGTGGCGGCGTAAAGCTCGCCGTTGGAGGTGATGAGGGCAGTGGAGTTGTGGAGAGGGTTGTAGGGACATCGAGCCATCCCGCTGATCTGATCATGAATCTCTGTCAGATTTGTTAGCTATAAAAAAAAAAAGAGAAGCGAACAAGGTATGTGAAGAAAGTTGCAAGTTTATAATGGAAAGATGAAAAATAAACATTAACAGGATTCAGACATTGGCAAAAAAAAGAGAAGATTTTTCTTGTTTTTCTTGTTCAAGAAGTAAAAACACGTTTTATTCTCCTCTTATTTCTAAATAATAGAGCATTGTTAAAAAGCCTGCATAAAAATATAAGACCGAGCATCACAGGGCAGCATTAAAATGCAAACCGCAGAAGTCTGTTAATGTTTTCTTTGTTCCTGCCAATATGCAAATGGTCCTGGATGGAAAAAATACTTAACCTCATTATGTTTTGTTTGGTTTAAATCTACTGAAAAGCACACAGAAAGATACATGTGAGCAAAACCTTCAGGAGCAGGAAACATAATCAAAGAGCACATTTACAATAATTGGCAGCATAAAACATGCAAACAGAGCAGCTGCTTAAGTCCAATGTTAAGACACTACCTGTTCAGAGAGGTATATAATTCTTAAAAGAGGCTTTCTAAATAAACTCTTAAATGAAATGTTTGGTTAGGTTTCTGATATCTCTGCAGGACAACCAGTGTTTGTCTCATTATAACATTATTATACCACATCTTTGAGAAGCCTGTCTGAGTTCAAGACAGGCTTGATGTGAGATGCAGTCCCCGCCTGCATTCTGCATGTGAATACGAGGCCAAATCCGACTCCCCGCTTTTCAAAAGCACTTTACAGCATGACCCTGGCTAAGCCCTGACACAGTGCACTGGGTAGTAGCTTAAAAATACAAGCAATGACTCACTGACTCAGAGCAATGCATTTTTTAAATCCAAGATGTAATTATATTTTATGGCGTAAAAGTCAACACAGTATAAGGGGATTAGCTCATGGTTTGTACTTCCATCCAAGTTCACAGATTTCTGAGGCCAAATGCATTAAAAGTAAAAAAAAAAAGATTGCAATAATCTCAGGTTTTAATAATTACAATTACTCTATTTGCAATTACATTTCCGCATTTTAGACCCGCTCTGTGACAGCATGAATCTCATAAGATTCACAGCTCAATCTCCCCTCATGGATTTCCACTGACTCAGTAATCTGCGGACAGCTCCGCCACACTCCATTCAGCCCTTGTGTTTGGGGAAAACTGGCAAACCCCTTTCGTCAATATCCTGGAGCCGCTCAATTTGGATCAAGGGTTCCGTTAACTCCAGACACCTCTGCTCCACCCAAACCTCAACAAAACAGAGCAGCCCTGTCTGAGGATGAAAGCCTGGCATTGATGGGAATTATTCTATAGACCGGAATAGCTGTGTTTAGGTCAGCTGGACCGTTTGGAAAAAACAAGAGGAGGAGTGATAAATAAACAGACTGCAGTGCATTCACGGCATTTTCAGGAGGAGGAGTGAAAGTCGTCTCTGTGCTGCAGCTAGCAGCTGTGCGACTAAGACACTGAAGGGACATTTAATGCTTCTGAAAGAGATGTTTTTTTAAACTGAGGCTCATCAGTGCTAGCTTCATAATAATCATACAGACAATATTCTTATGTTGTGCTTGGGCAAAAAAGTGAAAATTTCCCATAATGTTGAACTTTTCCTTTAACATCATCACAGCAAAAAAGTTAATGATGTTGTTGATTGGAGTCATTTCTTCAGCGACAAGCCATTATAGAAATACATAATTTACCATTTGAATGTTATAGTCCATGAAATTATTTTTAAATATGAAAATTAGTGAAAACTTATTAAAGATGATGTAACCGCCATTTACTTGAGTATTTGTCAGTATCCTTACTCTTAATGAGACATTAAAAGCAACTTGTCTTAGGAGACTTTTCTTTCCCTATAATACCGGAGGAAAAGCAAACAAACGTTTTTATGTTATACTAAATCCAAAAGTCCAAATCCATAAATTCGGTTTTCTGCACACCGACAGAATGTCATCCTGAAAAGCTAAGAAAGCTGATAAATGGTTGATGTGAAGACATTGACCTGGCTGATGTTATTGCTAAAGACTTATCACACAGTGTTCCTCTGAAAAACATTTCTCTCGGCGCCATGATCGCTCTCATTATCATCATCATCACCATCATCAGCGGGGACAGCAAGGCTGAAAGTCAGAGAAATTAACAGCTGTTTAATCTATAACCTCCAAGCAATTATTAAACTAATAAAGTATACTGCCCCTTCTCTGTTCATCCATCACAGCTGGTAGTAAATCTGTCAGACCGTGATTCCATTGCTCTTTGGATGCCCAACCAGTGTTTCACATTAACGGACATTTAGTGGGTAAATATGACAGCGCTTGATGAAATACTGCTATAATAATGTCATGACATTTCAACTATATGTATTTTCACAGCGGTAAACAGCATTCTGAGCATGTGACCTTTGAATGTAGTGCTTTTGGACAAAAGGAAATGTCATCATAGTAGTAAACTCCTGCCTCCACCTCCTCTGGTATCCTACAAAGGAGACGCACATATCTGTTCCCAGGTAAGAACAATACTCTGACATTTTAAATTACGGTCTGTACTTAACTTCTGCAGGCACTTGTCACCGACAGTAGTGGATGAAAAAGTTTCTTAGTAGAGACTTCACTTATTGACAAACATGGTTATTAGGACTGCAGGCAGTTGTAATGAAAAATGAAAGGGTGGCAGCAAGTCACGCAAATACTCTGCTGACACACAAATAGCAACTCAAACTGAAAGGTTTGACTAAATATCCCATAAATATGGAGGAAAAGAAGAAAGCAGGGTTTCATACAAGAACGGAATCTAAATAAATAACTGCACTGACCCTTGAGGAAAGGCAAAGCAGCCTACGATATGTTTATTAACAGAAGTAATGAGCGTTTCCAACATTTAAAAAAGTTTTGACGTAACGCGACTTCTTAAATAATCACGCTTCAGAAAATGTATCCTATAATTAGTCACGTGAGGCTGCACAAACCGTAAATCCTATACATCATGACTCAATTATACATCATTAGATGTGTTGATCAACCTTGGCTTTTGCCTCTGACATTGTCAACTCAATAAATAACACTTCAGTCTTCATATTTACAAAGCTGTCAGGCTTAGCCAGTGAGGAATATTATCGCTATTCAAGGATAATGACTTATTGAGGTAATACATGTTGCTTTATTTATCTATATTTATTTCTAGTAGGCAGTGATAAATATATGCATGTACTGTGTTTCCTAAAGTATGAGTGAATTCACTGTGGGACATTTAAAAAAAAAATATGCTGGAGATCTAGTTTTCATTGAGAAATGGAAGGGAGCCATGGTGTTTGTGGCTAACAGGAGTTGGCTACGAAGATCTTTACAGTGAAACGGCTCCTCACTTTGCATTGCAACGCCATGCCTGGCCCAGAATTACCCATATTTACTCAGTGCATTGGAAAGGTCTAAAAGCTCTAAAAAGATTTTGGAGAAGGACATCAGCACAATGGATGATACTGTTT
This sequence comes from Chaunax sp. Z400, assembly GCA_037577475.1. Lineage (NCBI taxonomy): Eukaryota > Metazoa > Chordata > Actinopteri > Lophiiformes > Chaunacidae > Chaunax > Chaunax sp. Z400. Next base: position 10,938,754 of record CM075206.1, on the reverse strand, counting down.
GATTTGATTTTGGTTATTACCTCCTGGGACAAACTGGACAAGGACGTGAGTCTTTCAGAGTTTGCAGACTGTCTGTGAGAATGGATGAGACCAAATGACGACCTCATTATTATCTGTATTAGTGATCAAGGTAAGCTGTGATCATGTTTGTATGAAGCCAATATTTTGAGTTTTCAATATTTTAATATTTTAAATATATATATTTTTCTTCTTCCTTTTTTTCTTCTTCTTCTTCTTCTTCTTATTTGTTATAATGTTATTATTTGTCTCTCATATCCAACTATGTAAAGCGTCCTTGGGTCTCTTGAAAGGCGCTATATAAATTTAAGTTGTTATTATTACTACTAAATAAAGGCCTGCCTCTAATACAAGCCTGCTTCATATAAAGACCTTGTAGCTGCAGTTGAGGTATTACAGAAAAAGAAAATGAGCACTGATGGCTGCTGTGAACTATTCTGTACTGCAACAGGGATAATGACTTTTGAATGCATTGAATGCAATCAGTGAAAAATATCAACACTGGAAATTTTTTGAAAACTCTCTACTGGGGAAATGCTTGTCAGTTACTATATTTCTTTATTCTGCTATATTTACAAATTCCGCAAAGTAAAATGACGTAACTCTTTCTAAACGAGTCACATTACCGTTCGGTTGGTGCAGATGGGGGTGAAGGCATTGGTCCCACAGGTAAACAGCCTGTTCCCATTCACCAACAGCACCCTGATATAGTTCTGGCACTCCTCCTGTGGAAACACACCAGCAAAAACACACATATCACAGTTAGCATTTAGCAGTGGCACCATTTTCTATTCATTGACAAGCAGCAGCATTAGGCAGAGGGGCAAAATTACACTTTATACCAATAAAGGAGACAAACACCTGCAACAGAGGGAGGACTACTCTAAAACGTGGCCAAGCTTGACAGAATCAAATCAAGGCTAATGCCCAGACGGCATAGCCATGTCACATCTTAATACAACAGGGACCAGATTTATAGAAGGGTCTGAATGAGGTGGAGAACAGACAAATGGAACAGTGGTGGGCGAGGACCACTCAGGATCAGTTCAGAAAATTGCCTTGTTTTTGTTTTTTTGTGACTAGTTTGAAAGGAAATGAAAGTGTAGCCTGTCACATGCTCCATTCAAGCATCTTTCTCCCTGAGTTAATCAATCCGCCCCACTCTTCTCTACATTATGTTGACATACATGCTAACAAAAAAGGTGGAGGACAGTTGGGCAGGTGGAGTGAATGATTGCGCGATTGATTGCCTCTGACCGTCATGAGCGCGCAACACCTCCATTAGGGGATTTGTGGGGATTTCTATCGATACAGCTCATAGCGAATGTAACAACAGCGGCAGTCAGTAATCCTGTCAGAGAGCAGGGTCTGATTTTGTCCTATAGGACAAGATAATAAACTCGTAGGGGCCCCCCTGCATCTGAAAGGGTCCACAGCTTGGTTGAGATTTAAAGCCTTGTAAATCTGCTATTGTCTGAGCCACCTTCTCTCCCTCTTCTCCCCCTCTCAACGGTCTGATTAAGTAGTGGACGGCACTGAGTGGAGGGAAAGGGGAGAGGGATTTTATTTACTCCTATCAAGACGGAGGTTGACTAATAAAACGACTCGTTTCCTGGTGGCAAGCACTGTCAAAACAGGTGTGCATGTGTGTGTAATAACGCTTATTATACGTGCCTATATATCTGTGGCATTTGTGCCGATCATTGCGTACTGTACGTTTGTGTATACGTGTGTGCACAGGGTGCAGGACTGGGGGGCGGGTTGTGAGGCTTCTGCATAATTCAATTCTTCTCTGCAGTTTGTTTCTAGAGTAAATATCAGCATATTTAATATTTGCACAGCCTCACAGTCTTGACTTGTTTATGAAAACTTCTTGACAAATGTCCCATGTCTGACAGTAATACAGAAGCTGTTACGCCTGGCTTTTGTATTATGAAACATAACAGATGCAGCAATCAAGTCCTGTCAAGTCAATTTAACTCTCCTTTCTTCTCCCCGTTGAAGTAAATCAAATACACAAGAGAAAAAAAGAGGACACGTGTATTAGGGGGAAAAAAATACAATCACTTGTAAATTCGCTCAAAGCACAGGTACGGTATCTCTGTAATAGCTTAAGCGATGGAATATTGCTGTGCACTGAGCTAGGTAATAAACCATCGAAAGCCCTGTCAACTGCGGGAGAATTAAGTCTTTTAATGCTATTCTTAGTGTACATCACAGGAGCTCATCCTCAGAAGGGAGCAGTGAGCAAAAAAACAATTCGACTCTCTCAGCAGGAGCAACTCTCAAGGACTGAGGCAGTCTGTAATTCACCACAGCTATAAGTGCTGGCCAGCCCGTGCCTGCCTGTTATGGGGCCCTAACCACCAATCAAGGAGGATAAATACACAGCGGTGTACACACACAGAGTAAGTGGGGCAGGACAGTTCACCCACAGGTCAAGTTCAGCTCTGACCCCGTTGTTTTGGCTGGCAAAAGTATGATGGCTAAGCACATATAAAACATACACATCTGCAGAGAATAAAAACTGTCCCTCTATGCCAGGTCTACAAATGGTGTCTCACATATAGAGCAGGGATTCCCAGTGAATGATATGTGTTAAAACCTAATGTAGAGCTTCGTGTTGCTCAATATACTTCATCATGATTTGATATTTTAATCAGCTACTGGACGACCTAGTGTGTTCTCTGAAGGGAGATCTGTGATTTCTGCTTCTAGGCAGAAGCGGATAGACTATAAGATTTCTCGTACCATAATGATGCCCTGATGCCCTGGTGGGAAAGTCCCACATCTGGGGCCTTTAGTCCTACTCGTAAACAACGTTCATCCACGAGTTATTTTAGTCGATAACCAAACCCGCAGGGGAAATGTAGAACAATCGTCAGCTGTTTTGGAGGAGCTGTGGTGGTGGAGGTGTGTTATCTAGTCAGTAATCGTCTTACGTGGCTCTGGATGGTGCTTTGTAAGGCCTGAGGAAATAACCCCTGTGATGTAATCAAGGTAATCTTGGCTTGTGTTTGGAAATTACTTATAGTAGTACTACTAACATATACAAGTATATATATATGGCTCAATGAATGGGGGGGTTACCACATGCAAAAATACCTTTTACACCTTTTAAACATTTGCATGTTAGCTTTGTCATTGTAAGAATGTCAGTGTACCGATGGTAGCATTTACCATTTTGTTGGTATTCACTAGTTATGTCGTAGGGTTTAACAAAGATGTTATTGAGTTGCATTATGGGAAGTGTAGTATCTCGGGTAATACACTCACTCTTCCAAAAAACGAACAGAAAATAGTTGGAATACCCTTTCAATTGACTTTATTAATACCAATCCCTTCAGTTAGCTGCGAACTAACAACCCTGGACCTAATTTATACCTAATTTATTATATTTTCACCTACGTATACCTGATAGAGGACAAGATGCATTTTCCAACGCCACTACTGACATTTGTTTTTCTAAACAGAGGGACAAGGGTTTGATAAATACATTTATAACAGTGTTATTTTCAAAGGCTCAGGCATCACTTTAACTCACCTCAGATTTTCCACGGCTGAAGCAGGCACCCTTAGTGAACTCATCGCAGTGCCACTCGGCCTCCTGCGGGGAGAGAGAGAAAAACAACACAAGCCTCTCAATAAACCATCGAGAAGAAGAAAACATTAAACAACATTTGGCACCGTGGCACCATGAACCATATTGAAGACCACTTATAGGGAACCCACACACATCAATGTCTGGCTCTTGACTGAGCCAAAATCCCAACCTTTTTTGAAATCAATTTGATGTCTGGTGACTTGATGTCTGATAATAGAAATAAAAATGCCACAGAATACATGAAATCAAATGTGATAGAAAATTCTACTGTGATGACTTAAGATGCTGTGAAGGCCCTGATTTCTGGGCGTCGACTTCTTGATTTTTTTTTATTTGAGTGGGAGGAATGGATGGAAACAGAAAAGTGAAGGGATTTGACATTACATCTGCACTGCAATCCCAGGTATACACACTCACATGTGCACACTTAGAGTACATGCAAGTTTATAAGCCACGCTAAATACAGACACAGAATCCAATTAAGGTGCAGAGCGGGAAGAGACGAGAGGCAAGTGTGCGCAGAGCCGAATGCCAATTTGATTTACGAGTGAGGTAAAGACGTAACATGCGAGTCCCCAGAGTGGGATGTCAATGTGATTTACATGTGGCGGAGAAACAGAGGGGTGCCTTATACTTTTTTACTGCAGGATGGAGCGGAATAAAACCTCGACTTGTCTCCTCCGAGGGTGAAGACACGAGCGCTCTCCAATTTCTAGCGTTTAATTTCATTGTGACCTCTGGGGGGGCTCTCTCATTGATAAAAATTCTCTATTCATGAAATGAATGTTGGCCTCAGGACAGCAGCAGGCCACTAAGGCACTTACCCTTGTGACAGGCAGAATTAGGTGCCACTCCCACCAGCTCCGTATAACTGGCAAGGAGAGAAATACTGGCTGGAGCAATAGTAATGCCTCATGTCATGAAAAGTCTCCAAAAGTGAAACTGCTCAACTTCTTTCTGGACACGGAGATATAACTTTCTTGTAACCTGGCTAGTGGCCCACAGGCACAGGACTCCACTCTCGGTGGGAACACAGTAAATATCACTAACTGAAAGAGAATATTAGATTTCACACTGGTATCAGGACTGTTTTATGCCAGGACGAGACGGGAAAGGAAAACTGAAGCCCCCAAAGCACTTAGGAAAACTTCTTTCATTTCCTCTATGAGAAGGCTCTGTGAGCTTTCACTGTGTGTTTTATGACAAGGCCTTTAGTTTCTGCCTCACTGGCCTTTGGGAGACGGAGAGACACCCTTTATGCACAAACTGGCATAAACACACACACACACACACACACATACAGGCAGTAACAGGAGGGAGCTTAGCGGGAGGAGAGAGCTTGGGATGTGCTATTAGGGAGAATAAGATATGAGTATTAATGGGAGCTGGCTCCTCTCCTTCTCTTCTCAGTGTGTGTGTGTGTGTGTGTGTGTGTGTGTGCATGTGTGTCTGTTCCCATTCCAGGCCAAGGCAGGCTATTCTAGGGCCGTGCAACCACCACAGACAAACCACACACATCAGCACAAGCAGCACAGGCTGCACACACAGCAGCACACAATTTCCCAGCAGAGTTGAAGGTGGATGCTGAAAAACACTTTCACTAAATTCCAAGGTGGGGGGTTCAACATGTTGATGACATGAAGCTGTAATCACTCTTGTTTGCTGTAAAAATCGATCATGCTACAGTAACAAAATTCAACTTGAGATCATATTAACAGGAGAAAAAAGGGGACTGGTTTTATTTTACAATTATGGGATCATCATCTGAAAAAAAGCAGACTCTCAGAACACTACACAGTATTCCCATTACTCTAAGGCATCAGCCACCATCACCACTGATCAAGGTGATGTCCATAAGCCTGCAAGTGGGGAATGTGCTGGCATCATTGACCACTAAGGTCACCCTATCAGGCTGCCCTGTTCTCAAATGATCCAGAGTAAAGAACAGAATCACAGGCATGAGAAGGCAAGTGCAAGTATCATTAATAAACATTAAAAGCTCATTATCATGCGACTGTTCAGCCACTGTACTCCTCAAAGGAATCTGTCTTGAACTTGAGAAATATGTCTGCGATGTGCAGTCATGAAATAATAATTATTGGCTTTATCAGAAGACGGAGCATCACAAAGACCTTCTTCTGTGCCTTTGTCAGGTTAAATAAAGTGAAATAGAGATTAGAGGGGAAACAAAGAAGATGAGAGAACAAGAGAGAGCCAAGATTAAATTCAGTGAGCGGAGCATGCTGGTGAACTGGCCCTAAAGAACAAGTAAATCTATCCTGGCACTGTAATAATCTTTGGAGAAAAGCCATAGGATATTGCAGAAAAGGATACACATCTGTTAGGGATAATTATGGTCCATTGCAACTATAACATCATTTTCTTTTGGGTTTGATAACATTGTCCTCACTAAAGTAAAGAGAAAAAATCTACAACTAATTCGGACTTGGCAAAATATTTATTTTCACATAATTTTTAACGATAAACAGACTGGTTTTAAATGAGCCAACAGTTTTTCCAGAGTGTCTAAACCATTTTATTTTGAGATAAAAAAAAAAATGAAAGCGAGTACAGCCAAACTGTCACCCTCCATTGTTCAGCCACACATGCGGTTACAAATATGACAGGTACCTCTGATGCTGGGCTGTGAGGCAATTTTGACACAGGTCACAGATATATACAGGCCCAAATAAAGGCATTTTGTCCTGGCAAATTCATTCCAAAGAGATGAAATGATGAATTAATTTTTGTGAGCGCCACAAACATGGCTAAATTACTCCATAAATTGGGAAATTAGTTTGTGCCACTCATGTGTAAGGAAGCCAAGAGGATGGAAGCCGTCTCAGCCAAAAGAGGTCTCTAATGCAAATGTACTCAACCAGCTTGGCCACAACAGACTCCAGTGCTCATGCTTTATGGGCCTGAAAATGGATAATCTCACAGAAGCCAGAAAAACCTTTTTGGCTTCGAAGAGCAACTTTCATAGGAATTAAGGCGGTGTCATCTGGGAGAGCGGTTTTCTTGAAACGTTCATAGTGAAAATGGATGTTTATTACGAACATTTTGGTTAAAAAAAAGTCACCGTAATCTGGCTGTTCCATTTTCTTGACAATAATTCCACCCTCCCAGGCTTGGTGAGTGTTGTCTTTTTAAGACAAAATGGTGCCTTAGCCAAAACTGAAAAAACAAGACCAATCTAAATCCAACCCGAACAATCCTTTAAGCAAGATTAAGTGCGATTAAGATGCAGAACGAGAGAGAGGCAGAGGGAACTTGACACAGTTGGTAGCAGTCATTTTTTGCTTCAGGGAAGCTGAAGAAAACCCCTCCTAAGATATGTTATGCTCCATGAATCCACCCCCTCTACTGTCCCCTGTAATGGGTGCAATCCTCAAAGATGAACCATTGTGCTCAGGACTCACACTGAAGGGGCTATTGTCACCCCGAGGTGGGTGCAGGAAAGATACAAAGGGAGAGAGTGGGCAGAGAGGGAGATAGACTAAGACAGAGGAAAGGACAGAGACGGAAAAATAAGGGACAAACAGACAGAAGAAAAACAACAAAGAGAAAACAGAGTCCAGTTCAGGAGTCAGCCAGAACAAGGGAGACAGTGTGGGCAGAGTGGAGTAGTTAGGGAGTCGGAGGAGGGAGTGAGGAGCAGAATTCTAAAACAGCACTGTTCCAGACATGTTATTGAAAATATTTTGCATAAAGACGGTCCAGAAAACACACTGGCTGCCGACAGCTGTCTAGCTGTGTGAAACGCCTAGTGTGTGTCTCATCACAAGCGGATGATGGTGGGCTGAGAATGACAGCTGGACAAATCCTGAATCGAATCCTTCTTTTGAATGGCCAATATTATCTTTTGATGTGCCGGCATAATATTTACCATTCAGTCTGATGTCTGCCGATGTGAGCTGCTGAGAGATTTACATATGAAATTGGTCTTGATGCCTGAGTGAGCGTGTAGGTCTGAGTCACTACACATCACCATAGCACCATAAAAAGATAAGTGCACGTCATAGTCACCCCCTGTTTTGTCTATTTATTCTGAAACAACCCTCTTGCTTCAATATTAAATGCAATGATATCCCTAAACGTGCCGGTATCTGCATCTCCAATCCCAACTGTGCTGTTTATTCTATGCATTTAAATGGCCACGTTAGCAGGTTCTAGTAATTGAATTAGCAATGCTTCCAGAGCAATGGAGGACGGCTTCTGTTAGCTAATGATTAGCAGTGCTAATTGTCTGTCTGACAAAGTGCAAGAGCAAAGACAGGCCCATGAAATACAGCATACGACTGGGGAGAGTCTTTTGTTGCCTTTGGAGTCCACTTCCTTCTTAACGACACAACAATACCAGGGGAAGTGAAGAAAAATGGATGCACAATATACATCCCAACACTAGACAGTGTCTGTTGCCAGGCGTAGCTCTTATTGATAGTGTTTTCATTTGCCAGTGTGGAAGGAAAGAGAGGCTGCAGTGAATATCCACTATTTTTCTCCTCCACTGGTCCTGTATTGAATGGTGAACAATGCCAGTGATATTCCTCATTCCGGTGCTTATTGACGACCGCTGTGCCACAATGTTTCTGTTGAAACTCAGCCTCAGTGTCTGCATCCTGTTTCGATTTAGCGTGGAAAAAGCAAGATCACATTGGATACCTTTAAAGGATGTTTTTTCTTTCCTGTAGTTTCTTCTCACATTAGTGCCTTTGCTTAGAATATTACGGACCCAAGAAGCTCTTGTACCTGCAATACAGGGGGTACACTTTGATAAAGTATTTCATAAGATTATTTGAGGAGCTCATTGGCAGGTGGAAAATAAGGCTGAGTGGTACATGAAGCCTATTTGGCCATTCATCGGCCCTGGCAACAGGAAGGGAAATTGAAGACAATACAAGCACAGAAGTGCCAATTCATCAGTGTTTGTTCCCGCTCCAGTGGGCCATAGAAGCTGGCAATGCCAGCATTGATTCGCCTGCCCACAGTTGGCAGCATGAGGGCAGGGAGCTGTATAAGGGACAGTAGGGGCAGAAGGGCAGTACCAAAAAGATGTAAGATACAAAGCATCATTCACCTGGAGATGGAGGAAGGGTATTTTGCTTTTACGAAGCCTGTGGTAGCTTTAGTGTCTTCGTAGCAGTGCATGCTAAATCCTTGTCTTTTTCATTTCAGCTGCCAGAGTTTGAAATCAGAGCAAGGAGAAAATGATCAACCTTCTGTTCTTGACAGTGTTTTCCAGATCAGCGAGGATGAGGGGATTAATCAGTGCCGATAAGACATTTCCCAATTTATCGTTCTCGGCAGAACTTGGCTCTGATATTGGTCGATGGCTGCAGAGCCTTCACCAGTCACGCAGAGATGTACATCGTTGTTTTGTATGGAGAATATGCACACAAAGTCAGGTAATGCCATTGTGTACCTGAGATCATTTGAATTAAAGTTAACATTGTATAAGACAGGTTGTTGGTTACACAAATGGCATCATTAAGTTATTAGACTAAAAACAGAGATCGTATTTAAAACACAACTCTAACATTGAAAGTTCGTAATGGGCATATTAAGCTTGTGAGTGTGGCCAGTCCTTTTTACCATGAGGTAGGCTGAAAATCCATGAAGAGAGTACAAAAAATATTGCAAACAAAGTGCAACAAAGTAAAAAAAACAAAAAACTTTTGATTTCCATCAGTGCAGGACAGTGTCGTTATATCAGATTTTAAAAATCCACTATCAGTCGACCTCCAGTACCAAAAACTCCAATCAAGGCCAAAAGGAGGACTGAATCTCGCTTCAAAAACCCAACTCTTTGCACTTTAACCTCAGTGTTGCTTTTCAGTTTGAGTGCATGCTGGCAAGTTTATACAATTTGGAGGATTTTCTACTTATACTGTTTATAATTCTGAGGGTGTCCTGCTGTCGTATACACAGCTCCTCAGAAAAACCTTTATATCTCTCTGAAGCGACTGAACCCTCTCCATTCCCAGGGCTTACTGATACCGTGGTCGTGAAGACACACGGGCAATAAAAGCATCAAAATTCTCAGATGGCTTATCACCAACCCTGCTAAAATAGGTCATCTCTCCAACTTCTGATGCTCCTGGCTTGTTTTTCTTATACCTCCAAGCAAAGAGGGAATTTGCTGAAGAGATTATGGTTTCTGAGCTCAGACTCTATCGATCTCTGAGTCTAAACTTGATACGTGCAATAGAGTGGGTTAGACCAGCATTGTTTAGGCAGCACCCTAAGTGTCACTACTCTCTAAACCCTCCATAATACAATGATAAAACTAGTATTTGGGGTTTATTTGAGCAGAATCCTTAAAAAAACTCAATTTTCTTCTGCAACCAAGGGCAGGAAAGGTGGGTGGGATTAATTTTGCCTTCATGCTGCATCAGACATTGGGGGCTGTTGTTTTCATAAATGTTTCATGCATGTACATACAAGATGAGATCAATCTATCATCAATCATATGGTAATTATATCCACCTCTTTAGAGTATTATAGGCTGTTTGCATTACACCAGCTCTAAGCCTTGTGTTCTGTCAAACCATACACAACCTCCCTCTTAGCACTGCTAGCGATGCAAGAACAAATCACTGCCACTGGGCATTATCTGACAGGGCTGATGCATGGGGATGAGGTGAAATCACAAAGACAAGTGTAGGTGTAGCATTTCTCTTGTTTTCCTTCTGCGGGAGAAAAAAAGAAAAGAAAGAAGATCCTTATGCAACTCTTCCGAACATTGGTGCAACCTGAACTTTTAGCAGCTGCTTGTGCTCAAACTTAATATGTTCCTTCTGGCACATTCAATGCCATATTCTCTTGTAAATCAATTTGATAAATCAGCGATGCACGTAAGATGAGAAGAGCAACATTGCCGAAGGGGGAAATCCATTCAAATTGTTCATGTGCAAAAACAATAAGAATGACAAATATATGTAAAGCCAGCCAAAGAGTCTCTGAGCAATGCATCTCCGGTTTTATGCATAGATGAAAAAGATTTCAGAGGGAGGTGGATAAAAGAAAACCACCTCAGCAGTTGAACTTAGACTTCCCCTTGACTCTAAAGCCCTGGTCCAGTCAAATGCAAAGCAGGGACTGGAGCACAGGTCATCTTAAATTGGCTACAAGCCTTGGCAGAGATTACCAGCTCCTACTCTCTTAAATGAAGATGTCTTGCAGATGAGGGGTTTATTGGTTCGGTGGAAATCTCCCCGCTGATTCTACAGGGCCAGCTGAGCGCAGGATGAAATAAAGAGGCGGGATGATTGGGTGCACAGACGGCACAGAGCGTCTTTAAAAAAGCAACTATGTCCCAGTGTGCAGCCACAAAAGACTGGCTCTACAAGAATCCTTGTCTCTCTCCATGAGGGCTTCTCTGCTTTCTTCCCTCAGTCTGTCTGATTCCTTTTAATGTGCCACCCTCCATTCCCACCTATCCAACAAATTCACTCTTGCTTCTCTTTTCATTTGACCGTTTTTCTCTTTCTTGGCAGATTTGTACCAACACTGCTTCCACTCAACGCCACTCTCCCTTTTCGTTGCATCCAGCCGTTCTTGCTCTACTGTTTCTCTTTCTCTCCCTCCTCATGCGCTCCCCTGGAAAGGGTGTAAATGGCAAACATCATCAAAGAGGCCTTGCTGCTATCCCCTAGAAATAAAACGTTATGTCAATGTTTGAATGACAACTCAGTGGGTCGGAAATTGCTTGGGTCCACAGGAGGGTGTGGACTCATACAAGAAGGAAAACAAAAGGATAAAGAATTCAACAAGATAATAGAAGGACAACGTATGAGAGAAGCGGACTGAAAGACAGAAATACGTCTATTTTTGCATGTTTTTGTGCAAATATGAAATGTCTAGGCCTGAAGTTAGCAATTTCTAATTTTGAGATTTTCTCGTGGGGCTTTTTTTTTAAGAAGAGTTTAAGACGAGTTACTGAAGAGTTTGACCAAAATGGTGGGATTATATTTCAGAAATTAAACAAGGTGTTATCATTCTAAAAATGTGGAAGGGTGCAGCTGCAGAGTATATGTCAGAATGAATGTCATACACACTTTCTAATTGGATTTTAACACGTTTTACCTCCCTCTGTGCATCAACCCACAGCACAGTCAACCAAAGCCACTGTCTCTCCACTGGATGGGAAGTTGTTGTGACATGTGAAATGCTAAACCGTTTTACTGTAACGGCTTTAAGCTGTGGCAGCTGGCAGCATGCTGCAACTGCAGCACGGTGTTCGAGGCAGGCAGTGCTCTGGATGCCACTTCCAGTGTGACTGTTAAAGCCATATGAGCAGACGGAGTGAGTCACTCACTCACAAAAAGTGGGTGAGTCAGAGGGAAGGAGAATCAAAAATGACACTGAAGGAAAGAATTAGCACTCACCTGGATCAGTGTCAGGTCCTCCAGATTGAGCCTGAAGAGATGATTTCTATAAAAAAAAAAGAAGGGAGTGTGTGGGATGATGGAGGCATTTTCAGTAAATCAAGACAGAAAAGGACAAGTGGATGCTGCAGCATCTCTGCTCATAGGTCAAAGCTCTGTAGAGTTTGTATCGTTGCATTCTTTGCATTTTAAAACACAGTTTTAAACATGTAGTAAGTTTAGTGCAGTTTCACAGCAAAAAAAAAGAACTGAAATATTTTCATTGCATTGCTTACAAACTGTTCTGCAGCAGAGCTCTTGAGATAGTTTTAACCGGAGCCCATTAAGTATTCTTGTTCCAACTCAACAATCAGTTCAAAGAGCAAATATTGTTATTTAATTAAGTAGATATCTCATGTCTGAGTGAAACTCAGATGCAACACACACACAAGCGCACCCTCTCTACCAACCATGTCTCGGTGTGGCTATACGGCCCCCTGTTCTACTGTATTGATATTTGCATCGATCCCTCTTTCCTTCCATTATCACTCATTCCTCTAACCCCGCTGCAGTTAGAGGAGTTGGCACCGAGAATTGAGCTAAATCTCATATTTTATTTTTTGAGTGCTCCAAATACCTGTGCTGATAGAATTGGCTGTGGCTGAAGCTAAAAATAAAAGACAGAAACCTGTGATTTTTGTATTTATATTGCATTATGTCATCACTAAATGCTCACAGTTTCAGGGAAATCCTCCCACCTCTTTAACCTTTGCTGTTCGTACGTCCACACATGAACAATTTCCCTGATTAGCCTTTTCCATTTAAGTTCCCAGGGTGCATTAGTAAATTCCCTGGGCTCACTTTGTTTGCTGTTGTTCCTTCCTGCCGGCTCCTCTGTTATCTCCTGCTCACAATGTAGTGAGTGCTTCTTTCTATTGACAACTAGGCCATTAAGTGAAGTGCAAAGCACACTTCATTAGCCGGAGACTCACACAGGGTGAATGTACACCATACTTCCAGTCTGCGTACATATACACGTAGACACACACAAACACATTAAGTAACGCACACAGGATTTAATTTGATCACATGCAAGCATGAACATTGCAGAAACATACAGTTAAAAGCGTGTGCAATCTCTTTCAAATTCAGTGTCTCTGTCATATAGAAACTGCAAAACACACACACACACACACAAACAAACAAGTTTAGATATGTTTTACCTGGCACCGACGATCAGTTCGTTCTGGCCGGGGTCAAAGGTCAGCTGTGAGTAATCCACTGTGCCCTCTGCTTTGAACCTGAAGATCCACGGCTCCATCTCTGTTAGTGACACCACAGGACACAACAACAGTGAGCCAATCAGAGCCGAGAGTTTATGACTGAAGATGGCTGCTGGGCCGATGAACTGGCTGCCTTCCAAGGGCTGCTGTAAATCTTCTCCAGGCACTCTAAGTGTCAAAGGTCAATTCATAATAACAAAAAGACTTACTATTACTGCTTTCTTCTGATTTTTGCATTTCATTTAACCTGTAGCTCATAGTTGGTGACAGTTTTAAATTTAAAAATATAGAGCAAAGGCAGAAGGAGAATGCAGACATCGGACATCGGTCTGAAGAGGCAGGGCTAAACAAAAAAAAAGATCTGCATCCATCTACAGTAAGGAAATGATATCATGAACCTTTAATACATTTAACATAATGCTATTTCAGATTCAGCCTCCGACACAACATAATACACCTGAGCAAATAGCTCCTGGACAGAGATGTGAGGGGATATAATTGGTTAATTGGAAGTAATTGGCTCAAGTACAGTTTAAATGTACTTGAGTATTTCTGTTTTAAGCGGCTTATGGCAATACTCCCAAATTCTAGTAATTTTACTCCACTACATTTATTTCATAGCGTTTACAAACAAAACATAAAATCAGATTGTAAGCTACTATGCATTGTTATAATACAGGCTACTAAAGAGTTTATAGAGTAGTTAATTTGTATGACACTCAAGGACATTGTTCTGCTAAGATTTTAATCCAGGACTTTAACTTGTAATTGAACAAAAACCATTGGAACTTGACTACTCAGTCAAAGCATCTAAATACATATTCCTCTACTGGGGATCAAATTCATCTTCAAAGTAAAACAAAAACATATAAATCTGAGATAAATCTAACCTGACTTGACTATTTAGTGTGTTGTTTGTGAATAAAGAATAAAAATGCTTCAAACTGTCCTCAGCTGATAAGGTCAGCCACTCAAAAAATCATTTGGCACGGTTCAGAGTACTCTTACATTAGTGCTTCTCAGCGTCTTTATCTGCAAAACTACCCAAACAAAAGTGAGACCTGAGACCTCCATTTATAATTGGATGTGTACAAAATAATGAAATTCAGCCTCTTGTGACTCAGCGAGCAGTTCTTTGATTTTTGTTTAACCATAACAGCTCAAGCATCGCATCACAAGCGTGGATGAACCGTGAAGATCTGACTTTTTATGGGAACTGACCTTGTCTCCTCCTGCATGATATGGGTTATATTTGCCAACATGAAGAGAGAGCCAGCGAGACATCCCAGACAGACACTGACATCTTATCCACAACATGCCTGCTCTCATGGCGCCCAGCCCATTAACCCCTGACCAATCGAATCACAGGCCCCCAGTGGTTTGCCGAGCGATGAGGACGGCCTGTCTACTGTCTGGTTACCCGATAGGTTTGGATGAGGGTGGTCAATCGGTCATGACTGTGACGTCTTTTCTCCATCCCTTGTCACATGATTCAACTTACTGTAGACACAAGCTTATCACAAAATATTGGACATTTTCCCCAAAGAGCTTTGAATTTGTGTTTTTCAGGAAGCTGACGGAACTCCAGTAAGACTGAGTTTTCAGCAGTGGAAGCTCAGTGATTTGAAATCATTCATAACTCCATTTGTGAGCTATTCTCTGACAATGAACATTTCAAAGGGACTTTTTTGTTAATTTACTTTCTTCCCATCAGGGCCGGAACTCAGGGAGAGGACAGCTTGAACGTGTTTTATGAAACACATTATCTGCTTCTTCAGGCACACCTGTCAGACAGTATTTTAAATGAAAGCACGCTCTCCCTTCGCCGCATCAAAAGCAAACACTTTGGGTTTCATTTTCAAATATGGGATTTCGAAGCGTTTCAAAACAACGACAAGCAGAGCGGGAAAATGGGAGCTTCCAAAGAACATCTGTCTCCTTCAAATCACGCAGTGAGACCCAACTCTGGCTCCCCGAACAAAACAATATCATCTGCTGTGAGACGACGCCACTGTATGCAAAAAGATGTTTTCTCTTGTTCTCTTTCAAGTCTTCAGTGGCGAGAACAGGAAACCCGTGAGGGGAAAATGCGACCCATGTCTGGGTTTTGCGGCCCTACACATTTTCATTAGCCTCGGTGAGATGAATATCACGCAGATCACGACCATCTTCACCCCAGAAGAATTAATTTTGCTTAATGGCTGCTGCTCTGCGTATTCTGGGGGGAAACACAAAGTTTTGGATGTGCCAATCCTTTGGCTCCACTGAGCTTGTTTTTCACGGCATCGAGAGGATCCCTGGAATACAAATGCAGCTGTGACACCCCCTGAGGGAAGACGGCGCTTGACGAGCCCAGCTTCTCCCCATAAATCTCCCTGACTCACCAGGGGAGTCTCGCTAACGGGGTGATGGAGTGTGTGCCTGGATGTGTGTGTGTGTGTGAGACAGAAAGGGAGAAGAGAGGATATTTGTTGGCAATACGGGCCAAAGGTTTTAATTGAACACAACAGCACTCAAAGGATTTATGGCCCTTTGTGACGAGGCCAAGGACCATTCATAAACATTCATAACCAGCATGGATGGGCCCTCCCAAGGCTGTGGAGCTAAATATACGAAGCCCCATGAAGTCAAACTCATGGGGCTTTAGCAGATCAGAGTTCGGGTTGACTGCAGGGAAATAAAAATGGCTCACTAAAGACGAGTCTTAAAAAACAACACTGAGTTCGCCTCACCACTGAGACCAACCACACTGTTTTGAACTTGTGACATTCATTTGTTTTTGGGTGGGTTGTAATATCTTAGGGTTGTCCACAGAGGTTTTTACGCTGCTATAAAAATAACCTCGTTAACCCAGCAGAGAAGGAAACAGTATAGGACAATCCCCAGCTAATGGATACCCCTCCCCTAAAGAGGAGCATATGAGGGGGCAGAGGGTACAGTATGGCTGTCCCGTGTCCATGGTACTCCCTAGGTACCAAGGCCCCCTCCTTAGCCCGATCTGCTTAAATGAAGATGCATTTTAGTTGTTTAGCTGAATATTTCGAATTAGGTTTTGTTTGTGTGTCTTGACGATTGCTAACAATAAAGAGTCTCAGATCACTTCTATGGTTCCTGCAGAGATACATACAGATAAATACAGACCCCTACCTCTGGCAAGGGTGCAGCGAACTGCAAGGAAAAGCTGTGAACACCACCAGTGGGGCCCTGTTTGTGTTACTGTAGATTCCATCCCCTTACTACCCCATTAATAAGACCCCAGCCGCTCTGAGTTGAACTGGCTGCTCTCTGTTTCTCTTGTTGTTTTTCGTCACCATGAGAGCGTTTCCGAAATCGCATCACTGTTAACAACCCCACCTTCAATGTCTGGTCATTGTCCTGCCACTGGCTGCACAACTAGCCAGGAAAGTGAAAATGCTAGTGAGGAGTGCAGAGATAGGGAGAGCCACGGTGAGAGGAGAGAGGAGAGGAGGCTGGTGCTATGCACACGTTGTAGTTTGGGAATGCGACTGAGTTTGGCTTGTTCAAAGCTTCCTGTAGGAGTTTTTCTTTTTTTTTTTTCATGTAGGCCAAAGAGATTTCATATTCATTATTCCTGATGACATAGGTTTGTCATAGAAGCTGGTTATCTGGCCTTTTACAAATATACTGACTTTGTTGGCGCTTGCGTTGTAGAGTCAAAAATAAATCAAACAAATAAATAAAAAGCCCACTATCTTTTGAAATTGTGGCAACAGAAAACTCAAGCACTTTCAAACTGTGTGTTAATTCATCTTCCCTACAGTTTCGTCATCTGTACTTTAAAAAAAATCCGTCAGCTGACTGAGGTTTGAGCAAATTATTAGTAAAAACCATGTCAGTGACCATGGTTCTGAGATAGCACAGTTCAATGTCATTTGAATTTCTCTCCGTTCTGCCCTTCCATGGATGTCTTGCATCTCCCTACAGCCTATGGCTTATTAAAGGGCCCACTGCATGTCCTCCCCCCTCAATGCACCCGTCAATAGCAATGAGCAATCTGCGCTGTGCCTGACCCTTCATCAAAAACACATCTAATCCCTCATTTAACCTCCTAGATTTCTGGCCCGCCTTGCATGTTACATGGGTTCACATCAGCTGCATTTTAAATGCATGAGATAATCTAATCACATTATAAGCCACGCTTGGACAGAAGGTGGTTGAACCAAGGGATCGGCGACCAACTCGATGAGGGCATTATCACACACACAGACACACACATGTCGGTTTGATAATGCAGATGGCAGCCAACAGCAAACACACACTTGATACACCCATCCCCCCTTTTCTCTGTCCCATCTTATCCTTTTAACCCCTGTCTCCCTCCTCCTCAAAATAGAACAGCCCTATCACTCACACGCCGTTTGTTATTCCCTATACTATGACACGCCGCAGTTGGAAAATGAGAAAATGACAGGACGAATAAATATTTACACCTTGGCTCATGGGACATGCCAGTTTTCACCGTGCCACCGCTCAAAGTTAGAGCTCTACAGTACTGCCAGGCCGGCAACAATGGCAACATCTGGAACCAATACTGAAACTTGAATGGTTTTTCTGTGAGCAGTGTAAATAGAGTGTGGCAGCAGGCGCTCACATAAATGAAGAGCCAATTCACTCTAAATGCAGCCCTGTGGTTCTGGGCAGCAGAAAGAATGGCAACAATTTGGTCAACTTGATGTGAGGAAACGACTTGGCCGAGTGGTGGAAAAACAAACACCTGCTCAGCTTTAAGTCTAAGGCAAGAGGCAAGGTCAGTTGCGTGGCTCTGTGCTCAAAGGTTTTCTTCCTATTATGTTATTCCAAGAAAGAAGAAAAAAAGCACATTTTACAGCTAAAAGTGCTATGGCTCAAATTACTGTGGCGGCGCTGCGGCCCTCGAGGCAGCGACTGAATCATGCAAGACAAACCACCATGAAACCACAAATAAGTGTGTAATAAAATCTTTAAATCCAATGTGTATTTAGGAGCCTACTCCCTGGGTCCGAAGGGTGAGGGGGAAGAGGCACCCTTTTAACAAGATGACCAAATCTCTTCGGGCCACTAGACAAAAACCAGATATAGAAATGGGCATGTGGGACTTTTATTGAAGCTGGACACACAAATCCCCAAAATATGGACAGGCCCTTCATGCTATGGGCAGCCTGTCCTCCATTAAAATAAAACATGGCTGTAACATAGCTGCCTTTGGACATGAATAGTTCATGTTTTGAGCTCCAAAGACCATAGAGGATTTTAAAATCACCAGCAAATGACCGTTTAAATGATCCCTCATTCTACTTGTAGCCTGTTGCATTTATGAACGTTAGGAGGACATTTCTTTTTCTGCTATCACTCCCCTCGGTCTGACAATGCATTAGCCTTTCAGGGATGATAAAAAGCGGAGCTCGGTCTGTGGCTGTAAAACAAGTCTGCCGGTTCCACTCCTCAGAGACATGGCCCTCATCTTGGCCTGTAAGGCATTGTTTACAACACAGTTTATAACCTTTAAAAGCCTTCGAGCTTATGCCCAGGAACACTTGTTAAATATAACACTTCATTAATACTGTATATCTCAGGGGCTCTGAGCTACAATAACACCATAAAAGCTTGGTCAGAAGATCTTTGCCAAGCCGTACTCTTTACCAAGAATAGAGTGGAGTCTTTCAACACAGCACCTAAAACTATTATTTATATTCCACACATTTACATTGGACCTCGGCTGAAGTTATATTCAGACCTGCTTTCTCGAAAACGTAGCTTTTGAGTTAACATTTTACAGAGCGACTGAACTGAACAGTGTACTTTCGCTCTGAAACCCTACATTTCTCAAACCACCATAGACAGCAGAAAGCGGTCTTTAGACTATAGTGCTGTTGCACCACAGTTGCAGTTCTGCCAGCCAAGTGTTGTGCCAAGTCAGAAAACCACCATGCCCAGTGGGGTCAAATCCATGTGAACCACACCCCTCCACAGTCAGGCCAAAATTACACACAAAGAAAGAAATGCTGTCACTGGAACACAGTCAGGCGAACGTTGACCTTAGGTTCTCATGACAGGTTGCTCTGTGTTGTTTAAACTCCTTATTTTATTTTTTACCAGACCAACAACTCTGAGCTGTTTCAACGAGTTCAGCAGGTCGGGTGGCACTAAAGGAAAGCATCCCACTCTGTGACACCGAACCAAAACACACATTACTGTATTTCTTATTCAATAGTCTGTTTAATTTTTCTTTCAAGTTATATTACCTTGGAAACATCAGAGAAATGTGAAAAATGAATGTCTCGATATCCCAGAGGAGGTCATGTTGTTAAATTGCTTGTTTTGTTTCTCCTGAATTATAAAATCGCCCATCTATTTAGATAGAAAACAAAGAAAAGACAAAAAAAACCCCTCCTATTTCAGAAGCTGGAACAAGATTATTTTTGACGCATTATTAATTGCATCCCATTTTTCTGTAGAAAAATCAATGTGTAAAGAAAATCTGTGGTTTGTATGGGTTTATTAGTGAGGCTTAGAGGTGCTGATTTTTACTTGGAAAAACTCCCCCCCCCCTGCGTTTCTAGTCTTTAGGCTTAGCTAATCTATCCAGCTTCATATTTAGCAGTTTCTTTGCAAAAAAAAATAAAAATAAAAAAAGCAAATGCATGTTAGGCTACAGACTCAAGCCATCCCTCTAAATGTATGTTTATATAGGTCCAAGAGCATGAAGTTTGTTTGAGTGGGAGTGTTATGCTGTTGTGATCCACAGAGGTATGTTTAATGTGTTTCTCCAATACCAGGGATTACACTAGACGTCCTTACATGGAGCACAATGACTCACAGGTTTTGTGTGTGTGTCTATATGTTTCAGCATATTCTGTATTGACTGACCTATTTTAGCATTAATTGCAAAAAAAAAGCAAGTGCTGTAATTTGGTAGTCTGAAAAACCTTTATATACTGTACAGGTAGCAAAAATATAACTGTGAAGAAAATGATTAATGTTTGTCCTAATGAAACCAGGGGAATTAGCAGCTGCTCTGCAAAGGTGCTGATTCCTACACAAGATGAGAATAACTAAGATTAGGATGTAAGAAAACAAATCGTAATGATAAAGCTTGAGTAAAAAGGGAAACTTCAAGAGTTTTTTGTCCCCACATGATGGCAAAACTTTAGCAACTCTCTTAGAAACTCTCACAGCTCAACAGCCTTATCAAAAGACATGAAATTTAGAGATAAATGTGATCTAAAACGTGCATTTTGAAGATGTTTCTGCATCACTTCAATTTCATTATACGAACAATAATTCTAGCTTTAAGCAGTTTGAATGCAGATGTGTTGCACTGAGTTGACCACCTCTGGCTTCCTTTGTAAGCCACCATTAAAGGATTCGATTTCAAATACTGACGGTGTGACAGGACGCCATTAAATGTACATTGAACCTTGAAATACCATACTGGCACAACCCACTGCTGCCGAAGACTGCAATGCTGTCAATGGGAGTTACCTGGGGACGTTTGCAAAAGGTTGAAAAAACATATTCAAATTTTTCACAGGGATTATTTCTTTGGCAGGAGTCCCAGTGAAAACTGTCCATAGTATGGTCTGTGAATTATACTCAAGAAGTAGGAAGACCTTTTTCATGCTGTGAGCAGCACAGCTGAATTTATTGCAAATGGAATGGGAGCAGAATTTTCAGTGACAAACCTGGCCGACAAAAAACCAGACCGTGTGTGTGGCCAGATAAACCCCAAAAGATGTTTTATCGGCTTACTTATTGTCAATGTTGTTTGTGACGGATGCTTTTTCTTCCTGTGCTGCAAACCAAAACTACCATCCTGTACAAATAAAGTGACCTGAACCTGAACCTGAGGCGCATCCGTATAAACTGACCTTTTGGCTTTAACCACATTCAACCGCAGAACCATGCAGGCAGCAGATTACCCAGACCAAGGATGCTGAACCAGACAGCGAAGCCTCAAATAAGTCTCTTTCTTTTCTCATCGTTAGTGAACCGCGTCTAATTGCCTAATGTGATTGCGACCATTTTTTTTTATTAATGCTGCTATATTTCAGCCAAAGCATTAAGCCTCTGGAGCTTAATGGGCCATTCTGGAACATTAGAGAAAACAAACGCTTTGACCACTGCTGACCCACTGGCTTCTTTGTGAGCTCCTTCATGCAGAAAGCACAAGGCAGGAACATATCAAATTAACCGGGCAGTTAGTCATCATCATTTCACTCAATTGGCGCAGCGGGAGACAGTGCCACCTCAGCTAACAATGAAGTGACAAAGGCCATGAAGAAAGAATCATCACGTAGGAGCCGATCGTTGCACTGAATGAGACTTTGAATGCATGTGGATCTTTGGACGCGTGCAATGACCTTGGTCTTCTAGTCAATTTTGCACAAGACAGACTGCGATTATCTGACGGGAACTCTGCTGGACTGAAAACAGCTCAATGTCATTTTGCTGCGTCACATTGGGTAGACAGGACTGTATTGATCGCTATTGATATTTCCTTTCGACTAAGTCGCACAGCATTTCATTACAGTTTAGACGTTCGATAGCAATGTAAGACAAAGGGATAAGGGAGATGAAATCTGATGCAGAATATTTTGTATCTGAAAATTGCAGAGCCATGTCGTAATCAAAGGCCCACGAGGTCGGCTGAGTCTGCTTTGTGTCTCAAGGGATGGAAGGGAAGGAACAAAGATGGGAAAAAGAGAAGGAGGGTTATAAGGGAAGGGATGGAGAGTGGATGGATGGAGTTTTATAAACAGCATCAAAGTGTTCCCAAGCCCATGCAGGAATGTCCTTTATACAGCCATGTGTTTCACAAAGAGGTGAATCTCATCCCATCCTTGCTAATGAAGGACCTTCCCAGGATGCTCCTATCAAACCCTGTTTGGCACAACATTCCCAGTCTTTGGTCCCCCCCCCCTGCCCTGACACCTATAAATGCTGCTATAAATAAAGAAAACCTAACCTACAATAAATATATTCTCTTTGTTCGGTTTTCATTTGAGTCAAAAAGAATCAGCAAACGATCACATTCTGTTTCTATTTTGTTTCATGTACAGTACATCAAACACATTGAGTTTAAAAATGTATAAAGGGCTTTTCATCCGTGAAAAGGTTCACTTGTTTTTCTTCACAGGCCAGTCTTGCCCTTTCCAATATGGCGGATGCATTGACGCATTGCAGAAAAAGCCGAAGCAGCCGATGCACCATCTACGTAAAGTATATCTATGAGTACGGAGGTTAGTAGCCTAATCTCGTTGGCCGGACATGCTAATGATTGTTCCTTACATGAGGGTAGATCAAACACTGTTTCTTACATAACACACGTTTGCTTGTGTGTTTTTTGGTTTTTGAGAGGATACTAAGAGGATGCTGCCCTCTTTAAATGCTCAGTATCACTCATTTAAACAACATTTTGACATATGAACAACTCTATACCTCGCCTATGATTATTATCATATGCCTATATAATCATATGCCTATATGATTATTAAGGTATGATTTGACACCAATCGTTCGAAACAGGGTTTGATCAACAGTTTCAACGTATTGTGTTTTTTTTTCCAGTTCTTGCAAATTTTAACGCAATTTTAAATAGAATAATAACTTTAAATGTTTCATTTAGTAAACAACAACATGCTATCCCAACATTTCAGTCAATACCTTGATTGCAGCCATGGCCAGGGGGAAATAACATCTATCAGTGAAAAGGCGAATAGCTAACTACATACTACATAAATAAATATATCAAGATACTTTACTTCTGTACTTTTTTTGTTGTTGCTTTGGTCATAAATCTTCTTACAACTGACAAAATGTGTCCAAGAGTATGTTATCATGTCTCTTATCAACAGTAAAATGTCCTGATGAAGAAGCCCAGAAACTGTCCCTATGTGGTCTGTTGCTGTGTGAGCGCTGAGCCTCTTTGCACACGCACTACACAGAGGTCAGTCTGTGGTGACTTGTGTCTGATGAATGCATTGCTGGTGTACGTCTTCACAGCAGTCAGGACAAAATAAATGGGTCTGAACTGGTCAAACGGGGTTCAATTATAGAGGAGAATCAATAGCAAAGTATTAATTAAAATAGCTTTCCTTTCATGGCTCTAATTGTCTCTAGTTTCAGTAGTTTACTACACAAAAATGGCAAAAAAAATTAATTCAACAACCTGAGTCACTTCGCAAATATAAATATAGCTGCAAGCAGCCTCAAAGTAGTGTGTAAACTACTAGTTTAACTACTACTACAGTTGTTCACTATTGCCAAACACTACAGACAACACGCAGAAAAGTTCACACAATTAAAGAAACAGAAAATCTAATGAGTCGAATCGATCATCTCAGCCGGGTGCGTGTGCATGTTTATGTGTGCGTCTTAACACACTTACCTGAGTGTGGGATGAGTGGGTGCTCCGTCTTGTGACAGGGCGATTCAGGCAGCAGCACCGGCCCTCTCCTGCTGTCAACGCCTCCAGGTCGCAGGACCAGCATGCACTGCAGCAGCAGCAGTGCATGCTGGGTGACAGGGCGTCCCATGAGGGCCTGGGCTTGGCTCACTTCTCCTCAGGCCTCACAGGCCAAGAGCATTGGAAAGACACGCCTGAAAGGACATTAAGGCACAGATTTGAGTTTTGACATAAAACTATTCTTCCGTTATTTCTCATTGTAAGCTGTTACTGTAGCACCTCGCTGCAACGAGCCAGGATTCACTCTGAGAGATGGAGAGCTTGAAAAATAAATGAGGAAGAGGAAGAGTGGTGCAAAGAAGAGAGAATGTGACGGATTGGATTTCGAAAAAAAAGTGTGGGGAGTTTTGCAGAGCTACACCAGCCCCCGCCTCATCTCCACCCAGAGACCTCTCACCTCTGACACCCGCTGCATGAATCACACATAGCTCTGCATTACTTCACACATATCATGAGTGTGTGTTTGTGTGTCCTCTGAATGTATGTGCTGAATGCGTGTTGCCATTCATGTGTTATTCATTAGCGTATATTGTTTGCGTGCAAATCAGATTGATATGTGCAAGAAGCTACACTACACTTCTCATGGGCTGATTATGTCCTATAGCTGTTGTGAATCTAACATGTCTTTATACACAATCAAACCCTCAAATTGTTGAAAATGATTATTATTTAATGATTACAGCAAATTCAAGCTTCCCACACGCCATTTGCTGCAAGAAAAACAAAGCAGTTTTTACAACTCAATTAGGTATGGCTTTTCTTTGTCAAGGTGAATTGATGAGCAGCCTATACCATCTACATCATTACTTTTTAATCATTTATATGTTATTACCAAGAGTCATTCCTGTTGTTCACAACAGATGAATAAGCCTCCTTGACTGTAGCGGAGTGAGTAAAGATACCGCAGATCTTCGCTGTAATGTGCTACTAATGGTAAGCATTTGCTTTCGTGGAGCTTTCTTGACAGACGATGTATTCTGGAGCCGAACCAGAGGAGAATTCTTATTATTGTTATTATGTGTGAAATAGGCTTTTCATCTGTTGTCAAGTCAGTGTTGAAAGAAAAACAGTGCCTTGTAGAGCAAGGACAGAACAATCCTCCCTCCACGACAGAGTTGATTTAGTGTGAATGGTGGGTTGCAAATGAGCAAAAAACTATTAATACCACGTTTGTTGTGAGGACGCGGCACAATGTGACAAAATCTGCACACTGGCAAAAAAGAAAAAAAGGCAAACTAACGTGAAGTGAGAAAGAAAGAAGCGAGGAACATTTGCTCTCATCAGACAAACCTCATCTCCGCTTCTCTCTGAAGTATGAATCCCCCTTAGTGCTGGAGAGCTTGGAGTGGATCTGGGGTAGAACATACTGTAAGGCACCTCTCTACTCCTTTAAAAAAAAAAGAAAAAAAAAAGCCCTAATGCAGTGAGAGTGGTGGTTTTATTTCAATTTCTCCCTCAGTGGAAAGTTTACTCTGTCTTTAGTGTGCATGAATAAGCTTTGTGACCTTGAGGCCTCTATGGATTTCATTCAAAGGCGAAATGCACAGGCAGTTGTTATATGTGCTTTCTACCCACAGAGTAATATAAAACACCTGTCAGCCACAACAGGGAAAGCAAGTGACAGGCAGTGCCAGTTGCCTCTCTGTTCCTTTTCCCTTTCGTCTTGACGGCTCACACGTAAGCTTATGTAGACTTTCACAGTCTTGCTTTAGTCAACTTGTCGTTTTACAAGTCTTTCCTTTGTCTGCTAGTTTCCTTGACAGCTTTTAATTTTTTTTGTTCTTCTTCACCAAAGAGCCATTTTACCTGTTGCAGCTGAGAGTGAGTGAGTCATTCCCCTCAGATAGTCTCTAGCTGGGGCATTCTTCTTCTAAGTCTGCACTCAGGGGAGCAGAGGTGGATTTGGACATGCAGGAAATGAGATTTTTGAGTTGCACGTGAATTATGTTTGGTCAGGAACGGCTGTGCCATTGACATGGATGTACACACAATCACGAACACACAAATGCAGAGGGTTGGTTGACAAGAATACCAACCAAGGTCAGCGAGTTACACTTTTTTTGACTTCCCTCCCTCCTTAACAGCCGTGCACACACGTCTGCACATGCACATGCACACACGCACATGCATGTTCACAAAACAAAGTTCCACCACATCATAAATGTGATACTACTGCAACAACAATACTACTGCCTTTCTAATTATTATCAGCACCAAAGCACATTGTGTGCATCCTTGAAGTCAAGTAAATATACGTTATGTACTTCCTTCCACATAAAACACCTGCGAAAAACAATTTTTTTAATGTTGTTGGCACATTTCTGGACTTGTTCGAGCATTACCATCACCAACCATCGATCGGTGGAATGGCATGAAAACATTGACATGAGCGTGTTTTGCGTTGCTCATGTGTTATCAAAAAAATTGTGCTCAAGCGTCTCATGTAAGAAAGCCTTTTCGTCAGTTTTCACCAGAATTCAAGCATCTTGAGGACAAACAAACAAATGTAGGTGATGTAACATAACCTCCTCCAAATCTTGTTTGCTCAGGTGATAATCAGTAAAACAAAAAAAAATTATATTTTTGTCTCACCTGCTTCTGTACATCTGGATTTAATGAATCTCAAAACACTACCATCTTTTTAAATGGTCTAATCTAGTAAAAAGCTGTAACAACAATTAAAATGCATATGTAAAGACCCACAGATAACCTCATGTATGCCCACACATGCATTTTAACTAAGAGAGCGCAGAAAGAAAGCCATGACTTGATTTAAAACCAAACCATTATAACTTCCATTCCCCTGAGGAGATGCTCGGTGGATTCTATTTTATCTTTAACTCACCACCGACTGGTCCTGTGGGAGGAAACTGGAAGAGCTGTCTGTGCTGTTTGGTGGTCTGAACTCTAAATCATCTCCAGGGCATTAGTACAAGCCTCCACCACCACAACCACCTCCTCCTCCTCCTCTTTCTTCTGCTCCCAGTCCTACTGCTTTCTTTCACACCTGCACTAATATGGACACACACACACACACACACACACACACCCTGGGACCCTTTGATAAATAACACACCGGTGCATTCAGGGCACTTAGCAGAGGGAGCCCTTTATCCACATGAAATCTAAGCAAGGGGCAAACAATGTTGACATTTGAAATGCATGTATGGAGCACTTTTTTTTTTTCTTTCTTCCTTCTCAAATTTTGAGAAAGAGCAGACAGTGAGGCACAGACCTATTCATGCTTTTGCTTCTGGTCTGTTTGTCTATTTTACGAAAAAAAACAACTACTGGCCTGATTTTCATGTAACTTGGTGGAAGGGTGGAGAATGGGAAAAGGAGGAACTTGTCGAAGTTTGATGATTTGGCCACACCTCGTGAGGGTGAATACATGAATTATTCTCACTTTCAATGAGAAGGAATTTAGTTGTGTGTTTGTCCCTCCTCCTGACTCAAGAGAACGGTGTTGGGTGAGCGAGCCAGACTTTGAATATAGAAAGGGAGCATTTGTGACAAAAACAGTGAATCAGATACATAAAAAGGTTTTCTTTCTGATTGTTTCATGGCAGGTTCTAAAGTACAAATCAAAACGCCCACACCTCTGCATAACCCTGCAGGAAGGTGCCACATTGCTGGATTTTGTAAATCAGAGGAGGCACACACACACACACACACACACACACACACACACACACACACACACACACACACACACACACACACACACACCTGAACCTCTTCATACATCCAAGACACAGAGAGAGCAGAGACAGAGACAGGGATGTAACCCAGTCACTATATTCAGAACTGCACTGTTATTGGCTGAGGACAACCATATTTTAAGATAAGTGTAATATTTCTGGAAATGTATGCACACATTTAGTGGTTGTGGTTGCACATTTACATTTCAAAGAATTATTGGCCTTGGCGGAGGAACGGTGTGCAACTTCATTTTTGCCCATTCGGCTTTACAAAAGAAATATACAGTACGATAAATATGGCATAAAATATAACATTACAATAAAACAACCATTTCTTCACTCTTGATACTTTAAGTCAAGTATTCTGATAATACTTCAACGCCTTTATTGCAGGACTTAATGCAAGACTTTCACGTGTATTGGAGTATTTTCACAGTGCGGTATTAGTACTTGACTAAAGGATGTGAATTCTTCTTAAACCTGTGACTGTCATAAACTTTATTACAGAAAATGTTCACCTATCATAAAAGAACTGATCACACATGAATCATATGTGAAATTACTTTGCAAATGGTGACACACCGCCAGCGTACGTTCACAGTTACAGGAAATATTGTATCATTTCTCAGACACATAAATTAGCATTAAAGGGATTACGCACATCATCACCCCCTGCACAACTTGTGTTGTTGCAAGAGGAAATATCAGATCTGAAGCATGTCTGCAATAGTAACTAAATGGCATGAATTTACTGTATGGATGCATTCATCCTCACTGTATGTAATTATAGGTACAGAGTGCACAGCGGCAGTGAGAAACCTGTGAATTAAGATGGATCTGAATAATTGATCGACATGAAATTGATATTATTTCACTTAATATTATATATAAAAACAGCATGTTAAATGTTAAATGCCAAACTCCGCATAGATAGAAGAGGAATGCAGATGCAAAGTTCCCCAACAGTAAAAATAACTACTTCATAATTTAAAAGCCACATAAGGGTACACTCAGCTGCGTATAGACAGTATTACACACACACACACACACGCTCACACATCCCACACTCCAAGTGTCAATTAACTAATCAATTAAAGTCTTCCTGCATTAACGAGTGCAGGGCAGATCATATTAAGACCACTATTGATTTTGTCTGAGGGAGACTTCATGATGGTTGAATTACACTTTACATAACAATGAACAGGCTCCCCAATAAAACACCAGCTCTGTATCTGTCACATTGACACTAACATACAAATTCATCTGTCAACCGTGAGCGGTGCAGCAGTGATCCATCTGTCCAAACACAGTCGGGGGGGGTGGGGGTGGAGTGTGAGATCGGGGTCACAACACGATAGATGTCTCTCTCTCTCTCTCTCTCTGGCCAGACAGGACACACACCAGTAAAATCAAGCCAGACTTTGCTTTAGACCAGAGCACATAAGGACAATACAGAGCTGCCTTATATAGCTGTAGGTCTGATAGAGCACTTACAAAATGTCTGTTTATTGTCTGTTGTTGTTTGTTGTTCTGCGTCTGTCCGCCATTCATTAAACTCCAACACAAACGAGGCAGATGATTCCTCTGAACTTTGCTGCATGCCCGTCTCAAAAGGACAGTTGACTCTCTGATTTTGTGTACGTCAGGCTGACTGCTAAATCTAAATTACCGATTGAAATAAATAACACAATTATGACATATTCACATTCTCACCACCATGAAGGACTGACTCCCCTAGTGACCGTCTGATTGTCGGGCTGACAGACTGAATGACAAACGACCTGATGAAATAACAACCTAGGTGACTGACTGACAGAGACACTGATGAGGCGCCTGGGTGAGTGAATGACTGCTGTGTAAAACACAACATGATTGACAGACCGGGCAGCAAACTGACTCACTTGTCTTCTTTTCTGGAGATATTTTTTAGGATTTTTTATTTTTTTCACTGCCATTTGTCAGAATTTTCTATCTACCCCTTTCTGTTTCTACCTTTCATTAACCTTCTCCCTCACTGTTTAATGCTCCCAGTCCACCTCAGTCCACTGGGTGTCTCATGGAGGCTCAGCGGGGGATGACAGAGAGAATGACATCGCCATCAAAGGCTCATGGGCGCACAGCAAGGTCCTTTTTGCTCGACGACCCGCGAGATCAGAGGGTAAATGAATCTCATACGAAGAAATCTTTGCATTTCCCCCAAGGGTGGGTTTGAAAGGCACATCGGATCAGATGGTCTGTTTGTTTCAAAAACCTTATCTGTGATGCACAGTTTGGCTTTTGATGCACAAGTAAAATGTGCACAATGTGCAGATTGTCTTTTTCACTCTTACACCTAAACACAGTGTAAATTACGAACACTACCAAAAATCTTTATTCAGCTCAGTAATTCTTGCACTTGTACTTGCCTTTTTTTTAAAAATTGTAAAGTGTTTGTTCTTACTGTGTAGTCTCCTGTCAACTGTGGGTAATTACTAAGAGGCTTAGGGCTTCTCACAAATTTGTCCAAAAACAGTTTCATCCTCTTTCTGTAAATTGGAGGATTTTGCACAATTGGCACAGAATTGTTACAGTTTATATTTCTTTGCACACATTTTCAAATTTTGGCTCAACTTTTAAGTCCAATGTGAAGTATTTTTTCACCAAGTTTTCCTCAGTGTTTAAAAAAAAAAAATCCATCTTTCTCACACATTCATGCTTGCAGATGCACAGTGCTTTAGCTTTATTCTATAATTTTGCCTGCACATAATGTGACTCTGAGCTTGAACTCCATTATGTTCAGCAGACAGCTTTATATTGGAATAAACATCGAATCACTTAAATACTAGATCAGTTTCTCCGTGTCTGAACGACTTCTGAGATTCCAATCTGTTGATAGACTTGAGGCCGCCCGCCTTACATTTGGAGAACAGAACTGTGATTTTCTGTATAATTTCTGCTCTCAACATATAGAAGGGAAGGGACACAGAGGATGAGGAACAGCACAACAGCAGCTTCTCTGGTGGTGGGCTGAAACCAACACAAGTACTCCTACTCAAAGTTTGTCTCACAAAACTTGTGCTAGAACTTTTTTAGAGTAAATAGACTTGGGGTAAATTGAAGAAAATGTCACCCTCCTCTGCTCCTGAGTAATGGCTGTACACACCCCGGGCTCACTGGTATTCTTTTTGTTTTCTACATTACATGCTGCAAAACACAATGAATCTTAAACACACCAAAGTCTGTGTACTGTACTGAGCTGAAAGGCTATTTTCGACTAACCCCGATGAGTCTCTTGACCACAACCATAGCTTTGGTCCAGCTAAATCTGGGACATATATCACATACATTTGCCACAGAGACACACACACACACACACACACACACACACACACACACACACACACACACACACACTGACTCTCTACTGTATTGCTTAAAAACAAACCCAGCAATTTCATGCGAGTCCCACCCTAGCTCTCTAGAGAAATCCTGTTGTTATTTTTACTCAACTGGCTTACCCTGTAGCACTCATGCTGATGCATCACCTCGTGTCTGAATGCGGTCTGTGTGAGGGTCTACACTACATAACTCAAGATGAGGAAAGGCTTTAGCAACATGCAATATGTGGCTGTGAAAAGTGACATCACGACTGGAAAGAGAGAAACATCTGTGTGTGAAAGCCCTCATAAGCCTCTAGATCCCCAGCACGACCTGGACGTGTTTGGCTGCCTGCATGACTGCTGGGAGTGGATGAATATGGCCTGTGACTTGAAACTATTACAGACAACCTGGCAGAGTAAGCTGTGAATTGAAAAATGTTCACTTCTAAACGTGGGTCGAGGTCAGTCAGGACTTGTAGCCCACAGAGCTGACTTCATAACTACAGGTAATTCATCATATCTGAAGTTGTTGGAGTTTGCTCTAGACAAGAGAACTGTGAGAAGAGATTTTTTTTTGTTTGTATAAATTTCTTTTTGACATTTTTGGAAGAATGCTCATTTTCTTTTTTGCCAAGAGTTAAATGAGAGGATTGATACCCCTTTCAGGCCTGCATGCTAAACATGAAGCTATCGCCACAAGCTAAATTAGCTGAGCACAAAGACTGGATATAGGTGGGGGGGAAGTTCATTTGAAAAGTAACAAAATCTTCCTACCAGCAACCTCGCTTTTCAAGCTTTTATGC
Source organism: Chaunax sp. Z400 (assembly GCA_037577475.1). Lineage (NCBI taxonomy): Eukaryota > Metazoa > Chordata > Actinopteri > Lophiiformes > Chaunacidae > Chaunax > Chaunax sp. Z400. Next base: position 10,907,152 of record CM075206.1, on the reverse strand, counting down.
TAACTTCTATTAGCCAGCTAGGCTTCAGCTTTATATTTAGCGTACAGACAAACTTCTCAACAAACTCGAAGCAAGAAAGCAAGTATTTCCCAAAAGATCAAACTTTCCTTTAAAGTTTCTTTAAAGAAAAAGACCCTGAAGAAATAAACCCGGCCAAAAGCAGCACAGAAGGAAGAATTAAACGGTGGGCTTCATCAGGATCTGTAGACAATGAACATTATTCCACAAAGCCCCATCTCTACCGCTATATGGCCAGGCTGCTGCTGCTGAGAGACGTCTGTGTAACACAGTGTCAACTCGTAAAAAAAAATTTAAAAAATCCTGTGGCTGACCCAGGCGCTGATCGACTGTTGAGACAGGTCTCCCTGCGAGCTGAGCTTTCATGACACTGAAAGCGGCTCAGACAGTTGCCTGAGGGTCTGGGCTGTGTGTCAGAGCTGCAGTAAGTGTCAAGAAAGCGCAGTTCACAGGGAGAAAATTGTCACGACAAGCTTGGCGGTCTGGCGTGGCTTAAATCTCAGAGAAGAGTTTGTCACAGCTGTCCCAAAACTATAAACTATAACCCTAACCCTGGGAGTTTATAAACCTGAGTAAGGTAGTACAAAGTCAACACTCTGACAGGAAACAAATGTGTAAGGTTGCTTTCCCTAACACGAAGTTCACGGCGCTCCTTCGATGCCAAAGTCATCAATGAGTTCACCAAACAGCACTGAGGATAAACATGAAAACCTAACCAACACATCCAAGATCACAAGTCTAAAAAACCTTTTCCAACGTGGAGAAGATCAAAACAATCCCCTCGTGGATGTTTGAAGAATTTTCTGTCATTTTCCCCACATTTAGCTATTGGCATCAAACATTTCTTGCACCTCGAAGGCTTTGTTCTCTGGGCGCTGTGCAAGCAAGGCCAATCCACATGAGAGGACCAGTGTCATCTGACAGCTGATCAAGACATGCAGGAGACACACACAGTAAACTCAGGTTCTTCATACACGCATGCGTTCATGGGACTGCACCGATAAGGAGCATAAAGCCCACTGCTGAGGGATGGTGACATTTTTAAAACTTTAATTACATGCTTGGCTAACGGGTAGCACCCGGTCTCCCTGGGCACAAAATTAGACTATCAGAGTCTACAGCTGTGCACAAGACACAAGTCTAAAACTGACAAACACACCGTCTGCACCTCTGAGGTGAAGACGCAAAGCGAGGGTATGCCAGTATCTGACGACTAACAACAGGCTCAGCTCATTGATCTATACTTTCAAAAGGGCACAGAGGCACCTTACAGAAGAATTAAATGCTACCTTGGTCCTAACCGGACTCTAAATGAAAAGAAAATTACATTCATCCGAGGGCAAATCCCTCCTCTTCGGCTGAGATGGTGAAGGCAGTGAGTGGAGACTTCTCTTTCTTTTTGCTCTGCACAGAGTACTGCACTTTTGAATCATCCAATTACTAATATCGTAATCAATCATATCAGCTTTAGCGGTGACAGGATATAACTGGGGGAATGATGGATGGAATCTCTTACAGAGAGATTCCACTGCAGGGGAGGTCCAACCTCTTTGGTTATGTGCTTGCAGAAAAGCTTTTTTACTTTATGTGTGTACTGTGGGATCTCCTACAGCAGAGGTGGAAAAAGTGCATTTGCTCAGACACTTCAGGATTATTATGAAGTATTAACACTTATTTCCTGTTTGGGAAGTTACAGTACAGCTGTATTAATTAATTAAAGAATTAAACACGTCAAACAAAGAGAGGCATATTGGATCAATGCCCTTAAGCCTCTCATCTTTCCTATAAAAATCTTATTTTCATCTCAGCTATACATTTGACATGGTGTTTGTATTACATATTATTGTTATTGTATCGACCAGTGTTGTTTTTCCATTGTCATTGTCATTTCCTATTGTAGTTTTATCCTTCTTTGACAAATCTACAAAGGCATGTGTTTGGAGACGGCCTGTGTGATTTTCTTAGTTGCTTTCTATGTGACACCCTTAGAGGCCAGAGATTGAATTTATCATGTGCTCACGGTTGCCCCTAGGTTGCCCCACGGTTGCCCCTTTACTTAAGGAAAATGATGCATGCACTCAGTGTTGCACACCTGACATGACACCTGCAATCATTATCACTGTTTGTGTTCTTGTGTCTTTACACCCTGAAGAAGGCGTAAGCCAACACGTGTTGGTCTTTTTGTGTGACTCTAGCCCATTAAAATAAAAGCCTTTTAACTTTTCAAGCTACCTTGAGTGCCTGGATTTTTTTTGTGCCTTTTTGCTCATAATTCTTCCAATTCTTCTGTATTAATTAATATCGGTAATTGAAATCATATCAGATAGTTATGTGTAATGTGAAAGGGATTGCTTGAAAGATCACCTGAGTCTGTAGTCGCCTCAGCTCTATGGAGATTTATAGCAGGCACAGCAGGCTTTTTGTTTATGGCAATAAAGCTCTAAAAACATCACATTGATACCTGTCTAGAGCAGACTGGCAGACAGACAGGGTTTGCAACTAGCGGTTGAATGTAGCATTCAGGTTTCGAGGCTGATATTTTTCTCAGGAGTTGGAGGAGACCAAAACCAGAGCTAAAAGAGGAGTAAATATTGGACGCTCCTCAAAGCCAGAAACATGACTCCAAATGAAAGCTCATATTACTTTACAGCAGTTGGATGTGTGATGAGGTGACTGCTAACACATTCACAATATTTACTGACACTATACATGTTTGCTGCCTCCAACCAGTTATTGCAAATTTTAAGGAGAATTTAGATGATTTACAACATGAGGATATTTCTTTATTATGAGTTTAATGCACACTACTCTTTAGAGTGCCATTGAATCCTGTTCAAAGTCTTGATCTTTACTAAAAGAGATGGTATTGTTTTGAGTTAGTTGGCCGGATCTAACAAGGTCGATAAACCATAGGGTATAATTTGCATGGCACAGCAAAAAGGAGTTTGAGTTTCTTTAAAATCTGTCTTTAGTCCCAAGCAGTCAAACAAAGGAAGGCAGGGGGCAGGAAGACGAGCACTATAATCAATCTTACAACCTGTTTTTACATCAACATATCCAAGATCACAAGCCTCACAGGCTGCCAACCTACAGCTCAGTAATTATACGCCTGAAAAACAGCAACAACCACCTCTTTGGCACAAAGAAACCCAAAACATACACAAAGACCTACATACTGTATGGGGAGGGAGCCATAAGGAAGCTTCCTTGAGATTAGCCGTCTTACTGTACCTGAAGAAATGTGACAGGGGTAGTAAATTAGCTCTTGGCTCCACAGGAACCAATTAATGTGTGTGTGTTTGTGTGTGTGTGTGTATGTGCATGTGTGCATGTGTGTGTTGAGTGGCCTGGCCTTTGTAATTTGTCCCGTTAACACCAAAGACAGAAAGTTAGAGCATTAATGAGATGAGAGTGTTGGATTTGGTTAATGGCAGCTGTTTGCATCAGAGGTCTTTGTGTGTCTGTCGGTGATGTGTGTGTGTGCCTGCGTAAGTCTCCGTCTTGCAGAACATGCCTCCCTCGAGTAAAACTGGAACAACAGAGTGGCAGAGTCGGAGACAGAGCCTGCAGGCATCTGATGTCATCATGTCTCCCTTAGACCAAGCAAACAGATGTAGGCCTATCTCCCCGTGTCTACGTCTCTCTCCCTCTCTTTCTTCTTCTGCATGCTCATGAGGAGTCTGAGGGATCGTGTTTCACAGAGAGCTAAACGCACTAGTCCACTCCGACAGTTATCCGCCTCACAAATAGAGACACCTGAGACTTGCAGCCACTTTTCTGAACAAACCAGCACACCTTAGCCCCGGGCAACTTTGTGTCTCTGGATTTATTAAGGCCATGTGAAAGCAAAAACTTCACCCTAACTATGGGATGTTCTGCTTGAGTAATTCTTCTACACCTCCTCATTTCTGTTCACTTCTGCTGGTGCAGGGCCTAAGGGTAACGTCTCTAATTGGGCATTTGATTCCCAGTCGGAGTCCAGAAGATGACTTAATTAGCCAGTGTTACAATTAGGAGGCATCAAAATTTGACATGTATTGATTCTGCATTATAAAAATCTTATTATATTTCCATAGAAACAAATAAATACCATGTAACATAATCAAACTACAGTCAAAAATTAATAGATTTTTTTTAAATGTAAAAAGGGTGTTAAATAAACATGCTCACTGAATATATTCTTTTTATTGGTGTCTCTTTAGAGGCTCTATTTGAATAAAGTCAGCAGCTCCTTTGAGGTCATGGGGTGCACACATTAAAACTTTCTGGTTAATAAGCTTATTTTCAGCCTGTGAAGTGAGAAGTGAGTGAATCAAATGATTTGTGCTGGGCCTTTGAAATTCAACACATTAAAGAGCCTAACTTTTAACATCAGGACTCTGTGATTAGGAATCTGCAGGGAGGTGGGTAATTGTGTTTCCTTTGTGTGGAGGCCAAGCTGTTTTTCAACATGTGTAACGGCATCTCACAACACACTCTTGGAGGGGAAAAGATCACAAAAGCAAGGAGGGGTAAGGGCTACAATCACAGATATTCATAGATGGGGAGGTTTCCATCATTACATAGTCGGATCATGATATCAGAATATTTAACCGGAGGATAATCGTAGTTTGTGTCAACACAATTCCTACATAGAGCCTACAAAGCGGTAAAAAGCATGAATTAAATAACACATTTTATTCCCCATAACCTCAGCAGAATAACATACAAACTCTTCATGCAGTCATGTCACTTATTAACCTTAATAGCATCCTCCAGAGTGCAGCATGAATATTCACCACTCTATTTATAACCATCGAAGCTGATAGCTTTAACAACCCTACTCTACATCTAACTCTCATATAACATAACATAACTGTGCTATACTGTAAGTTAAAAATGGCCCCATCGCGATCTCACACACGTTAATATGCCACTATCTACATACTAAGGTTCAAAGGCTTAATGACCAAGTTGTCCTTCACTGTGAGCTCATTAACCGCTGTGACAAAGCTTTTTATGAAGGCAAATGTCTTCTGTAAATGTCATCCGGAAGGTCACGAGAAGAAGTGACTTGGAGCACAAACCGTCAACGTGTCGAGGAAGAAGCAGCGGTGACATGAAGGATTTGCACCGAGACCTCATGGTGACATAGAAAACAGTAGCAGACGTTAACCAAATTAAAGGTTATCTTCTAACAGCGGTGTCAAATGGAAATTTCTCACACAAGAATCAATAATGTTCCAATTACATGAAGCATGTATTGACAGTATGGAGGTAGGGGGGGTGATGCATTTGAGGAGCTGCCACATTTTGCAGTCATGGATGGGAGGGGAGACGTGAAACTTTCAAGGGATAGAAAAAACTGAGGCTCAGGCAGATTTTCTGTATAGGTGTCATTATTGATGCTGATCCCTCAGGGCGTCACGCTATACACTGTTACAAATCAGGTGTCGTGATAATGTTTCCACACCGTCTCTGTCTCTGATCAGTGACACTTTGCCCTCCTTTAAAGTTTAGGCAGAAAGTGTGAACTGCACAGTAAATCCACTCTGCTAAATCATCAACATGCCACAGTAGATGGAGAGAGGGGAGGGACAAATGCAAGGCTGCATTGGATAAGATCACAGTTGTGCACAGCAAGTAAAAATAGACACACACAAGTAGCTTTGAGGAATTACGCTGTTGATCTGTCAGTATCAGGGATCCTGACCATATGACAGAGCCACAATAAATTCCATTTTTTTTGCTTGGATCTGTTTACTTGCAGTGCAAGCAATTTTGCTGTAATGAACTACTGCTGATACTAAATCATCACTTCCTGAATACGCGTTTACAATGAATGCATTTTAATGTGAAAATAGCCGCAGGCCTTTATTGTGTGAAAATGAACAAGCTGACAGTGTAATTTATAGTAATCTAACATTAACATGTTTGTCCCTTTCTAGTTTTTCTAAAAGTATAATTCATTTTGTTCGGAAACTCAAGTTACATGGGCTCAGCATACAAAGATTGATGATCATATTAACAACAGACATTTTGCAACTATATTAAAAACACACACAGACGCACACAGGGCTGAGCACACACAGAAACACACAGAGTGATAGGTCAGCCGCATAGAACCATGCCCCCAGTAGTAGAGGTGAAGTGTTTTGCTCAAGGGTACATTAGTAGTGTGAACTGGCAACCCTCTAGCTATCAGTTCATCTTTGTATCAGCTGGTGAATGCTGGACTTGAATTGATATTCAACAGGATATCTCTGACCTGCTGGTTGTGCTATAGATAAAAAGTCTGGGGTTCACCAGAGTCAGTCGGATTCATCCTCTGGGTGCCCTGCAATGTCTGCATCAAATTTCCCTACAGCCCTTCCAGATGTAGCTAAAGTATTTCAATCTGGACCTTTGTGGTTGACTGACCGATGAGCAGACTGACACTAGCATTCCTAGAGCCGCTATCAGGGCTAAAAACACTATGGAGGAGGTGTGTCCCCATCGTTTTATTTATTGCTCCTTTATTGCCACTTAAGTGCGGTTACTTTTGCACTTACTTTACAATGTGAAGTCTACCTGTGTTGACTTAAATAAATAAATAAGTAATGACAGCTAGCATACAAGCACATACACACACATACAGTCTTTTCAAAACAACAATACTTCTGTCAAAATTGTTGGCTTTTTGGAACTTGACAAACGTTTGTGTATTTGAAGACGTCACTGTGCCCAAAAACACAAACACGTTTGCTCTAATTGACCTAAATGAGCCACGCAACAAATCGGAATAGGAATCACTTTGATAATGTGTCATAACTTCCCTAATAAAAACTGAAAGAGCGACAAAGAGTACAAAGAGTGATAAAAACACATGCTTTCTGTCTGCGAGGCCAGAGAAGGTGTGTGTGTGTGTGTGTGACTGCATAAATATGATCTGTCGGGACAAATCACAAAAAGTCAAAGCTTAAAAGCTAAAATAACCCAAAGCTCACCGCTCCCTCTTACAATAAGGCAGATGGATGGTCTATAATTGTTAGAAGAATGCGTGTGTCAGCAGGTATACAGTAGAAGAGCAGGTGTGTGTGTGTGTGTGTAAACATACTGAGCAGCTTCAGGCTTCATGTTGGTGTTTAATGAGTTTTGTAGGTGAAACTCCGAAGTTTCCGGGACAAAAAGTGAGATTGGATTAGTCTTAACTCTCTGAGCCTTTGTAGCTGCAGGATACGTTACTCACTTGATTAGGCAGGAATGAGCCAGGTGCTTTGTGCCCTCTTTCTTAAATGAAGTCTTGCCAAAGTACAAAAAGTCATGAAAATGTACACAAAGGAATAAAAACACACAGGGGCAGTTTTTGCTTTTCTTTATAACTTTCCTCCCTTTTATTTTTCTTCTTTTTTTTTAAAGCACACACGCAGCGACAACCCCTCCCCAAAATGCCAAAACGCTACAGTCTAATCAGCAGCAGCGGTTCGATCAACCTCCCTGACAGATGAAGAGACACACAAGCTGGTGTGGCAGGTCTATTTTAAGATCCCAGCTAAATATACAGTACAGTGCAGCCCCGCCCCTCTGAATACAGCTTCATGACACCTCTGATGGCTCGACATCAAAGCTGAATATCATTACTGGAAACCACAAGATAGTAATTCACTTTCGATGTTTAGGCCTGTTTCATTCTGCTGCAGAGATGAAAAAAAAGTTATTTTGCCCTCATGATGCATATTCATGCAGCGGGAACACATTAGAACATGTGAGAGGATCACGCCACATACGACTCCCAGCTCGTTGGATTTTGGTCTATACTTACCCAAATTTCCCAGAAATGATGGCACATATTAATTTGGAAATACCTTCCTATGTCATTATGATAACAGTTATAGGTTGTGGTTCTGGTTAATACCCCTTCACTGCTCTAAATCTCCAGGAGGCAGTCACAAGAATGCAGGGTGTATTTAATGTGTGGTCTCTACTGGTGTTGACACACCGGCCCTAGGGTACACCTGGGCTTGATTGTAGGCTAAAAACAGATGTTCCTGCCGGTATACGTGTGTTTACGTGTGTTTATATGGCTTCTTCACCGGCCTAAAGCATGTGTGTGCAAAATGTGTGTGCACAGCTGTCTACCTAACCCAAATGTATCTATTACTGCTCAAACACCTCTTTGTCAGTGAGAGTATGCCTGACCCACTTGTATCAGTTTTTGTTTACTTGCATGTTCCTCTCTGAGGGTGACTTTCTGTGCCTCGTGTTTATTTTTGTGTTATATGTTCACACTTTTAAGGGAGTTGTGAACAGCTGCTCATCTGGTCTTATTTATTAAAGTTTAAAAGCCTCTTCCTCCATGTGTGGACATGGTACATGTGCCATGGGATGTGATATTTGTGTTTCTTTCATGTCTACAAAAATTCTTCTAAACCCAGGAGAAAGTATGCGTGATATTTAATCTGGAACAATTGTACGATTAATAGATTTGGTCAGTCCATAAAAATGTAATCTCCAGTTTTCTACAATCTCTAATTCAGCCTCTCAAGTGTAAGGATTTTCTACTTTTTGTGTTTTATATAGTGAATAAAGATATTTGGGTTTTGCACTGCATGGTGGTAATATTTGAGGACATCACTTTGAGCTCCTTGAAATTCTAATGAGCATTTTTCACAATTTTCTGACATTTTTTGGCCTAAACATTTATTAATAAATATTAAGTTATTGATCTATAATGAAAAATAATCATAAATTGCAGTCTTAGCATTTTATAAGACATGCAGAAATCTGCTTTTATATGTGTCGTGTCATTCGAAGAAGAATTATGCTTCTCCGGGCTGCTTGTAAGCAAATGCAAGTCACCTGTGTGCGTGTTTTATATGTCTTTGATTGTGAGCATAACGTATATGTCCTCTCAGAAGCAGTGTCACATTCAGGAAACCATAATATGTAAATAAACCATGTAAATAAATTGTGGGAGAAATCAGGAAACAGAAATCAGTCACAACCCGGGGACAGAGTATGCAAAACACTTTTTCCAAGAAGCAAACGTCAACTTTTTTAATGCATCCAAATCCCCCTAACAAAGTCAAAATGAATTGCAGAGTAGCAGAAACTTGAAAGTCTTTAACGCAGACCTGTTTATTTCTGTGATAACCCTCATGTATTACTGAACATATTCCCAATTGTAAAAAGCAGACATTTTAATGGAAGCAAGCTCTTACTATTTTCAGTCCTTTAGCAGCACAGCAGGGCCAGAAATCAGAAAGACTTAGAAATCCAAAACTGCATTATCACCCGGTTGCTCTGACTCGTGTTATTCAGATGCTTGCAGCCGGTGTACAAAGTCAGAACAAATTTAGGTGTGTACGTGCGTGACGACACCTTATAGCTGAGCTGTGATTCATGCTCCACCGACTTCGTCCGGATGCCTGCATATATTACATTTGCTGCCGATACTATTTTCTTTCGAGTGAGCGTATGTGAAAATGTGAACATGCACACCCGTCCGTGAATATGAACATGCATGAGAGCAAATGTATTTCCGTGTCTGTCAGTGAATTCCTGGGGGCACCGGGCCACTCGGCTGCCTGAGAGGACAGGACGAAGTAAAGGATTGCAGACTCACACTGACCTGCTCCTCAAAACGCGAGGAGATGGAAGAAAAAGACTGGAGAAGGTGAAGAGGCGAGAAAGTCGTTTTGGGTCACTTGAGGTAGATTACTGGAGAGAGGCTGGTAATAATGAGAGGAATAGAGGAACAAAGGATGAAGGAGATGCAGGGTGGGATGATGAGTAGAGGTTGGATGAGATGACATGAAGGCACGGGCTTGGATGGAGGGAAGAGGAGAGGGGTGTTAAAGAGGTTAAGCGGGAACAAAAGGAGCAGTGAGTGAGGAGGAGAATGGGGAGGATTGTTAAAAGAGGGGTTTAGATGGAAAGAGTTTAGAGGCAATTCACGGGAAGGGGAAAGACGGATTGGAAACGTGCGGCTTTAATATGACGGGAGGCTGGGACTTCCATGAATAACACACACCACATGCTATGGAACTGCAATTCCTCACATCTCTCCAGTCCCAGTGTGTATGTCATGTGTCAGGAGAGTGGTCCCACAGAGGTAATTGAATCAGGACATGAAAACAACAGGGAACAGAGTCAGGGTAAGGTGGTCAGGCACAGCTGGAAAAGCAACAGTCCCCCCTCATTTTAAAGCAAAGAGAAAGGAAGCAGCGGTATTCAGAGTATCTGGGACTGCAATGCCTGGAGAGCTGACTACATGGCCTTTAACAGGAGCCACAGCTCCAGGTGCAACACAGTGAAGGTCTGTTTAACATCTTTCAACTCCAATTACCCATCTCTTTTATTTCTTAAGACCGCCTCTACCCCAGTTGAATCTGTTTTCACCATCACACTAGGCTTTTTTTTGGTATCTAAATTCCAATATCATATCATCCATCATGGTGTGAAATGATAACAGAATGGGTGACATTCGAAACAAATGGACTTCCTGTCAAGGCAGACGGAAATAAAGCTGTTCCACGAAAGAAATACCCATAACAACCTGGTCCGCTTTAACAGGCTGGAAAATGTTGCAGGGACAGAAAGCCAAAATCGGGTGAGATGGAGCTTAAATTTCTCTATTTGCCATGTTTTTTTTTTTTTATATGGGCTCATGAAACAAACTACTGTTATCCTAAAGGGGAAATTGACTGTAAAAACTTGCCCTCCTTCCACCGCATCCCTCAGACCAGAGAAAATCTGGAAGTGAAGGTTCATTGTAACAGCAGCTTGTAAATAAACATAAACAATACTAGGTGTAAACGAGCCTAACAGGAGTAAGAAAAAAAAAAGGTGGGTTAGTTTTCTCTACAGCTGTGCCAGACTGTTAATGTCTGCACTTTTTCTATTAGACGGGACCCCCTGACTGCCTCATACAATTATGTTATTCGTCTGGGGCTGTGAGAGTGGGTGTCTGCATTGTGAGACTGTGTCTGGGGGTGATAAAACAGCAGAGAGCACATAAATAATGACTTAATGATCTCCTCCACCCTTTGCTATAATGATGACGATGGAGTTTTCCAAGCCAGGGCGCTGGTGGGGGTGGGCGAAGCAATCCACATGTGGTCTCCAGGTGTGCTCAACTCCATCTCTGTTACTTCTTAACCTCTCAACTCAAGAAAGGCCACTTTCACTTTGTCCGACTTTTATCAACCCACCATCACATCCATCTATAAATATATTCTGGCCTGTTGAGGATTCATCTTGTGGGAAAATATGTATCTAATCCGTGCAAAAGCTTTCTGTTCTCAAGAGAATGGCACAGCTGGATCTACATTAATCAACCAGTCAAGTTCCATTATTATGTACAGAGAGTGTGCGAAAGTAGTGTGTGTGTGTGTGTGTGGATTGGAAAAAAAGAGCAGAAACAGGCTATTTAAAGTGACAGAATGTGTGTGACCAAATGCACAATCACACATCCGCCAAATTACAGTCCAGTCACTGAGGGAGAAATATCAGCGTGATTTGCGTAATTGTTTCTGTAGGTATGTTCTGCTATGCAACAATAGCTGTAAACCATGTGACTCTACACTGCAATTAACACCACTCACCTCCTATTCGGTAATCAGGCTCCGGGGCTAAATACGGAGGCAGATGATTCGTGTTAGAACTATTTTAGCATTTTCAGCTAAGGATATTTTAATTATTTTGCCGGCTATGCTGAAAAGCAACATGTTTGACTCAGGAGTCTGGATGTCAATGATACACAAAAAAGAAAAAGGATGACTAAGAAGCATTAACGGGTGGCATTCAAGGATGAAATATAGTGACGGTAACCTGTCAATTACTATAACTGCTTCAGATAAAAAGGCTGGATATCTGAGATGCACGTGTGCTCATGTACGATTACTAAAAAAATCTTTTAAAGACCACGCCAAGGGGAAACGCACATTTGGAATGAAAACGTGTTAATTATGACACATGTGGCCGTGGGGAGAGAGAGAGGGATGCAGTGATTGCATTGATGGCAATGACAGGTTACAGTGAGTCTAATTGTGAGTGGAGAGACCTGCCACCGAATGTGTCTGTTTGGCCTGAAATGGTTCCAGGAAGCAGAAACCCCTGTTGTCTAGTGCCTATTAACACACAACACGGGCCATAAAACTGAACGTGAGGGTTTTAAGTGTCCTTGAATAAGTTACAGCGTCTCCCTCAGGTCCAGCTGACCCTGCACTCCGGCCTCGTATGGGAGGGAGGGCGGACGGAGAGATTATGTCGCTCTGGGGATGAATAAAGTATTGTATTAATATTGTAGTGAGAAGGTGGATGGGAGCCGTAATAGGGTTGAGGGATTGGAGGAAAAACATCCACTTCATCTTCAAAAACAATTCCGAACGGTTTGTTGATCTCCAGCTAGAAATTTAAACACTGGCAGAGACATTGAAAAGAACAAGAAACTCACATTTGTATCATCTGAGTATAAGCAGCCTGGTGGTATCAAGCAAGAGTTTCCTTTTCACATTTTGTGATATAACTTCTTTTTGTGTGCTTTTCTGAAGTCAATAAAAAGACGTCGACCCTGCAGGAAAGAATCCCCTTTTGCCCTCGACCGCTGCAGAGAAGGGAGTACTTTTCTACCCAGAAAGCCTTTGGGGAACAGCGAGGAGCACAAAATAGATCAGGGTGCTCCAGGGCCCTTGCTTCAGAAGTGCAAAGGTCTATTTTTAATGACAACAAGAGCACGGCAACAAAGTGTTGCGATAGGGCAAGTCCAGAGGAAATTTATCCTGTGCGTAGGAGTTCCTCCCTCGCTGTTCCTGCCTTTAGAGTCCTGCAGCAGCTTTAGTGAAAAACAACTGTGAAGGTCTCCGGTAACAAAATCCACCTTTTCCTTCATTTATATTGATTTGACTGAGCTGATCCTCATTATGAAAATTATTCCTGTTAGCCCCCTGCTGATAAGCAGTGAGAGGGTGTGTTTTCATGCACCCTTCTTGCACACCTACAGTCAGAAGGAGATTTGAGAGGAGATCCAAATCCTGACCTGCAACAAATTATTTCATTGTGAGTATTTCAACCAGTGCCACATGTCTAGTCTTTATGGAACTAGCCGTCCAGGAAGCTCATAGACAAATTGCATTAAATCATCTCACGTGATGATTGTCTTTTAAAGCCACGTAAAAACAAAACTGTTTTATTTTTTTATGTAATATTTTTCAGTGACAATATGTGTGTTTATTCAGTGTTTCAATTCCGAAGTTTCCTTTTTTGATTGAGGTTTTTTTAAATATAAAATTTGATTTCAGATGAGGTAACTCCATACATTTGAGTTAACATATCCAATCAAATGAGGGCACAGAGAATAAAATGTTCTATATAGCACTGATATCAGAATGCAAGTTAGATATTATGATGTTCCTCTAACTGGACTTCCTAACTTTAGTTACCTTTGAATCACTCCCTTCTGTTGGCTTCATCTCAGATTTATAGCATTCTCTATAGGTAGGACAACAGGGGGTGTTAAGAAAATTAACAAATTGCCTACTGCACCTACAGGTACTGTATATCTTCTTGAAAAGGGCAGCGGGGAAGACAGGGTCAGGGTTGGGGGTCAGGGTTGGGGGTCAGGTCTGGTCACACAGAGTCTCTGAGAAAGTGAAACTGGAGCCTTTCCTGTCAGTTACCCTGCTGACCCTCTGGAGGCCTGACACATGCACCTGAGAGAAGAGCTATATGTGAAACAAACAGGGGAGCTATTAATATTCTTTATAATTACACACGCGCACATATCTGTTATCTCTCTGTTTTTCATTCTATTTGTTGGTATCCTTTTTTTTTCTATGTGACCGCTTACTGTCAAATACATTTTATGTCTAGAATGTGTGTTTTTATAGCTACTTTTCCTTGTTTATTTGAGAACATCCCAGAGAATCTTTAAACAATCCATTTTAGTCCCAACAGGGCAAACGAAGCACAGGCAGAGAGTCAGCACAACTCCTGAACGCAACTCACTTCTCGGGGGAATTCAGTAACACAATAGAGCCAGAGCAAAAGAATAGAAACTTTCTCTTGTTTCATGAACAGCATAATCAGACCACTGAATGAGCCAACCAACGCTCTGTGTATGGCAAAAGAGATACTTCCGGTAATGCCTCTAGAGTTACTCTATTGTCTCTTACAGCAACTGATATCATTATCACTGAAACCCAGCACCTGGCTAGACTTTTAATAGACTTAATGTTCCAAAACAAATTATCCATTAGATACCAAACTCCCAATCGTGTGCAATAGTATTCAACTCCTAATGACCAGTTCCTCTTGTGCTAAGAGCTTCACAATCAAAGTCAAGTCAGCTCAGCGTGCTTTAAGTGTGCAATCGACAAAATAAGGTGTTCAGGGCTGGCAGACAGCCAGGCAGCCAGGTTTCTAACTGAGGGCTCATTCATCCCGATGGCTCGTTCAAGAAAGAATGAAACGTTCACAAGGAATAATAAGTGGTTTGTTATTCCATGTTAGTGGTTCAGAGCAGACCACACATCCTCGGTGTGGTTTCACCCTCAGAACTGAGGCAGCATTGTGTCTACAGTGAGGTAGACTACACAGTCGCATTTATGCCCGACACAGGCTGGTAAAGGACATGGCTCATGAGCGGCTCCTGTCTGGAGTGCGTGTGGCGTTTGCAGGCAAGGTTTCGGGAAACAATACAGTAGGTGTGTCTGAAGGAGTGCTCCGCCATCAAGACCGGACGACTGTGCTCTCTTGCTCATTTTTCACTTCGTACTTCACCTTGAATTCAAGGATATTTGTTTGGTTTCTTTCACACCATAAAGTCAAAGATCGTTCAATTCAATAGTAAGAAAACCGCTGCATAATTAAGTTGGTAACCCTACTTAAAATGATATTACGTTTGCTTGATAGAGACTCACTGATACTGAAATACACAGAGATGGAGGTGCTTTTTTTGGCCAGTGTGGTGCCTGCAGTCTTCCTCTCAAATACCCTCTGCAATATAATACACAACAATGTACAAATACTCCATTTCCAGTATAAATCCTGCATTCAAAATCCTATTTAAATAAGACATCATCAGCAAACTATACAAGTAAAGTAGAAGTGGTTGTCTTGCAGAAAATGGCTCCTATGACTGATATATGACTATTTCTTGCACCATTAGAATTTTAATAATGATGCAACAATCTATAAGTTGCATTTATTATTTAAAATAGGCCGAGAGACGAAAACCCAGGGAAAATATGTGCAGTTTAGTAAGTGAAGGAGATTCAGATGAGCACATCAACATTTTGGAGAGATTTTAGTGCATAAACTAAAAACCTGAAACTAAAGAGTCTAATTCATCCTCATGTAGAAATCCCACCTTACCTTCATTTCCTCTTCATTTAGTTTTTCCACTCTTCTGACATGTCTCCTCTCCTGTCTTTCGCTTCTCTTCCTGCCTTCTCTTCTCTTTCATGTCTTGTCCCTTCCTGCATGTCTATCCGTCCATCCCTCTCCAAGGACCCCTAACACTGTCAGCTGAATCCTGCAGACAGATGCAACCGGGGCACAGACTAAACCGCTGCCTCTGGAGAGAAGCTCTTACTTGTACAGTATATAAAACTATTCCCCTCAAACCACTCGGCTTGCCTGTCTGCTCGTCAGTCCTTGTATCAACCCTTCTATCTCTATATAATTCTGCTGCCTTTTTTCTTTTGCCCTTTTCTTTCTTAAAAGCAGGCACCTCCCCTCTTTGTCTGGGAAACTTAAGTTCTTATCTTTTCACCTCTATCTGTGCCGTTCAATCTCCCTTTTCTTTCTTTGAATCTCCCCTCTAATCTACCTCTGTATCTCTCTTCTGTTCCCATTTTTTCCTGCAAAGCCGAACTACATCTAGTGTGGCGTCTTATCTTTTAGATGCTATCTCAAACTTTCATATAAGGTCGGATGAAAATAATATGCCACACTCTGTAATTTCTCATTCGCGCGCCGAGGAGAGCAATCCTTTGAAAATTTAAATATTTTCTTCCTTCGAGGATGTGGCTCTGATTAGCCCATCGTAATGATTTCAAAGTAGAGATAAATGTTTTCATTTGCTGAAGATTAAAGGATTTTCTGTATTTATGTCCTCTCACTGATCATATTAGAACCTCTCCGGCTGTTTGCAGCGGTGCGATAGATGAAGCTCAGATAGTTCTAAACGCATGACATCAAAACGGCTTCTTAACATATGATGATATGCTCTATAAAGATAAGACGTGGAGGAACGTCCCATGAGGAGTAGAAAACTCAGGCCCATGAAAGATTTAAGCTTTACTGTACCAACCTCCTGCTGATAAAAAACATACGGCAAACCCGACATGACATGACACAAACAACTGTACAAACCACGTATCCATGCACCTGCTTTAGTAATGGTGCAGGCAGCTAATTTAGCTGTGACTATACATAGCGACCTGTCAAAGTCTCGCAGGAGGCAGTCCAGTTTCTCTCTCACCTCAGAGGTACAAGCTGCAGTCTTAGGGAAGAAGAATCTCCTATAAAAGAGAAATATACGAGCTGAGAGCAGCTATCAAACGATCCTCTCATTCATACTTCAAAGTCATTCATCTCCCAGAGAAATACAGCTGGGTGACGGCCCAGAGAGGGGAAAAAGAGTGTGCTTCCCTCTCTGTGTGTTTGGTGACAACTCATGACTCATTTCACCCTTCAAATGGCCCTGTGGCGCTCCATCAGTCAATAAACAAAGACCAGCAAAGCTTCTTTGCTCTTTCTTCCTCGATCTGCCGTTTTCTTTTCACCTCCTCCCCCCCCCTCCCCTGACTCATTACACCTCACCCCCCTCTCCCGTTTTCTCCTCCTCTACTCGGCTGCTCTCCCTCTTCGGTGCCTGTGAAAGCAAAGTGCAACAAACTTAAATGAC
This sequence comes from Chaunax sp. Z400, assembly GCA_037577475.1. NCBI lineage: Eukaryota > Metazoa > Chordata > Actinopteri > Lophiiformes > Chaunacidae > Chaunax > Chaunax sp. Z400. The sequence continues at coordinate 10,890,264 of CM075206.1, read as the reverse complement.
TTTACAATAATCGCTTCCTCTGTTGTCGCAGGAGTTTGGATCCATCTCTGTTTAACCTTTCAAACATCCTCTTGGTTTGATCCTCAGTGAAAAAGAGGCTTTGGGGATTACTTAATCGTGACCCAAATAGAATCTTCCTCTCCTTCTTGCACTGGGCTGGTGGTTAAAAGACACATTCCTCTGCTATTTGATTCGGGTTTGAGGTTGTATTGGAGAGAGGGACAGAGCTAATGTAGTGTAGCAGTGTTGGCAAGTTGAGGCTGCTTCAGCACAGCTAATTCCCTCTGACATGTGGACATGAAAGTGGATGTTTTAGTCAAACCGCACTCTTGGATTTAAGCAGCAGCAATAAAAGTGCATCCAGGATCATATATAGCTTGCCTGTGCGTCCCTGTAAACTGCCCAATCTGCTGTTTCTGCAGTTTAGCATGCATGTCCTACAAGGTCTAATCAGAGAGTTGGTGTGTTTGCTTCTGCATAAGATCACGTCCACTTCTTTTTATCATTTCACCTGCAGCTCATTGCACACATCTTCATTCTATACGTCCGTGTTTTATGTCTGTGTTTTCACTCCTGCTGCGCAGCATTACAGTCTAATATTCCTGTCAGGAAACAGTCACAGTGAGTGCTTTGAAATTATGGCAGCTAGTCAGCGTTGTTACGCAACAAAACTTTCAGAGCTGACCTTGACTGAACGAGATGTAGCTCCTTTCTATTTGTAAGGCAGCGACCTAGCCATCATGTGGACCTTTGTGTGGATAAACAACAGATGCTATGGGTGGCATTGTGCATCCCACTTGATAGCTTCCTCGTGATCTCTTTGGCCTTTAGAGGGCAAAATGGCGTGGATGATGGACTTTGTTTTTGCAGTCATTTTCATTTCCTTTGTGGCGGACGTGGCACTGAAATCCTCTGCAGGAAATATTGGAGTAGCCATAGCAACATGGCAACATCTCACTACATAACCAAGGATGGTAGAAAAGAAAGATTGTTTGCTTGCACCATGGCAACTTTCTTTGTTATGTGGAGACAGGTCAGAAATGCATCTGATTGTGCTTCCGCTGGCACAAATAAGCACTGGAAATGGACAATTTTGAATCCACATCTTCTCACATGTGGGATGATTCATTTGAGCTACTGCTACAGTGTTTGAATCAGAAGTGGCAGGATGAACACGGGAGGAATGGGAGTATGGCACAGTGGTTGTGATGTATAAATAGCCTGTGGTGACGAAAGGACAAAGCACAGGAGGAAGGAACAGCACAACACTTCAACTGTTGTTTGAGTTTCCAAGTTTACTCGCATTAGAGCAATAAATCATCCGCTGGCAAGAGTTTGTAACATCGCGGGCTTCCATGCAGTTCACAGTCAATAAATGCAGATCCTTTGTGAGTTTGTGTGTACAGGGACAAAATATCTCAAAGCACCATCTTGCTGTTGTCAGATAAATAAGTAACCGGAGGGCCCTAAAGAGCACAGAGGGGCCAGAGGGTAATGGCTGTTTAGTTTACATGTGCATGATAATACCTTTCACTTTCGCTCCCAACAGGGTTCGACCCCCGAGGGGATGCTGAATCACAAAGGTCGACGACAATGGGCTTGTCATTCAATGGGTTTCTGTGGTGACCACACGGCCCGCTGAGGCCGCCCGGGTCATTTTCATTATGGCTTTCTCCTGGCTGGGACTAATTGCTGTGTTTGAGCTGGTTTTCTGTGTCAGTGCTCGAGCAAATTCCCAACACAGCGCAAATATCAATCATGTTAATCATATGCTGCTCTTGACTGGGCGCTGGAATGTGTGGCTGATTTCAATACTACTGCATGTGCATCTAGCTCTCGAGGCGTATGATATGACTGTTATGAGCCGGGGTACAAGTGTGTCATTTAGGGATGTAACACCCCTTATTGAGTAATATGCCAATTATATTCTCAATTATTCAACTAAGGCTTTGGTCTGGAAGGTTTCAGAAAATACACATCACACTGACATGTTGAATTTTCTTGTTTTATCTAACCAAATGTATTAAATTTACTGGTGTGGAATAAAAATTCACCACATTATAGGCTTAAGAAAAGACTTAAAAATGTGTAATTATCAAAATAAATAAATTTTCTCTATAAATCATTTAAACTTTTTAGGGCAATAAAAAGTCAGAAAGCAGTGGCAAATGATCTCAGTCTCAAAAACCAAAGGTGATGTCTTTCAATGTTTACTTTTGTCTGACCAACAGTCCAAAAAACTAAATATATTCAGTTTACGGCGACATTGTTGCAGCTTCTCCAGTTTGGAATGATATCGTAAACTGGAGAGGCTCCTAGACAATGTTTAGACTTTCTAACTTAAAAAAATGCTGATTATCAAAATAGTCGCACAATCATATGCTGTCGAAATCAATTCATCGACAAACCGTACCATCCATGCGGTTTCTCTTGCACTTCAGCTGCAATATAAACTGACAACTTCAGCCAAAAGGCAATGTGTCACATGATTTCTTGATTTAGCACTTTCGCATCATCCCTGTTTCACTCTCTTTCATTTGGTATTTCTTACATCATCCCTTTTCGTCTCCCTTCCTGGGAGGGATTTTAGCATCCAATGTCAAAGAAAGGCCTGGATGCTGCGAACCCAAAGTAATTCTACCATCTGGATTCTCTGGATTACACTCTTCAGTGGATCTCTATTTGCAAGCCCTGTGTGGCAGGACAGATGATCCACAGCATCCTCATGGGTCTGAGGCCATAAGATCAGAGGACGCTGACTGTGTTTATCAGAGGTGCAGCTTTCAAGTTACGAAATTTTAGCATGAACAAAACAACCACAGAGCTGCACGAATACCAATGGGGTGGAAAAGAGTGTGCGCTCTGTGTTTATATTCTGGACACAGTATCTGAGTCAAAATTAGCATGTTTCCTAAAAAGGTGCTGGCTGCAGGCTTGAGACAACACAAGTGGCTTAGTTAATAATTATGTCAGGTTGAAAAAACCCCACTAATCAGCATGATCAAGGTTGGAGATTAGCATCATGTAAACCTGCTGCAGGGCCAGCAAGCACCAAAGATGGAGCTGTGAGTTCACTGAGGAGCAGTGAAATCGTGCAGCACCTGAATCAAATACATCATCTCCTTCATATCACCAAACAAAATTTCCCCCCATTGAATATCTAATTTGACTAATCTTCTTGAACCTGCTTCACTTCTGCTTCCTCTGGGTCCTGCGGCAGGCTGACTAATGAAAAGTGTGTGGAGTGTTAGAAAAGTTAAATTAAAGCTCTTTTTCTACTTGTTAAATAACCTTTTTTGACTGTTTTATAAAGCCTAGGGTAGAAACACACAGGAGATCATTTGAGGAGTGAGAACCACAACAAAAGGATGTGCAGAATGAAAGAACCCTGGCACATCTAGTCCCTTTCATTAAATGCAAAATACAAATAACACTGTGCACTGATAAAGGTCACACATTCTGTTCACCTCCTCCGTGCAATCAAATCAAGGACATAAATTCATCAAAAGCAAAATACATTTTCATTCTCACATTCTACTAAAACATAGGCGCAAATACACAGAATAAAAGCAGAGACAAAAATGCACAGCCTCTAAAAAGGCCCCACCGCTGTTATTATATTCAGACATCTTAACATAAATAACACTGAATGTGACATTTTTGCATTTCAAGACATTTTGGTGCCTCTTTTGTTTCTCAAAATATTGAAGGTTTTCCATGCATCTCCCATAACGCACTTGCTGCAGTAAATGCTGAAGACTTTGAGCTGCTGAAACTATTGGCCATAATACCAACACTTAATCAATTGTCAACAGATACTGGAGGAGGAAAGGAGTACGCCGTAGCCTATAGATAATAAAGATTCGCAGAAGCTCTCGTGGATCTGATGATGGCTGCACTCTGCCAGCACCACCAAGTGGTCGGACATCACGAAGCAAAATACAAAACTTCTACAACTGACTATTTACGTTACGAGATTTTAGATGCGCCTCTTTGTCTGTGGCTCTGGTAACATGCTGGCATATTCACATTATATGACATATTTCAACCTATTTTATGCTGTGGTGTGATCGCAAAATAGGCAGACAAGAGGTAGAAGTCAGGTTTATTTTCAAGGGAGAACAAAATACCTTGCGTTAAGAATGGGAATAACTATTGGATAAAATGTGTGGCATTTCTGAATCACAAAAAACCGCTGCACAGTCCATACACGATAAAACATAGTTCCTCTTACCAAGTGAGGTGCCCAACTCCCGTTCATCTATATGGAACGAAGGTGCGTGTCTTGTCCGTGTGAGAAGAGTGATGTGGAGAAAAAAATATGACCTGAAGATGATATATCCTCAGTTCTACTTGGAAGAAAAAAAAATCGAGCTCGGTAGAACTCCTCTCTCAGCAGAGATTCCTATGTGCTCTGTCTCCTTCCTCCGGAGTCTGGCGTGCTATTTCTGCCTCAGAGAGAGGCGCTCTGTGCCGGTGGCTGCTCAACGCACGGTCTGAAATCGGACACCGCTGTGTCGCGCTGCGCCACAGACAATGTGCCTCCGCTGTTGGGAGGGTTTGCGCGGGTGCCAAAAAGCAACGGAGCCACAACACAACTGTCTTCTAAACTAATACAGCCAGAGCTTGCGCACAAAAAGATGAAGCGTGTCCAATGCTTCTCTCAGTCACAGCTCCGTATCTCACGGGCTGGGGTTTTGATGTCTGAGGAGTGCGCCCCCACTTTGCGCGTCCACTCCGGCAGAGAGGAGAGACGTGGCAGCAGCGCACAGCTGTCCTGCAGGTGGAGGAGAGGAGCAGAGCCCACGAACCGCTTGAGCTACAAGTGGAATGGGTGAGACAAGAGTTTGAGCTATTTTGACTATATTCAACTCAATATAATATGATGCGCAGGCAGATTGCTTCCCCTCTGGTATGTCTCTGCCAGGGAGGTCAGAGGTGAACATCAGCCTCAGAGAAGCAGTCACCCGTCAGCATTACTTATCTGCAAGCCTGATGCTACAGAAGAATAACTCAGAATAAGGTATTTGAAATGTAAGATAAGAAAATACATTTGATGTTATTGATATTATTTTGTTAACAGTGTCAACATTTCCTTTCTACCAGAGGCCTCCAAAAATACAAATTCAAAAACAGTATATTTTTTTTTAGTCTTTTAAACCACAAAATGTGTTTTCTATGACAGAGCTGGTAAGGATTCAGTTTCAAGGACACTTCAGCAGAGGATGCTAACTGAAAGTGGGCCTTGAACCTTGTCATGCATGCAGTATGTAACTGCTGAGACACAAATGTCCTATTTTAACTGAAACAAAAAGTAGTAAATGAAGGTTCATTCTTATTCAGCTCTATTTAATTTGCTCTAGAGCAAATTGACCTTTTCAGAAAGTAAATATGTCATGTTTTTATGTGTGTATGTGTGTGTTTGTGAGTAGATAGACTGGCTGTGGTTTGCTCCTTGGTGTTGTTTTAATAGTGACATCCACAGTTCAATTACCTGCGAACACAACCTCTATCGGGCTCCAACAGCCCAAAGAGTGACAAACATAGCTCTGGGGCTACGATAAGCTCGTGTTTGTCTTTATGACATACACATCAGAGTCAACAACAGACTGTTAATACACACAATAATAATATAGACTCTTTGTTCAATAGGAACGTCTCAGTAAATGCCTCGACTCCTGTATACCTACATATGAATTAAAATCATTTTATTAAAAAAATGTGGCTAAGCCACAATGAGGAGAAAGTAAGGCTATATTTCAGGTGTATCTCTATAATGTGTGGGTATTTTTTTTCTCCTTTGTCTGGTTGTGCATGTTGACAGAAAGGGAGCTGATCTGCTTTCTAAAAATAACAGAACAGATTGCATGAAGATGTGAGATGCTAACAATAAACTAAGTTAGATTCAGCAAACTCTCTTTGCACGCAAGTCAATTGTTAGTGAAAAAAACAGCAGTCAAATATAAATTTTTTTTGTCCACTTAAAGTTCAGCAGCCTACAGAACTCTTTCTAAGCGCTTCAGGAATTTCAGACTCCCTTTCTACTCTGCATGGTTTGCTCTCTCGTATAATAGATGTTTAACCTGTTCACAGCCCGAAGCGTGACCCAGAGTAACCCAGAGCTCCAGCTAAACTTCAGAGCGAGGCTTCAGCTGCCTAAACTGCACAGGGCGGGTTTCATCAGTCAAAACAATGCAGCTTCTTTGAATGACTCAATGATGGATGATTTGGAGCACATTAGTTCATGATGGGAGGTCTGAGACAAGATGAATCAAACCTACACATGCAATCAAGCCACTTCTGGTGTGTTTGTGGATTGTGGGGGGGGGGTTGTTGCAGAACATTCCTGTTTTGATGTCAGGTTAATGAACTCAAATGGCCCGGCAACTACAAAAAATTCCCTCTGAGAAGGAGTGTCCCATATTTCACCTGGTTGTATTTGTGTGTGTGCGTGTGTGTGCAGATGTGTGTCCTGTGTTTCATCTCTCCGCTTTTGGGATTTTATAAATATATTTTTTTACTCTACTGTGCAGTGACCAAAGTAACTTTTATCTGTAAGGCAAAAGGACATACTAGAGGGGACTGCATATGAATTTGAGAATAGGGCGCATCTACCCTTTGTTGTATTTCCTTCCTGTCATTGTGTGCGTGCTGTGTGTCTGTACTGTAAATTGATGGAAGGAGCTGAGATGCTAACAGCAGGCCAACCTCATGCTTTTGTGCCAAACTTCAGTTGACCGGAGCCAAGCCCCCAAATCCCTCTTTCAAGTAGGCCATCTGTCATGCAGTTTCTCTGCCGCTTCAAGCCCAGGTCAGCTCACACCTTGCAAACACAGACAGCCACTGGGGTATGAAAAACACACACTGGCTCACTGACACATCAATGCAACATTTTTCACGCATGAAGGTTGAGATACAGGCACACACCGACGCTTAAGCACAAGCATGATTGTGCAAGAATGTCTGTCCAGTTGACTGACTCAAAGAGGTGAGAGTACAGGTGAGCGAGAGAGCGAGGGGGTCATTTCCGAGGAGAGAGGGACCTGTGGGATTAAACAGGGAGGGCGGACAGGGGCGGAGGGAGGAAGTGTATGAAAAGACGACAAAGTTGAGAGAGAGAGAAAAGCTGACCAGCTGTGAAAGACTGCATCCATTGCTCACTCTCAGCTCCTTACCTGCAGGCTCAATGAGCCATCCCATGTTGCAGCCGTGCCACAGCCATGTGATTTCTCAGGCTTACTCAGCCTTACTGTGCCCCTGGAGTAGTAGCATCACAGGCCTTGTAGTTCCAGGACTTCACAAGGTCTACTTTCACCGCCACGCTCCACAGGAGGAAGGATTGACCAATGACACACTGTCACAGCGCCAGAGGAAGTATATCTGCGACAGTGGCCACAGCAGTTCTGACGATGAAGTTCATATGATGAAGTTTCTGTAGGTGCTAATCTATCATCTGAAGATCTTTGACACTCTCCTTCATCATACCAGTGGCATGGCAATTCCAGTTTGATGGTCAGTGCACTTCTTTGGTCCAGACTGAAAAATCTTGGCAACTACTGGTTGGATTTAAATGCCGTTTAGCGTAGATATTCATGATATTCATGGTACCCAGAAGATCAATTCATGAAATGAATTTGACATAGCCTGTGAAATATGTCAACATTTGGATTTGCATTATCATTTGTGCAGACATTCTTGGTTCCCACATGATGAATCCTAGTCTTAATGGTGATCCCCTGACTCCTTCTCCAGCACCACCAGCAAGAGGAGGCTTATGGTGAAATATCTTAACTACTGGAAGGAATACCATGAAATTGGGTGCAGACATTCATGTTCCTATCAGGATGCATCAAACATATTTGGTGATTCCTTCCCTTTTCATCTAACACGATCATCAGGTCAGCATTTTTTATTTATCCAAGACTTTGGTTTACGACCAAATACTTGCGAAACCAATGACATTCCCACCAACCTCAGTTTTGATTTGTGTCTAGTGTCAAATAAAGAAATGTTTGCGTGCATCGTAAATATTATACATGCTAAATATCCTAGCATCTTATGTTAGCGTTGTCACGGCCAGCATGCCACTAGCATGTCTGGCTCTTGTTTAAACATTTAGAACAAGGACCGACATAAAGTTGAGTGCTAAATAATCTGAAGTTTGAACTCCCTGTCATAACATCATCATGGAAGTTTACTCCAACTCAACTTATTCTTCCGAGTCTGTCCAGTCCACCTCAGACAATGCACTGTAGAGGAATGATAGAGTGGTTTCAGGGCCCAGTCTGTCCAAAGGTAGTGAATGAATGGACTGCATGAGATAATGAAATGCAGCGCCAGAGTCCAAGGGTGTCATCTTTCTCACTTTCTGCCCAGATTTTGGCTGGCTGTATTTGTCTTTGTCCTCCCCTCTATCGCCCATGATGGATAGTGAAAAGAATATGGCTGATGGTGAGTTTTTTCTGCTCCTCTTCTTTTTTGTATCTTCTTTTTTGTTTCGCTCACCATTAGCGAAGTGGCAAAGTTAAGGGCCGGTGAGATGAACCCTGTGAAATTAAATCAAGCCAAATGAAGGTTTGGAGGCTTGAGGTCATGGTCCGATGGGAAGTTTGGAGATCAGATTAATTAATGTCAAAATGGAGAGGGTGAGGCCGTAGAGGACAATCATGTATTAGACTGCTGGCTATGGTGTTTGTCATTCACAGTGAAGAGTGCAGTCTGATTTCCTTCTGTGTTAAGAAGATATTTTAATTCCAGTCAGTAATTTTGAGAACCCAAAAGCAATTTAAGTGAAGATAAAGTAGGCAAAAGCAGCCCATGGGTATATGGTTGGAAAAATAAAGCCACTTATGTTAAGTAGTCAAGGCATGTATAATCCAGAGAGAGCAAAGTGGGGAAAACTAACATCTCTTTGAGGCACACCCGATCTTAGCAGGGGAATATCACTCAATTAAAATGTTAAAATGTCCAGGCAAAACAAATGAACTACCAGATGACACCTAATGGTGCAAAGCCTGCATGCTAGTACCGACGGTCAACTCGAGGTGATTTACTTCATACATACAGTATGTCTCATTCTCCTCAATCATCACCAAACACACCCATCCAATCTGGTGGTCTATTTAAGCTGCAAACATTTCCCATCTCTCCCTCTGCCTGTCAATGCCACCGCTGCTATGCATCAGTACTTCTGCCTGTCCTTTCAGTCCCACCACCATCCCAGCATCCATCTGCAGGCTTCAGTTAGAGGGGTCCAGATGTTTCCTCATCAATCCCCTGTGTCTCTGTACGCAGATCTAAAAGGGAGCGAAAAAAGTCGGAGTCGAACTTTGTTCTGACACTGAAACAACAATTTTAATCATGAGTTGTCTGACTGAAAAGGCTATTGTGTGTGTGTTTGAGTTTAACGTTATTAAAGAGGATCTTGTATTACTGTGGCAATGCTATAGGCTAAAAATATAACCTTATCTGTAGAAAATCAGGCTGCTGTCAGAGCGAATTTCCCACTTCCATTTCATACTCAGTGGAGGTTTACATCCCAGACCAAGCAGTCAAATGAACTGTATGTTGGTCCTCATGGACAAAGAGCTAAAGTGATTTTTCACCAAAATTGACCATACTGTCTGATCAAATAGAAATAAATCCTCTGACTTCTAAATCAGCAATAGCATTTTGCTTCTTTCTAAACATCTTGTCTTTTAGGGTGACTGGCCTCTCTCCACATGGTATTATCTGTTCTTTCAATGCAGCGTGTCCTCACTCAATGAGGCCAAAGACATCATACACTCCGATATTACACACACAAACACTCGATTAAGGAATATACGTACAGCCAGATGTGCGTGACATGTTTTGTGCCTTTGTCTCTTTGTCTTTCTCGCTCTGACATGAAAACACAAAATGGAGCAACACCCGCGAACCCACCGACGCAGAGGGAGTTCGTATTTACGGGAACCGTGATGCACTCGAAGCAGGTGTGCACAGCAAATCAAGATTGGTCTTCTCGCTACGCTGCATTTCTATCTCTAGAGTTCTGGAAACCTTGATTGATGTGTGCTTCATGGGTTTGCGGCGCAAACGAAAAAACCTAAAAAAAAATCAGGGGGGCTTTCACAGTTTGCTAGGGTCACAGATTGACACAGACTGAAGAATATGAAACAGCTTTGGAAGAAATGTTTGACTTATGTTCACATATGTATACATTTGGTAAATGTAACACATTGCTGTCAGTGATGAATTGTATTTCCTTTAGATAAAATTGACTTTCATTAAAGGTGTGAAAATAACCTTGGAGCCTGACAACAGCAACAAAAACTTCCATTAACTGATAATAAGCATACATATCACCAGGATGTCATAATTTCTTATTATTCTCAGCAATGCCAAACCTGATTGTAATGAGCCTGCATCTCGGCTCAGGAACTCATTAAAAATAAGGCACCATTGTATATACAGACATCCATCATATCCGTACATCTCCTGTAGGGGCCAAATGCAAAGGACTGCAACACACACGAGAAATAAGCTTTGTTGACAAGCAAGGGGATCCTTGGTAATTGTTTCTGCCTTACTTTAAACAAGTTAATTAATTTCAGTTACTGGCAGAACTCCAGTTTGAGGTTGGAAGTCAATGCTGAACCAGGCTGTGTGGAGGAGATAGTGTCTTATATTTATTTTTCCTCTCATCAAAGGAGACACAACCGTACATATAGAGGTAGAAACTTATCTATGAATATATTTAGACAGAGTTCTCTCTGAAGTTGTCTCAAGATCTCCTCTGCCTACTTATTGAGAGAGTGAGGTCAGGAGAGTCTTCACAAAGGAGAAGGGGAACCATTGAAATGGCATTATAAGACGGGAGAACCTGCTTGTTTCCAGGAAATGAAGGCCACTCCTCAAAAAGGAAGAGACTCTTTTGCCTCGACTTTGAACATGGCGCCACACCATCACCACCACCAACCTCCCAGAGTCACTTTCACCTTTTCCCATTTTTTCGTCTTTGCACAAGATGAAAGCAAACGTCTGAAGACTTCAGTCAAACTATATAGAGACAGCTCTTGAAGTGAAGTGAATTGCCTCTAAAAGCAATAATTTAAAGGAGAACAAGTAAGTACAGACAGTCCATAATGGATTAATGGTACTGGCCAGACTGCTTCCTTTTGCACTAAATTGCAAAAGCATCAACATTTTGTGGAACAAGATAAGAAATGTACTCTGGGGTGTTACATGTTTAATAATCAAGTCCCAAAATTAATCAAGGCCAGTAATTAGTAATAGACTTAGAGGTTGTGACACTGCTTTCTTAAAGAAATACATGTGGTCTCATGTCTGTCCTGCCCTTACCACTTTTAGTGTCTGACACATACAGCTCCATTAAAATTTTTTTAACTGGGCTCAACTCCCGGCAAGGTGTGGCATTGTCCAGTCACATACATGCAAGTACTCATCCCTAGTAGGTTGCCTGGCAAAATGTACGTGGTATTTGTACTGTTTATCTCACAATCATTGGGACAAAAAGTAAAATTGTTGCATAAGCCTTTATTCATCTAAACACAAAGTGATTTGTTTAAAAAGTGCTGTATTCAATTGTTTCAATTCACCATCTGAGAACTATGAATGTATCAACGATTGTGCCAATCGTTTCCCTAGATGTTGAGATAATTCCCAGGATAAGTGGAAATAATCTAATAGTTGCTGAGATGTTTGAAGTCTGGACTAAATTAGTTGACTTTCCAAAGAAAGCCTCTGGGTGAAAATTCCAGTTGGATTGACCTCAACAAGACTTAATGAGTAAATAAGACACCACTAAATATATCTATAGTGTGATTATTACAAAATATAGTTACCCAAAAAAAAAAGAAGACATTTCAGTACACTTTTAAAAAGAAGTGTATACCCTGGATTGAGTTAAGTGGCATCACCTCCACATGTGAGACATTTTGTTAACTGATGCCAGGGGATAAATGTCATTCTGCTGCTCATGAGCACAAGAGGTATATAGCTTCTGTGTGAATCATGCTCAGCGAAGATTACAAGCTGTTTGCAACAGATTTAATAAATTAAAAATGTATTTCCTCCCAATCCATTATTCATTGAGCCGTTGAACTGATGTCTAGGAGAGTCAACAGCAGTAATGGAGGGCTCCTAGAGACTTTCATTCTCAAGCCGATCGTGTTCAGAAATTTTCATTTGCTTCTCATAAGGCCAGAATTGGTTCTGTTGCCGTCTATGGTGATAACTTTGGAGAAATCATCTCAGCAAGTCTGAGTTTTAAGCAGCAAAATGGTGATTATTTCTTTATTGTAGCCTTGAAAGCTTTCCCCCACGAACAACACTGATTTCCCAAGTGTGACCTCTTGGCTGGAATAGGCAAATGAAGGAATAACACCCGACTCTGGTGCTTTGTCAAGCCAAGAGCACACTTCTCACTTCAGCAACACATGTATTCCCACAATAGCTACATGCAGCCTAATCAACCCTTGATTGATTGGTTAATTGCCCTGAATCCCTCAACTGTACCCCAGTGACCGATTGCTGTCGCCTTAGGGATTGTGGGATTTGAGTCAACATTTCCCCATGCTATCTCATTCATTCCCTCTTTCTGCTACTCTTCTGTTGAGCGTGAAGCATGATATTGGATTTGCAGCGTAATGGAATAAAGCACATTGTTTCTCATCTGTGCGCGAGGACAGAGCTGATAAAACCACTGACTCACCCAGCTGGAAAAGCTTGATCAAAAGCTGCGCGTACAGGAAGCAGGAAATGTGTTTTCTTGCCCTCTTGTTACGTGTAAATATTTGGGTTCCTCAGTGCTGCTATCGATTTGCTGTGCTGTCTTATAGTAGAAGAAGAAGTTGGCGTGAATGAAAGACGTCATCATCAAGAGATTAAAGGCTGTGATGGGACATTTTGCACAGAAATAGTCATGATGAAATTCCTCCTCCTTGGTTTAGGTCATTATTGTGGCAGTTGTGATGAACATTACTACGGTTTTTTTGGGCATTCATGCCATTCAAATGTGAAACTTAATCAGGAGGAATAAAATGATCTCATTTTCTTTTAGAAACACAGAACATCCATTTTTCTCTTTGACCCTAGCCCTTTATTTCCATTCACTGACTTCAAATAGAGGGCAATTATCAGTAAATTAATTCTGTGCTGCTTTTATGTTAAAATAGCACGTTCCTGTGTCACGCAGAAGCAGAATCTGCTAAAGTTAGAATGTCGCTGCCACCACCGCTTTACCTTTATTTACATATGCGCCAGGTAAAAGCAGAGAGAAGGACATGCATTTATTTAGTGGAACGCCAGAGTAGATGCAACTAGCGGGAATCATGATGACGTCTGTCAGAAACTGGTGCTGGCAATTCTCAATGTATGCTCTTGACTTTTCAGATGCTTTTTATCAGCGTAATGCTGCAGAAGTTAAAACCTATCATGTTACTATATGCGCAGCACTTGGATGGAATCTGCAGATGCCACGGTCTGGAAATAATGCAATAATAATGGAAATGAGCATTTTAATGCATTTTAATTACCCTGTAATGAGTTGGATTTTCAGGAGAATCCTTAACCTGGTTCTTTGTGTAACAAATAACACACAATAATTGTTTTGAAATAGCACTGGTGATGAGAAAATGGAAAGAGGAGACACCTTCAAACTGAAGACTCGGCTTGATTCAATCTAGGAGAGAGATGATAAAAAGAGTTTCCAGCAGGTTTGTTCTCAGTATGAACTTGTTTCAAGATTGTGAAAAGAATCAGTGTTACGCTTTGCAGAAGCAAAAAAAAAAAAAAATCTACAGATTAATTAACAATGTAAATAATCATCAGTTGCAGCAATTCAGCTTAAAGTAAAGCAGAGTAGCTACTGAAAGGTCCTGTATTTTATTTCTAATGGACTTCTAGATTTAGATGGTACTGAGAGACGAACAACAATTCCATTAATAACTTTGGACAAACTCAAATGACCCTTACCACCCACCAGAACCCTGCTCCTTGTTTTGTCTGAGATAATATTCTAAACAGATGTAAAAGCTGGACCAAACAAAGACAGGTGCTGACGAATCATATCTTTTAATCTCATAACTTTTTAATCAAAATCTCTCACATCAGTAGAGTTGGCCAACATGCCGCATCAAACAGAGTGGAGGAGTGGAGGCGTCCATCCTAATTAGTATGATAGGGTGCTGATCTGTGAGTGATCACACAGACACACACACACACACACACACACACACACACAAGCCTATAAATCTAATTCCCTGCTGTCTTTTCGTGCAAATTCCAAGTATATCCGTTGCAATAGAAGCATGACAAATCTTGGCACCATCAAACTCATTAAAATACAAACAAGCTGCTGTGTCAGAATGCACACACCAAGCCCAGCTGTAGCTTTCACACACACACACACACACACACACACACACACACACACACACACACACACACACACACACACACACACACACACACACACACACACACATTCCTGGTGAAGGCTGCATGATCAATCTTGGCACGTGAAGAGAGACAATGACTGGGTTCGACTGCCTGTCATCTGTAGTGGACTCACACTTCGAGCCTGGAAGTTGTTTTCTGAAGGGGCTCCAGTCACTCAGCAGGTAGAGTTTGGCTCAAACATCAGGATTTAATTAAAATGTAAATTCTCACTAAACTGATAAATGGGAACAACAGGGCTCTCAGTTCCACAGACACCACACAGGAGGCGCCGTTTTCCCCTGAGACTTAGGAGTTGTTGTCTGTGGCAGCAGGTGAGCAATGAGGGCCAGTAGGCAGAGGTAGAAATTAACATAAGGTCGGAGGTTGTCAGGATTCAGGCCATTCAGAGACATTTCCAGACTGGTTTCATCTCTGCTGTTTCACTCACCCTCCCTCGTCTTCTCTTTGCCCCTGCACATCACCTATCTTCTGTGCATTGCACGTCTTTGTCTGCTGTGTTGACAGCTCAATCTGGTCTGCACCTGCGGGTTTGGAGCTTTTCTTCTAACTGTACAAGCAGAGATACATTGTTTGCAGCAAGCTGGCACATTTCTTCGACTCTTGGCAGTTTGAAAGAAATGAGCATTGCACTTCATGTCAAAAAACTCAATACGCTGAAGGGCAAATTCAACACTTTGGAACCCTGAAACCAGATAAGAATGACTACACTTCTGCACGCATTTCCAAACCATTTCTTAACCAACTCTCAGCTGGTTTCTGACAGTGCTGAAGCAACAGCAGTGGGATAGATGAACGTTTTGCTTTACAACCAATGCTGAGGCAAGCTACAGGTCCTCCAGGGAGAGAGAGTTTCTAATTTTCATCATTCAGTGGTGGATTTTAGTCACATTCACTTGCCTGGATGATAACTTTTCATTTGGAGACATTCTATGGGATTGAAAATGCTAAACATATTGACACCAGTGACCAACAAACTTACCTGCTTGGAGGAGAGCGCTACTTGGTGGGAGCACAGGTTTCGGGATCCACTACGGAATACGCCCTGAGGAAAGTAAATGATGATTATATCCTGTTCTTAAAAGGAAAATCTGATATGGTGGCTGCCACATTGTTATACTCAAACACAGGCCTGTCTGCATCAGGTACTCATCCGTCCCTCCTGACATTCAGACATCCTCACTTATCCTGTCATCACACAGATGCAGCAGCAGCCACGACTCTGCCCTCTAGATAATATCTATAGTGGCAGGCCAAGGAGAAATGATGAACCTGCTTATCATGCTGCTGACACTTGATGTTGATAACTGACAGCATGAACCTTAGTATATGTGAAGCAAGCCACATATGCCCCTAGCCCTAAAATACCCACATCCTTTCCTTCATATACCAATGCACTATCTGACTTGACCAGTCACTGAATACCATTCATAATTATTTTTCCTTTTTTTCTTATGAAAATGATCCAGTAATATAGAATATGTAGGATGAACCATAAAAAGATGGACAGCTTTTTATTTAGTAGAATCAGAAGAAATATTCAGATCCTTCACTTAAATAAAATCACTAATAAAACGTAAAAACACTACATTGCAAGTAAAAGGTTTGAATAAAGAAGTATTGACTATACATCTATGTCCTCTGTAACTGATATCATATTATATTGTAAGATTATTAATGCTTGACATGTTACTGTTTATCTGACAGAAGTGGAGCGAGTTTTATCTACTTGTAAACAGTTGGAAAGTTTGGTTTGGTAGCTCCCAATCCAAGTGTCAGGCCCCCTCAAAGGGTCGGAAGATAAATCTAAGGGGCTGTGAGATGATCATGGGAAAGAAGATAAAAGTTCTGTTGCACATATTTCTACTGAATATTTCATACATTTCTTTTTAATTTATAAGAAATTCCTCTTTGGGCCTAAAACAGGAGAAATAGTATAACTGTATAACATGTCATAAACATCTGGAAAGACCCAGACTGCACACTGTTTGTAGGGTCACAAGATAAAAAAAAAAAAAAGTTTCTAAATTTACAATTTAAATGTGAGTAACTAACAACACCTGATGAATAAATGCCACACATGAATGGAGTAAAAAGTACAATATAGTCCTCTAATTTGTAATTTCTCGGGTAATCTGTATTCTAAATTCACATATACATCATGTACATCACTGTGGGACTCTGCAATGCTAGATTCTACACTTTACACGTCACCTACTCTAAGGTTTCTTATCTTTAAAAAATATTTGGCCAGATTTTAATGCACAATATCTACAGCTATACCCACCAACTATATTTCAATCACTTCATGGTTTGGAAAAAATATGGCCACTTGCCAGAGGGGCTGCTGAAAAACATAGGTTTATCAGACACACATTTCTTTTTTAAATTGTTTTTTTCATATGACTTATTGTATGTATTATATTTTTAAACATATTTTTAAACATATTTTCAGTATTGCTATATATACTCTGCATGCATAATAGTAACTGTATTGAACTAGATATCTGGCCACATAACACTGAATCGAACCATAAAATATGACATCAGAACAAAAAGTGATTAAGGTGCTCAAACAGAGAAAAGAAGAAATTTTTTTGCTGTAAAATGTCCTGAGAAACTCATTGACTTTCCCTTTGCTGTGTGTCTTAAGTTTGTTGCAAAAATAAAATTAAACAGTTTAAAATGAGGCCTTTGGTCGGACTAGTGATGGGCATCCTCGTCTGAAATTACTTTTAGGTGGGGGGAAATTGGGAGCAGAAATAGTTTTGGCATCGTTTCCATCCTCACCCATGCCTGGAATGTGCTGAATTCAAAAAGGTGTGGCTCTCTCCACATCCACCGCACGCAAACCACCCTCAAAATACTCGTCATCCGAGAAGCAGTACACCTTTTTGCACAAGCATGAAAGTGCAGTGCAGCACATCACTGATAAGACAACAAGAGTAATTGAGTCATCGTTTCTCTTTCTCTTGGGTTCTTCAGCAATCTTGAGAGGGTTTCAGCAAATATCCTTGAAGAGAGTGTTGTATCTATTACACAGCTCCTTATACAGTACCAAGATGTCATGACTAGTAAAGCAGTTTATATGACGGATAGTTGCCTGTTTTCCAAAATGCAAATATCTCCGCTGAAAGCATCAATTACTCAAAGCAAAACCAGTGCGCTGTACACAGGAGCGACAGACAGAGACTGCTCATCTGACTTTAATTCATACATGAATCAACGAATGAAAGCTGTATTATTGATGGATGACTTTCATTTCAGTGTTTATAGTGATATCTGAATAACAAAACAAGAAATAATATAACCAAGAAAGCAAACAGTTGATGGCTTATTTTTCCCAGATGTCAAAGTTGTAATGTGAAGATGATCTTGGGTGGGCACAGGTGTGTGTGTTGTATACATACACACACACACACTACAAACAGGACAAAAAATTTACTTAATTCCTTGAAATGTAAAACATATAGTTGCATATTTATTTATTTTTCTTCTGCTTTGTTTTTCTTGTCGCCTGCCAAATTACCATTTATCTGATTTATCTCACACATAATGTATTTTGCTCACCAGAAAGGTCCATAATCAAGGGTACACCACATTGGGAATTGTTCCAGCTCAGCTCATTTGTATGCAGCCTGGTGATGCAGCAGCTAAGAGGCTAAGATATGAAAAATGAGCGTCCTTGACTATGTATTCTGCAACACATTCCACAAGAGTGCCGTACAATTGATCTTGATCGAGCCCAATTATTTTTTTCCATCTACAGTGAAACATTTTGCAACACATGTCAATGTCATTCTCTGTCAGAAAAATATGCAATAAGAGACATCAATCAATACTAAAGTGATACACACTGTGTCAGACTGGGCTCAGCAACAGGTGCAGACAGTTCAGACATCATCATCAGTGCAATACTGCTCTCTAGTGACACATTGTGGGCTCACTTTTTACCAAACCTGTCTAAAAATACATCCCTATACTGTATGTTGATTACAGGTTTTTGGCTGTGAACAGACCAATTCCTGATAGCTTTAAGAGATGGGGCTTAAATTTATAGTGAAGTTTCTGTGCAGTTTTGGTTTTCAAAGTCTAAACCTATGAGACGTTGACTTTGACAAATCAAGGATCTGTCCTTCAAAGTTAGTCTTTATTAGTGCTAAAACAATAAAAGAAAATATTCACCAAATTTATCCAATTCAGACAGCTAATCCCCGAATATTAGTTTCAGCTTAATTTTAAAATGTACTTTTGGAGGATTTTGTCCACCACCCATTAAATGAAATTAAAAAGCATTCCTCGTGTTTTCTTGCACAAACTCAACCATAAAACTGTAAAAGTAAAATTTATGTTGAAATTCTTACCAAGTGCAAAATGTCAGTAAATTAGACCATAATTTACTACATCTTAAAAATCGAAAGGGGATGTTGGGAGTCAAATGTTATCATTGTTACAGTACAAGACTTAATCCTCAGATGTGTAGTTAGGTGGTTTTTTTTATATCAACTGTTGGTTTAAGCTGTATGTTGGTAAAGAAAACTATTTTTAAGAGTTTTAAGAACTGAGTATAGAGAATCTAAAAAAACTAAAAATAAGTCGTATCTTTTTTTTTTAACATATCTGTAGAATTCAGGCAATATTTGGAATAAAACCTTTGGTCATTTTCAGTTTGTGGTTTGACTAACACTCTCTGGCCTGATCAAATTTAACTTGTATTTAAAAAAGGGGAGTATTACCTGGCCTGTAAAAACTGTTTTATGTCTTCTGTGGCTAAGGAGGGAGTTTTCTGAAGGTTGAGGTTCTCAGTTTGGGGTTGAGACTTCAAACTGGCATTTTAATGGAAAGTCTACATGCTATAGAGTACCTAAAAATAGGTGGCAATTAGAGGCTAAAGACTCACTAAGCATGGGTGTAATGATCATTGAAGCAGACAGTAAGGCAACATTTAAGACTTCTGAAACATCATATTAACAAGAACCCTAATGTTAATTAACAGGTGAAGATTTATGAAACAATGTAATGAGGGGTCATGTTTGTATTTTGTTTCGATGTCTTTTACATATAATTAAGATGTTTTGGTTTTGACCTTTGTACCTCTTGCATGCTTTGTGTATTTTGTTGCATGTAGACCCCAGGAAGAATAATTGCTGCCTTTGTGGCAGCTAATGGGGATCCCAATGAATAAAGAATAATGAAAGAGGCGATTAAGCTGCATTATGGGAAATGTAGGATCCAAAGTTTTTGACTCAAACTGGAGAGTAATATTCTGAATATGTCGGCCTCTAAAGCAACACCTAAATTGCTGAAATACCTTTAGATACTGATCTTCTAAAATACAATTGGTATACACTCCAAAAGTAATTAAACATCAACGGAAAGAGAGACTATTTTGCAATTGAAATTAAGTAAACAAGATCTTTTTTGAAACCACAATGTAGCTAGTATTCTATTACAGTGCAGGGACAGCATTTAAAGGTGACTTGACAGGTAAAGTAAGAAAGTGACACAAGCAAGATTAGAAAAAAAAAACAGTTTAATACCAAAGATGTATTTCCCCAAAACAAACAAAAAAAATTCCTAAAACACACAAAGCTACTGGATTTGAAGTTGTCAAACAGGACATACAGTAAAGACCTGTAACACTGGTGTAGGTCGATCATCATCACGCTGCTGCCGTGTTTGTGATGTCAACCAGGTTTAAAGTTCAGATTTTGACACTGCAGCTTTGCTGTTGCTCCTAGGAAAGATTTTTGAATGGCAGTGACAGACGCGCCATGATTTGTCATCACAATACAAAGGATTATCATTAAAACACATTACATTTGATTATTTTAAATTCGGATCCTCAAAGAAGAGGATCCCCCCTTTATAATTTCCGAAAGTCCCAAAATACATTTTTACAGCATTGATTTTGTTTTTAATCTTTTATTCTATAATGTTCAGAAACTGTACACAGATTATATTAAGGAGGTGGATTATTGGAGAGCATCGTTTTACAGTTATTCATGGATTATCTGAAATGCAGGAACAGAAAAGCACAGTAATTACTTTCCCAAAGCAACACTATACCAGAGAAAACAAACATAACAGTTTGTGGACCTCTGCCAGCCCATGGTACATCATATGCACATATCCTTTTTGGTTATTTGTCATTTTGCAAAAATTATGAAAAAAGTAAAAACTTGTGTTTTGACGATGACTTTTGAGCAAGAGCATAAAATGCAGCCTTCAGCTCACTTCCATCATGTTTTGAGCCTCAGCTCAAAAGTCATGTGTACATTTGTATTCAGTATTGTTTCACATTTTTCAATTGATTTTTCTCAATTCAAGCCTTCTGCTCAACATCACAATTCAGTTCATCAAATCTGATCATTTTACAGCTGAATCTACAACTAAAGAAAATGCCCCCCAAACTTCTAAGGATCTTTTGTCGAATTCAATAACTTTATAACATAATTACATAAAAAGATTTATGTTTGAACTGATTTCACAGAACCTTGCTTTTTTGGCATATAGCTGCTAATGTAAAGCAGCAGCAGACAAGAACCCAGCAGAAAGGCAGATAATCAACAGTGTTCATCAATTTGTCCTCACTCACTTCCATTCACAGATGTAATAGGCACTTGAGCTGACTAATGTATCACTATCAACACCATGATATATTAAAGAGTTCCGGTTATGCTAATGCGGCCATTATCAAATAGTTCTCTGTCAACATACTTCATCTTCAAACAACACGTGCAGCATTAATGAAGCACGGGAAAGTTCTAAACGCCTGAAGAAGTTGAAACAATCTAAATGCACACACTTGCAGCAGAGTTAGGCTGGCCTGGAGAGCTAATTAATTAGATTCTCTACACTATGAAGGTTCTATCACAGAAAGTTGTGTGTTCAGAATAATGTCTATAGACAGGCACACACAGATGAAGTAATGTCCTGTGTATGAGTCGTCACAGTGGCAGGAGCTGAACTATCAATACCTACTCATTTCCCTATTTCATTATCACCTATCTGTTAACTCCGTATGAGCCTGACTGCTGTTTGAGCTCCTCTGGCCGGGCCCTGCTAATGGTTCGTAATTCTCAACGGCCTTTGCTGTCCGATCTCCTCAGCTGTACTCCGCAACTACCTTCCTGGAGAACTCAGGCAAACTCCGCATCCTCCACTTTCATCGTATGGATTTTTCCTTAACTGACGGCATTTGTTTCTCATTATTTTTTATCTTGTTTAGAGTTTACAGTTAAATTATTTTATTATGTGTTATTGTGGGAAGCACTTTGTAACTTTGTTTTTGAAAAGTGTTATAATTTATATAGGTGCTATATAAATAAAGCGATCCAGTTGTTTTAGATCTGTGAAAGGAAGTGGCCTCAGACATACAAAAGTTAAAGTTAATCTACTTAAAAAAAAAAAAAAATTGTCGTCTTTAGGCCTGTCTATCAGCAGCTCAAATAGCCTTGCAGTCTTGTAGCCTCTCAGACTTGGTGTGATGACACTCCTGTCTCAGCATGAACCAGTGACGCGTGTGAAGTCTCAGCCCCCCAGTCCAGAGGGCAAACATTTGGATTCAGCCTAAGTGTATGTGAATGCTTACTGCTCCTGATAATAAGCAGGTGGCACCTTCCATGTCACCAGTGCATGAATGGGTGTGTGAATTGGTGAATGCTGACTTGTGTTGTGAAGCAGTTTGAGTGGTCAGTCAGATTCAAAAAACCACTAAATAAAAGCAATCAATTTACTGTTTATTAATTTGGATTTCACCAACTCCCTTTGAGCTTAGAGGTCAGGGGTATTATCACTATCCTGGCTGGGAGGAAGGTTCTGCGGTCCTGACTGAGGCACAAAGGCTTGCAGATGTCATCTAGTGTTGTCATATATTGTTGCCAAACTCATCAGATGACCGTTTTGTTTAAAAAAAAAAAGAAAAAGAAAAGAAAAAAAAAGTAGAAAAAAACAACTCCGTTGTAAAAACCACCAAACACACACACTCGCATCCAAATAAACATCTGCTCTCACGTAAAGAGTTAGGCTGGCAACGATCACTGAGGTTCAATGTCGGAAGGCAGTGCATGGAAAAGGCAAACTGGTATCAGGGATTGATTAGGCGGACCTGCTCTCTGACTGGGACTCGTTGTGGCTTACAGGGCAGTCTTGTTGACCGACTTGTGTGGGAAGAGACGGTGTGTAGGGGGGCGGAGCTTCATTTACACTATTGGAATCTCGTCCCTCAGAAATGAGAGGAGTGTGATGGGAGGGACATGGAGCGGTGTCCTCGTCGCCATGAGCGCACTCGCTGTAAGGAGGGGGCTTCAGATCATCCTCTGAAAGAAAAGGAGAAAACAGGTCAACTTATTCAACAAGTATCAGCTCAAAAAAGCTTCAACACTGGGACCAGACAATTAATCAGATTCCAACATTGAGTCGTTGTAAATTTCCCCACTGTAGGACTAATAAAGGGATATCTTATCTTATCTTCAAGCAAATGCAGTTTTTGTGGGACAATTATTCTGTCATATTTGCATTAGCGAGGAGATCCACTAACTCATAATAAGACATCCCAAACTGATCCCTAACCAGGATCAGCAAATGATAAGTGCATGCTGCTAAAACATGAAAAACACAGGAAGGCGGAGGAGGACATTGTTATAAATAATAAAACCCTGTTATAAATAAAAAATGTATGTGAGACACAAAAGAAAAACACAGTATGGTAAATAAAAATGGTTCTAGGAAAAACAAAGACGTGTCTGATTCAGAAAACCCATAGTAAAGAGTATGTAGGAGGAAAACAATCACCAAGCAATCAAAACACCTGAATTGCCATGGCCACAGAAGTGTAATTTCATAATGATGGTCTGCAAAGTTGTGGCAGAGGATATAGGAAAGAATTGGATATCTATATGCAACACCTATTTCTATTATAACAAGCCCCGAGACACCTGGTCTCTCATCTGGTATCTTTAATAGGAAAAAAGATCTTATGTGGGGGCGAAAAGGAGGCTGTAATAACAAGTAATACGAAACATCACCACTTCCACCCTCTGTAACCCCATCCTGCTGTCAGACTGAATGAGCACCTTAGGTCAAATGAGATGTCACTCGCAAAGGAGGAGATAAAACCTTGATACAAACATTTCAACAACTGGCCAGGCTGACTTGAGCCCTCATGAACTCTCAGTGACATGAGAAACCCAAAGGCGTCGTTAGTCACGTGAAAGGCGCAGCCAATTGAGTATAATGAGGGAACAATGACTGGCTTTCCTCTCCTTTACTGGGAATAAAGGAGATTAAAGGTAGACTCCCACTCAACTAACAGCCTAGGCGTACAAAATGCGGCATATCAATTAATAAATATTATTATTATCTGGTCAAGTTTCAATGCATAATTCAAACAAAAACATGCTTAACAAAAGGGATTCCCCACCTGGCCGCCATTTCCAAGCAGGTTCCCGTCACTTATGCACGTGTGCAGAAGTACAACCTCTACAGCAAATATAATGGAGGAAGATAGCCCACAACCAGTAAGTATGACTGAGTGTTTCTATGAGTTCATAACGCAAAAATAATTACATATTCAATTCGCATTGCCTGCTTCACCAATTCGTAGAACGTAGGAGCCTGGGAAAGCCCTTGTCACGTGTGATGTCACCGAATTTGAAAACGGCCCATTGTTTACTTCAAAATATTCGCCCCTCAGGGGATTAAAATCGGAATCAGTCTTCTTAGCTCAACTTTTGATCAGCTTGATGAATAAGGAAGCAGCAGATTAAAGGTAGAGTGTGGTGTCGTGTGTGCATTACCTCCAGAGACTGCCTCATATGGTGGTGGCATGTCCAACTGAGAGAAGGAAGCAGCTGGTGGCAGGGTTGTGGAGGGCTCCTCTATTGACATGTCGTCCTGAAGACCATACCAACTCGGCCAGACAGAGGTTTGCTACAGAGGGACAGAAACACAGTGATTCATACAGAAAATAGAAGCCCAAATAAATGCACATTAGGGCAGCACTGAATTATTTTAAAAAATTAATTTAATGACTAATTTATTGATATATAAAGTTAATAAATTCATTTATAAGGATTGTTGTTGTATTTCTTGATTAATGTAACAATTTACCCCAAAATATCAAAAACATGTCTTTTACATAATTAACATTTTCTTCAATCAACTTCTCTTAAGAAAAACTTAAGTTCACTTAAAATGGTTATAAGTTATATATGATTTATTTCAACAATGGAGTAATATGTGGTTATAATATAATAGCCTAGTGAATGGCAAATGCATTTTTGCATCAGTATGGGGCAAGGAAAATAATTGAAACAATTTTAAGACTGTAAAAAAAAGCCTGCAATTCTAGTTTAAGCTATTTTTGCACTCACGCATGATGTTAAATGATCTAAAATGGGCAAATAATAGCAGTGGCACAGAAATTACTTTTAGCATGGGAATGATGACGAAACAGTTAGAAATCAATTTAAAATACTATTAACAGAATTGCATTCTACATGCTGTATGAACCTAATCATAACTGGGGCTTGTTCTCCATCGTAATCCATGTTTTGACCAAAGCACCCATGCTTCATTGAGGTGCAGACATGTTTTCAAATGGACATATTTCCATAGTCAGTGTTGATTACTTCAACGAGTTGCCCCACTTCTAAATGCACTCGTGTGCACATATAGTAGACGTGCACTTGTGCACACAGAGAGCAAAAGGACGCAGCTTTAATTTTTTTCCTGCTTCATGAGCTAAAGCCAACACTACAAATGTCAACACTGCTAACACTACAATACCAACTCAGCTGATTTTCCTGTACACATCACTAGAGAGGAAACTAGTAGATATTGACAATATTAGACTTAGTCTAAAGTGTCATTTCTTTGATTTCTTCAACTGCACCCCCCTCTGAGGAGGCTACAGAGGTGTGAGAAGAAGCAGAAAGATGCAAGAAGGAGAAAGAGGGCTTGTGGGGTGGTTACTGCATGTGTAATTAGCGAGTATACATGTCTGATAGGATACAAAGAATTGCGATCCTCGACTTTCTCCAAAATCAGACATCTCCGATAGCAAACAGGATGTTATGAGTGGTCTGAGAAAATCCAAGGTCAAAATCTTAAGCGGCTCTGTTTCCATTTTTAAAGGGTCATTTCCTGTTACACAGATACTCCAGACAATGCTGAAAATAACAGTCTGTACCTCTTAAGTGGAACTACAGCTACATAAGAATAAATCAAATGCAGAGGCTGCATCGAGATTAAGAAGAGATGAATTCATTGGTCTTTTTATGTAGACTTCATTTTAAATGAATAATTTATTAGAAAAAACTTCACCTTCATGTGGCTGCAATAACAACCAAATAGACAATAAAGGAGAGAGAAACCTGTTTCACATAATTCATGGAGAATATTTTGGGACGGTTCTGAATCATGGAGATTGCGTCCAGGTGTTATAGAGGGGCAGTAACGCAGAAAGGCCCTGGGAGAACCACAATCATGCTGACAGTCTAAACAGCCCAAAGAACAGACTGATTGTTGAAAGGCATTTCATCATCTATGCAAATAAATCTTACTTGGAATATAGATAAAGTACTAGTCTTAATTTTGGACATGTCACAACTTTAGAGTGGAACTGTATATACTGGGCAATTAAACAAAAAAGGTATTGGAACTGATGTTTAGAACCTCTCACCGACATAATCTTGCTTTTGTCGGTTAATTTGATTAATACCTTCCCCGTTGCTTGCACACTAGACCGGTCCTTAAAAATACTATGTCATGTTCAGTCAGGTGCCTCCAACCTGTCCAACTGTCATTAGCCCATGTTCACTCAAAACAAAGATGCATGCAAAGCAACATGGATGACACGAGCGCAAATACCGATCCAATAAAGGCATCATCCAGAGGAGCTTATACCTATAAATGACGCCATGTCTATTTGTGCACATTGTGGCTTTGTTGAAAATATCACTGAACAAAAAGAAAAAGTACCCCGGCTTTAATAGCTTGAGTACATTTACAATACAGACCTTGCCAGAGGCAGTGTGTGTAAAAAAAAAAAAAAAAAAAAGCAAAGAAAATAATTGCAATCAAGTCCCACTGGGATTCTGCAACTAAAGTGGATGAGAACAGAGCTAAGGTGCTATGGGACTTCAAGTTAAGAATTACCAACCAGACATAGTGGTGGTTGACAAGAAGCCGAAGAGCGCAGAAGTAATAGATGTGGCAATCCCAGCTGACGATAACATCTGGAAGGAGTATGAGAGGATTGTGAAATACCATGGTCTGAAGGAACAGTTGGAACGTGGAATGTGAAAGCCAAAGGAGTCCCAGTGGTGCCAGTGGCATTAGAAGCTGTGACCCCCAAACTGGAAGAGTGGTTCCAGCAGATTCCATGGAAAACATTGAGGTCTCTGTCCAGAAGTGTGCAGCCTGAGAAACAGTTAAGTTACTGCGCGGATCCCTCAAACTTCCAGGCCTCTGGCAGATGACCCAAGCTTTGAGGAAGGCATTTTTGTAATAATAAAATCTCGTCCCTGTGTGGGGTGGTAGTGGTGTCAGTCTGGAACTTGTAAGTCCCACAAGATCTTAGCTCCACCAGATCAAGCAAGTTCCAAAACAAATTAAACGACAATCAAGGACACCCCAGTTATTAAATGACTCAATCCAACCCAGATAAATCAGATAAACTCAATCATCATTAAAAAAAAATAGTTCAAGAAAAAAACTACAAGCAACAAAAAAAATATAGGTGACAAAAATGGGATGTTTTCAAATGTATAGACAAGACTTTAAAAGGGGCATGCATTGTCTGTAAATCAGTCTACTCCTGTCTGTGTCTCTACCGAAGATGTTTGCACAAAAAATTTCACATTCATGGTTAAAATTTTACAAACTTCCTTAAAAAAGTGCCGTCACACACTCACCATACTTTCTATTTGAGGGAATTTTAAAGCTGTGACCTGCACTGCTAGACCTCAGGTGTAAAAAAGGTCAAACAAACTTAAAAGAAAAATGTAAGCATACAAGTATATGAAGCTTTGACTTATTTATGCACATCCACACACTTGCCCAACGTGAAATCTAAGCGAAAGCTGACCAACTGAAAACAGTATGAATAGTAAAGAGTCAACCTGCATCTTCATATGAAAAACAGCTAAAGAAAAACTCTTTCTCCACACATATTGCTATATGTGGAATAAAAAAAGGGGAATTGATAATAAGTGGACTCACTAAGCAGAAACTGAATGGAAAAAATTCAAATGGCACCCAGCCCTACCACTAGCGCAGCTAGTAATGCTCTCAAATTGTCCTAACTGTGTAGACTCAATGTCTCTCCAGCAGAG
This sequence comes from Chaunax sp. Z400, assembly GCA_037577475.1. Taxonomy (NCBI): domain Eukaryota; kingdom Metazoa; phylum Chordata; class Actinopteri; order Lophiiformes; family Chaunacidae; genus Chaunax; species Chaunax sp. Z400. The sequence continues at coordinate 10,862,464 of CM075206.1, read as the reverse complement.
AAACAAAGAGTCTGCCAGTAGCTTTTCTAATGGCTTTTTCGTGCTAATGAGCGGTGGTCAGTCACTGAGGCAGTACAATACTGCACTGTAAACTCAAATAACAATTACAGCTGAATGTTTGTATGCAAATTATACTTATTGTATGTGCAATGTGTTTTTTGTTTACATGATGATATGCAATGCCATGCTCGTGATTAAATAATTTGAAGATGCTTTGAATTTGAACTCAAAACCAAACACAACTGTGATCAACTAACAGGTCTCGTAAAAGTCCTCAATCTTTCTCTGTCAGTCTGTCATTGACTTGAAATGGAGCCCAATGATTTTGTTGGCTGCATGGATGGCATTTAGTGCCTCACCCAGTCCCTCTTATGCACAGAACAACTTTGCCTCCTTCACCATGTACATCAGCATGTTCAGGGTCTTTATGGCCCTTGTTGTTGCTTGTGTGAGAAACTGGCAATGACAAGACTTTCATGTTCTTAAATCATTGTGTACTTACCAATGATCAGTGGTTTCTCCTTTCCTCAAGACATGTTTGCGCACAACATGATGATCCAACAATCTTTTGCCTGCTTGCCCCACTGTTCGTCTTTCACAAACAATGTCTTTGTTTACATCGTTCAGAAAGAGTTTGAACTCGTTCATGTCGTAGCTATCATCTGGAGGGTACCTGACTGTGATTTCGGGGATTTTTTTCATGCAGGCCTTGGCCACGGTGTTGTCGACACCGGCACTCTCTCCCACCATCATGTTAGCACCAAATTATGGTGTTTCTTCAGACTCACCAGCCAGCCATTGGATGCTTAAAAGTAGCTTTAACGAGATCAAGGCATGGACCTGTAACATTGGTCGGGTCTGAGGCACATGTCGGGAAATAGTGTCGCAGATAAAACTCCCAGCAGAGTTGGTTGATTTCTTGGTTTCCCGTCAGTCCAGTGTTTCTTTTTGCTGCTTGGAGCTTTGTTTTTGTAGTTGTCCAAGTACTCTTTCCTTCTCTTGAGAAAGTAAATGACTGATCGTTGCCCGAAAAAGTCCCACTTTATACCGCTTGCTGTACACCGTTTAATGCCGAACAAGAAAACTGGCCGTACACGGTCTTTATCGCCAGTGATTGGTAGCATGCTGGTCAGGTGGGTGGGTGATAAGATACGTTGTTGTAACCTTTTGTGGAAGATATGCGGCCCAGTCTATTGATGGGTATAAAACTGCAGCAGAGTGGCTGTTGTGTTGATCGTGTCATGTATCAAGTTTGGAAGATGATGTTGAACTGACAGTAAATGATCCCGTCGACTGCAAACCAAAGCCTCCTTGTCTTTCTTTGACTTTCTGCCACAACATTTCTTATACGGGAAACTTAATGCATATGTTAATAGAGGAGTTAAACAAGACTGTGAAAAAAATAGTCATTGTGAGCAGGGGGTCATTATAGAGGTGGCCGGTAGACCAGATTTGACTATACATTGATTCAGCTGCTAGCTGCTTCGTAAATCTCCCATTTGTGGGTCGCACACGTCGTCAAAATGTCACACCGCCTTCCTGGACCCCCAATTACATCTTTGTAACATTTACACAGAACAATAAGGAGCAACAATGAAGGGGTAACAGTACTACCTAGAACAGGCTGTGCACAAGGGGCATTTCTTCTTCTCTCATCTTTAAAATACATCATTTTACCAGATTTTGAAGGTGTTACCCTTTAACCCAACTTTGAACAAAGTTACGTTATTGAAACTCAAACAGCAATGTTTGAAGTTACAGCAACCAAAAACTGTTTTATTACAAACATGAGGTTGCAAGATCTGCCTTAAGTGTAATGTGTCTGCCCAGTGTTATGAATTCCAAATGTAGGACAAGTTAGTGTTTGTAAATGTCGGGGACTGCTCTTACACTTTGTCTCTCACACATCTGATGAAGGTAGGCCCTTCCTCCAACAATAACTATCTGCGCATTTCGTGGGTTGCTGAGGTATGCCGCCAGCTGCCTTTGTCTTGATCGGTACCAGCATACATAGAAGAATATCTTGATAATGATGAAAATGATGACAACTCTGTGAAAGAAAGAGAAGATGGGGGGGATGGACAGCTTTATGCATCAGTTCTTCACAATAGAAAGTAGATATAATCGTAAGTAACATAAATTACACTTACATGTACCAGTAAAGCTCCATTTTTGTGAGAGATCAATCACTGAGTAGAGGCTCTCATAGCTGGGGAACGTGCTGATCTCTGGCCAAAACCACAACCTGCCCTGAACATAGTAACAATGCGGATTCAAATTTCCCTAAGAGCCACTATTCATTCCATTGCTGTGACTAGTAAACTATAACAAGGTTATGATTTACGGCAACTCTCTTTAACAAACCCATAAACTTAGGGAATGTCACAATTTAAGCTTGGTTGAGCTAAATCTTCAAGCACTTAAAACTGATGGGGCACGAAGCTACTCCTCTAACTTAGCTAACTAACTAAGCTAACTAACTCCACTTAACGCAAACACAAGAGAGGGATTATGAACTTACCTTAAGACGACGACTTGATCTTCTACGTTAGCTGGAAAGGGGTGCTATTAACGTTACCCTCATCGTTTCGGGATGTGATGCGAATAAATTAGAGCTTCATGTACCAGCTGAGTCTAAAGCTAGTATAGCTAGGCTAAAGTGAAACAGGCCTCAACAACAACAGCCAATACACTATTTACCCACGCCGCGAACAAAACAACCACTGAAATCAACCTTCTTTGTAAGAATTCTACATTGGTATTATGTACAAGGCCTCTAGCTAGTTAAGACACTAGTGTAAAGCACTCAAGTGCGCAAACGCATAAAATATCGCCTCGCCCAGCTGGCACAAACATAAGTCCCCAACGAACATACTTATGCTGAGTTCAATAGATAACGGAAATTAGGAAACTAAATACTCCGAATTGGACAACGTGATCAGAATGCATGGTTGGGTTAGATTTTTCGCTCAGAAACACGTACGGAAAATTAGTGCCCCGCTTTACCCGACTTAGCGTCATATGCATATAGTCCTCCATTGTGACAGACAATATTATAACAAACTGTGTTTTATTGATTTCAACATGTAACTTAATATTGTATGCATATTTACATTCTTAATAGGTATTGGTGCCAACGTTACAGTTTTTGCTATAACCTCTGCAATAATTGTTATTATCCCACTAGTCTATTCCAGCTTTATTGATCTGAACATAATGGGGGATTGATATGGCCAATCATCAGTGCATCCATATTGCTTTCCAAGTTGATCTATGAACGTACATTTTTCAGAGGACAGACGCTGCAATTTTGGTAGTTCGTGTTTACCTTCTTCATGAACGCAGCATCAACACGCGTACAAACGTAGTTCCACAAGGGCACGATAAAGAACTAATGGCAGTTTTTCCATGACCAAAGCTGTAAACAAAGCTCCACATTTCTGTGGAGAAATGTGTACTGTCACAAACCCTTAAGAAAAAATAAATAAATGAAGAGAGAAGAGGTGAGAAAGTTTCATAGCTTTGCAAGATGATTTAAGATTAAACAATAATCAATTTAATTCATGTCAAAATAATTAATAGTATTACTGGAACAGAGCAACAGGATAGGCTTATCTAACATTAGCTTCAAACATACATAGAAACACATTTCTTCCATTAGTTTGAATGTTAATTGATAGACATATTGAATGTATTTATTGCTCCAGCAAAAGTCAAGGAAAGCAGTATTAGTTTCCAGCACTCATCTTGATTCATCCATCATGACTATTTGAGCAAACTGCATGCATTTCTAGTTTTTGCACTTAGGCTATATAATATGTATTAGCAGCGAACCAAATTTAAGGGCAAGGATAAGTTTGTTACGTAATATTTGACATTGCGCATAGTGATATGAGACAAATAACAAAACACCTGCAGACTTTTCCATGTACCAAACACACATGAATATATCGCCTACTCTGTGCTGAGGACCTCACACCAATTCAACTTGTGTCCCATTAAGTGGGGGAGCTCTGAGATACCTTAGCATTTTTTTCAATGTTGTAGATATTTGGCAGACAGCTAATTTGATCTGTGAGGCAGATGCCGTATTTCTGCACCTGGTGTAGCAATAGTTTGAGTCTATGAATATGTACAGTTTTTTTTTTATAACTTGTTAACTGCTACCTTGCACAATAAAATGGGTTTGTCAGCACGTCATTGAATTGTTTTGATGACAGATTTGTGCATATTTGGTGTCTGACCGAGAAAATCAATCTAATGAAGGAAAGTTCCTTCACATTTGGTACTGTCAGGTTTCATAAAACCGTAATCTGTTACCACCATTGTGATGAAACAAAGTGTAACACATTTTTTTGTGATGCATCAAAATAATAAAAATGCAGATTACACTGAAAATTACAAAGTCTTAATACTTTGGGCATTTGTGTTATTCAGATGTATTTAATATTTGAGCAAGGAAAAAAAAGTTTTTTCATCATAGTAATACATTGTGTTTTTGTGGAATCAGCAGCTTATTTCATAATGGAATATTATGAGTTAAGGCTGGGAGTAACTTTTTCTTCCAACTGAAGTTAACCACTGTGACATAGTTTCACACCTTCCTTGGTTTATTCTTCTGATGCTCTTGCTGGATGAAGGTAAAAAGCCTCCACACAAACTGTGAGAATTTTTTTGTGATTGCTGTTTTGTAAAGGTTCAAATCAAACTCCTTCAATCCCCAATTAAATCATAATAATTAGCAGATATTAAAATTAAACTTTTTATGCATGACACCTTGTTTTTGTTAGATACTTTTTTTTTAAATTAACAAGTGTGATACATTTAGGTTCTAAATGGCCAAGCCAACTGAAACAGCATTTTAATTTTCAGAGCATTTTCGGAGCATTCCTCCTTGTTGAGTTTTGATGTGCCCTCAGTGTTGAGTGTTTCTGTTATTTGTCCACCTCATGAATCAATTAAAACTGTAGGCAGTGCCAGTGAGCTAAAGAAGACCCTCAAATAATGATAAATAATCCGTATTCTTAAAATAGTTTGCTGTACACAAAAATATTTGTGTAGATCTTACTTTTATTTTTTATATTTAATTTGTTTCTCTGCAATACACTAAAGTTCTTTCCATTGAATATCTTACTTTAATGTTATAAACAGTGAGCCTATCAAGTCACTCTACTGATACAATTTTAATTTTATATTTTAAATGATACTTATATATTATATACTCATACTTAACTGTTCTAATTCAATGTGATGTGATGAGTACACAACATGCACAAACACAACACTCTCTACTTCCACCCCTGCTCTGGCACACAGGGCCCAACTGCTTCTCTATGGTATTTCCCACAATAACATCCCAGGTCGACGCCCTGACTCTGTCATTTTGTCTCTGACATCTTCTCTCCCTCTCTTGCTCCCTTTCTGCTCCAAGTCACCCGGACCCGACAGAGGACGAACAGCCACTGGTTTCAGGTATGAACTGAATGGCAAGAGCAGCACATCAGTAGGATGGTTGATGCAATAATGGATGGTTTACTTTTGGGATTAGAAAGGTTTAAGCCTGAGGTTTTGAGCTGAGGTCAACTATATCCCGGAACGGGATTGCATTGTTTCCACTGTTTGTTTGGTTTCTATATTGGCTGACATACTTTCATGACAGCAAAGCGTTCTATATTTTTTAGCAACTGACACCCGCCAGCCTGAGAGAGAATTACAATTGAAGGGACATTTTGCTCTCTAATCGGTTTTATTCTCAATAAATATTGATTTACCTAAAGTTGTAGCCACATTGTTCATGCCTGGCTGTGATAAATGTACATTTCAGGCTTAAACTAAGCTAGCATATTAATTTCTCAGCTCATCATTAACATGTTAGTCATAACGTGTAACACCTTTGAATTTTTCAGAGGTCATGCAGTATTTTTACAATTAATCTAAACAAGTGCGGGGGGTGAAAAACAAAAAAAACATGTATGTATATTTTATTAACGCTGTTGTTGTTTCTACTGAGCAATTTATTGATAGTTTATTATTAGACATAATAGATCGTTCCTGCACTGGGTAATTAAGTAATTGTCTTAATTTTCTATTTGTTAAATTTTCATTTTTATTCAATTTACTTTTCATTGAATGCTGACCTCAGTTGAATTATTCTTGCCTTTACCACCTCTGATCATCTGTCATCAGAGCTGATCAGACATGAAGAAAATGCAGAAGATGGTAATTGAGCTGATGGTTCTGGCAGGGTGAGTAAATTGAAAATGTGTCATATTGATGAGAAGTTACTCTAACAGATAGCTTTGTATTTGTTTGCATAACCATTTTAGGTTTTAATAAAATTCGACCTTCAGACAACAGATGTATGTAAGTAAGCCAACAAATACACACATGATGAATAGGAGAGAGAAAACACTGTTGGTACGAAGCTAAAACCATTAAAGGTTGGGTTAAAAACCTAAATTTACATGAAATACATGAATAGACATCTCAAATACATCTAAATAACCAAAAATATACAAACAACACTCAAACTAAGCTGTACAAAAGGATAAAAAATACCCTAGTTAACCTTATAAATACCTAATTTAGAAGATGGTAAGAAGAGCAACCTTGGACATTCTCTGAGTATGAGGAACAATCTTAACAGACTGAGTTTAAATGTATTTATTTGTATTCCCATTTTAGGTTTCATATCCCAAAAATATTTTAATTTAGCAATCATCAAGCAACAGCAAATGCATTTTAAACCATGTGACCATTTAAAGTTAGACTTTCAATCTGTTACTTTACTTACTACAAACATAAATAAAATCTAAAAGTAAAATATTAAAACTGTATCTATATCACCGTTATTGACCGTTATAGTTTCAAAAGGCTTTAAAACATCCACATCATGACGGATAAGTCTTCAACCTTTGATATTCACTGAATACAAGAAAAATCTGAAAACCTGATGCTCTGAAAATTTCTTATGTTTTAGTGTCATTGGTTTGAGTCATAGTACAATTCAGAGACCTGACTATGATGACACGCCCAACCCAGAGTTCCTTTATCCATCTTGGATGGCCAGCATCCCTGATGATCAGCTGCTGTCAGAGGTCACCATGCCTGGGACGCACAACACCATGGCCCTATATGGCGGTGTGTATGCTGAGTGCCAGACCTGGAGCCTGTCCTCCCAGCTCCAAGCTGGTGTCCGGTTCCTAGACATCCGTGTCCGTTATGTCAAGGGGAACCTCATCATCCATCATCCATCATGGAGTGTCTTATCAGTGTGCACACTTTGGCCATGTGCTGGAGGGTGTGGTTGACTTCCTTCAAGAATATCCCAGTGAAACAGTGTTGATGCGTGTAAAGGAGACACTCAGCGAGACAAATTACATCTACAGTGCCGTGATGGACTACATCCATTGCTACGCTCACTGGGACCTGCTGTGGCACAGCCGGCTCGTGCCAACCATGGCAGAGGCCCGAGGGAAACTTATCATCCTGCAAGACTTTTCTGGACCAGACTTGGGGATGCGTTACGGTTCACTGGACATAGCCGATGATTGGAAGGTATATATACCGTATATGTTACAATAAAAATCAGCAAACACACACACCATAACAACTCCAGCCCACAACAAAGTGTAAAAAATAAGAAAAAGTTGTATATCTTATAACATATTGAGCCCAAGGTAGTATGCTTTAGTTGTACCATTAGAGCCTCCTGCTTGTATGTACAAACTGCTGAAAGAGACTTTGTATAGTGGACTATAATTACTGCTTTGGTATTACCACCCCATGGAGAACAGGATCAAATCATACGGCTGTGGGGGCCAGATCATAAACACTTTATTTAAATGTCTAAAATATGTTCATTTGAGATCGTAAATCCTTGCTGTTCCCTGTAGGTACCCACACTTCTAAATGTGGTGGAGAAATGGAAGAGCATCTTTGAACATCTGGAGGCTGCATCTGCTGGAAATATGGCCCAGATTTTTCTCACCTACAGCAGTGGAGCTGGTGTGTTTGCATTCCCCAGAGCCGTTGCTCAGCTCATCAATACACAACTGTACGACTACCTAAAGACCAAGACGGACCTGAACCAGCGCCTTGGAATCATATGCATGGACTTCCCTGCTGCTCCAACTATTCAAATGATTATTGACTTCCAACTGAAAAAAGTCATACTGTATAAGCCAGGATTTTAACCCAGGCTTGAAATACGCGTCTTCTTCAATGAGGAACAAAATGATGCACACTATGGGAGGGAACAGTAGACAGGTCAAGACTGTACAATCAGTGACAAATGCATCTTGAATTCAGTAGGGAAGTGGAATAACACTACTGTACTGTAATGAACCTTGGATTGTGTCATTCACTATGATTCTGGAAACATCATAAAATATCACATAGAAATAAATCCAAAATTGCAACATATTAAAATAAGCTGTTGTGGAGTCTTTCTTTAAATTTGTGCTTTAATTGACACATTTATGCAGTTATTTTGAAAAATGATAAAGCTAAAGTGGACCAAATAAATAACAATAATGCACTGCTCCACCTGAGTAAAAACACCAAACCGACTGCTGATTCAGATGCTTGCAACTTTGCAGAAATCAATGCCGGGTTTAGTGGTTCACTGTCTCTTTGAATCACAATGAGGAGTTACATTTGAGCCAACACAGATGTAAGCAGTCATGTTTCATTATCACTGGGTGGTAATGATAACAAAGCTGAGTCAAAATTTATAATTAGTCATAGCTCCACCTAGTGGCAACAGGAAAGGACATATTTTATGTTTTGATACACTATTACTAGGCCGTAAACCATAGTGGCTTCAAATTAAGTGAGAACAGTATAAACAAGTTGGTAATAAAGGATTCTGAAGCTTGTGCGTTTTCGTGCAAAGTTGTAGGCGTGGCTGTGCGGCGAATGTTGATGTTTCGCCACGAAGCAGGAAGTTGTTATAACTCTGCTGTCAATGGTCCAATCTGCCCCAAACTTCACATGTATGATAAGAGTCCCGACCTGAACACATCCAAACAGATAAATTTGATAATAGTCACAGCGCCACCTAGTGGCAACAGGAAGTTATATACTTCAGATTTTTATGTGCTACTATTTTTATTGTTCATCACAATCACCTCAAATTTGCTCAGTAAAGCCATAAGGCCTTGATGAAGCATTACTGTAAATATTGTGAGTTTGGGTCACATGGCGGCGGCATGACGTTTGATGTTCGCCATCAAACAGGAAGTTGGTGTTGAGAGGCCAGGGAAGCTCAGATGCTCACCAAAATTGACACACTCGTTAAAGGTGATTCTACTTACTATCTCATATGGTAAACAGGATCTGTTGTGGCAAAATGGCTCCACAGCGCCACCTGCAAAACTTCAAATAAGCATTCCCCAGTCTGTGTTTAACCTACATGTATGAAATTTGGTATACATGTTGAGTCCCACCCTGAAGACATCTACACAACAATATTGAGTAACAGTAATATCGCCACCTGGTGGCAAATGCAGAAATGTCTCATGTGAAGATTTCTCTTCGAATTTGATTACATTTTCATGTTTTACATTTTAACTAAGGTCATTTTCATCGTTTCCATCATTGTTTGCTCACATTCAACATATGAGAGGGGTTAAGATCCAACACATCAACCCAAATTTAATTTTCCAGTAGTGGAGGCAAATTTTTTCAGTATCTAGCACTCATTATTGGAGGTAAACCAAAGCACCTGGAGAAAACCTCACTAATTTTGGTCTCATATGGCAAGAGTTTTAAAATCCTAGCTCATTTTGAAATCAAGTTTCATCACACATACTGAGAATTCATTCATTTTCTGTAACCATTTATCATGTGTAGGGTCACGTGGGGTTGTATAACCTATCCCAGCTGACATTGGGTGGGAGGCAGGGTACACCCTGGACAAGTCGCCAGTTCGTGTGTCCTTTGATCTCATCTACACTTCGATCTTTTTTTTTTTTACCCTGCCAAGGAGGTAATATTTTTACCAGCATTTGTGTTTTTACTTTTTGTCAAATGAAAATTGTTTTAATTAGGAAAATGCTCTGGGGTCTCATTACCTCCGCTACAGAGATTACATTTTCAGACTGTAGCTTGTCCTGCTTATAGATCTTGACTATAAATCATTAATTACAATTACTGGAACTACTAATAATGCAATTGTAAATGCCAAAATAGCGACAACAGCTATGAAAAGAGCGATAACAACTAGTGCTGTTACACACAAAACTAAACTGCAAAAGCATGACATTAGATTTAGAATCCTCCACAACAACCGTCTCATCAGTTTACACATACTACAAATAGTATTACATAAATTCCTACTTTCTGACCTTATGTTGCCTTCACTTTACATGTTTCCTTTCAAATAAATAGACTTGTGTCCTTTGATCTCATCTGTGCTTTGATCTTTTTTTACGCCGCCAAGAAGGTAATATTCTTTACCAGCATTTGTGTTTTTACTTTCTTTGCATTGCAATTATGGCTTTGTTGTCTGTGTGAGATGGTTACAGTGAACTGGTCATCATACCATCATCATCATCATCATCATTATCAGATAATGAAATGAAATTTGACCAGCATTTGTGTTTTTACTTTTTGTAAAATGAAAATTGTTTTCATTAGGAAAATGCTCTGGGGTCTCATTAACTCCACTACAGAGTTGCCAATACCATAACGCATTTCATCAAGCACAAAATGTCAATAGAAATAAAATCAATAAAAAAATAAAATGTACCCAGACGGACGTAAAAATAAAATATTACACTAAGAAAACATAAGTGCCAGCCAGGACACCTGAAAAAAAAATAAATATAAAAAAACATATTAAATACACAACGGGGGTGTTTAGAAACCAAGACAACATAAATATCAGTGAGAAGAAGAAGACATACATAACTATTCCGCCAAGCATTGCTACTCTATCTGGCTTCTCCCACAAGATCTTTCTCATCCATTTACCACAAAACTGATTCATTACAATGAGTTGTTCTTCCTACTTGTTGACCTTGTTACCTTCACTTTGTTTCCTCTCAAATAAATAGACTTGTGTCCTTTGATCTCATCTGTGCTTTGATCTTTTTTACTCCGCCAAGAAGGTAATATTCTTTACCAGCATTTGTGTTTTTACTTTCTTTGGCATTGCAATTATGGCTTTGTTGTCTGTGTGAGATGGTTACAGTGAACAACTGGTCATCTTACCATCATCATCATATAATGAAATGAAATTTGACCAGCATTGGTGTTTTTACTTTTTGTAAAATGAAAATTGTTTTCATTAGGAAAATGCTCTGGGGTCTCATTAACTCCACTACAGAGTTGCCAATACCATAACGCATTTCATCAAGCACAAAATGTCAATAGAAATAAAATCAATAAAAAAATAAAATGTACCCAGACGGACGTAAAAATAAAATATTACAATAAGAAAACATAACTGACAGCCAGGGAAGCTGAAAAAACATAAAATATAAAAACACATATTAAATACACAACGGGGGTGTTTAGAAACAAAGACAACATAAATATCAGTGAGAAGAAGACATACATAACTATTCCGCCAAGCATTGCTACTATATATGGCTTCTCCCACAAGATCTTTCTCATCCATTTACCACAAAACTGATTCATTACAATGAGTTGTTCTCCTACTCGTTGATCTTGTGTTACCTTCACTTTGTTTCCTCTCAAATAAATAGACTTGTGTCCTTTGATCTCATCTGTGCTTTGATCTTTTTTTTACTCCGCCAAGAAGGTAATATTCTTTACCAGCATTTGTGTTTTTACTTTCTTTGGCATTGCAATTATGGCTTTGTTGTCTGTGTGAGATGGTTACAGTGAACAACTGGTCATCTTACCATCATCATCATATAATGAAATGAAATTTGACCAGCATTGGTGTTTTTACTTTTTGTAAAATGAAAATTGTTTTCATTAGGAAAATGCTCTGGGGTCTCATTAACTCCACTACAGAGTTGCCAATACCATAACGCATTTCATCAAGCACAAAATGTCAATAGAAATAAAATCAATAAAAAAATAAAATGTACCCAGACGGACGTAAAAATAAAATATTACAATAAGAAAACATAACTGACAGCCAGGGAAGCTGAAAAAACATAAAATATAAAAACACATATTAAATACACAACGGGGGTGTTTAGAAACAAAGACAACATAAATATCAGTGAGAAGAAGACATACATAACTATTCCGCCAAGCATTGCTACTATATATGGCTTCTCCCACAAGATCTTTCTCATCCATTTACCACAAAACTGATTCATTACAATGAGTTGTTCTCCTACTCGTTGATCTTGTGTTACCTTCACTTTGTTTCCTCTCAAATAAATAGACTTGTGTCCTTTGATCTCATCTGTGCTTTGATCTTTTTTACTCCGCCAAGAAGGTAATATTCTTTACCAGCATTTGTGTTTTTACTTTCTTTGGCATTGCAATTATGGCTTTGTTGTCTGTGTGAGATGGTTACAGTGAACAACTGGTCATCTTACCATCATCATCATATAATGAAATGAAATTTGACCAGCATTGGTGTTTTTACTTTTTGTAAAATGAAAATTGTTTTCATTAGGAAAATGCTCTGGGGTCTCATTAACTCCACTACAGAGTTGCCAATACCATAACGCATTTCATCAAGCACAAAATGTCAATAGAAATAAAATCAATAAAAAAATAAAATGTACCAAGACGGACGTAAAAATAAAATATTTACGATTTGAAAGGAAAAGCGCCAAACAGCCCAATTGCTGACATCACAAGTATAAAAAAAATGAAACAATACAGAATGGCGGGAAGAAAAATCAAAGACAAGATAAATATCAGTGATAAGATCAAGACATACATAACCATTCCGCCAAGCATTACTTTGTGCTTCCCCCACATCTTTCTCATCCATTTACACTTAGAAAACTGATTCTTTCTCATCCATTTACACTTAGAAAACTGATTCATTACAATGAGTTGTTCTTCCTACTCGTTGATCTTGTGTTACCTTCACTTTATGTTTCCTGTCAAATAAATAGACCTGTGTCCTTTGATCTCATCTGTGCTTTGATCTTTTTTTTACGCCGCCAAGAAGGTAATATTCTTTACCAGCATTTGTGTTTTTACTTTCTTTGGCATTGCAATTATGGCTTTGTTGTCTGTGTGAGATGGTTACAGTGAACAACTGGTCATCATACCATCATCATCATTATCAGAAAATGTAAATGAAATAAGAGGAATGAAATGAGGTTTGATTCATGTCATTTGCAGCATGTGAATAACCAGAGGGAGAGAACTAAACTCTGATGTTCACAGGAAGAGTTTGACCATCAGTCAACACATACTGTACAGTAAGTAGTTGAAAATCTAGCTTTGTATCTGACACTAGATCAGATTTCTCTTAACCTCAGTGCTCTGCTGTCGATCAGTTGGAACTTCCCAGCAATTATTTGTTTGAAAATGAGACACCGTTGCCAACGCAAGCAGGATTCTTGCAATCCTAAGAGGAAGCCTATGAGACATGTCAACAATCATGATGAAATACATCAACCGTCTGTTTGCTTTTCTGAAGGAACAGGAGGACCAAGCAAAGAGACAATGAGGAACAATCAGTTTGAATAATTCCTAATGTTTCTTGCTGCAACAGATTGAAATTCCCTATATTTAGACCAAATGAAGCAAACAGTCCAAGATAACAGTGTTATGTTATTTTTGTGTTTTCAGATGTATTTGATTTTCATGTAATGTGGCTCATGATCAAATATTACAGGGGTATTGTCTACCGACATTTCACCAAAAGAACACTGGACAGAATTCAATGAAATTTCACACATGCTTTGCAGAGATCCTAAAGGTGTGCATCTCCTGATTATTGAATTTGCTTATTACTTTTGCCAACGAGAGTTGGATAAGGTTATGTGACTGACCCGTTTGTGTTATTAGGATTACACAAAAACTATTCAATGGATTTTGACAAAACTTGTTGGGAGTGTTAGCATGTGATAGGAAGAATTTTGAGGTGGATCTGGATAAAAGACAGGTTTTACACTCCTTAAAATTGTGAGAAAGGACGGACCTTGAGGACTTCTAGGGATAATAATGACATATGACCTTGAGGGCCTTGTTGTCGTTGATGTCTCTGTAAGGTGATAACGGAGAAACTGAGCTGCCTTGGCCCTTCTAGTTTTATAGCACATTTCAACTCAGGTGAGTCAGGTGTTTTACATTTTAACTAAGGTGATTTTCATCGTGTTCATCATTGTTTGCTCACATTCAACATATGAGAGGGGTTAAGGTCCAACATATGAACCCAAATTGAATTTTCCAGTAGGGGAGGCAAATTTTTTTCTCATATCTAGCTCTTATTATTATTGGAGGTAAACCGAAGCACCTGGAGAAAACCTCACTAATTCTGGTCTCATATGGCAAGAGTTTTAAAATCCTAGCTAAGGAAACACCCAGGGTAAACCCTGGACAAGTCACCAGTTCCTTGCAGGACCATATAGAAAGACAAACAACCTTTCTCACTCACATTCACGCCTATTGTACTGACCATTTCGCTATTCTAAAAAAGGTCACCACTACGGTTGGAGGTAAGCATAGTCCAGACACGTACAAATGAGGATGTCCACTGTTCCATGAATTCAAAGTAATTTATTTTGATTCCTCTCCAAAACAAAACAACGGCAAACAAGGCTCTATCTTACAATACTTTCATAATTGCACGACACATTTGCACGGCCAAAAAACTGTGTGCTTCTGTCATCCTTCCAACCAAACAAATCATTACACCGGTGCATTTAATGACCTCTGATTACCACAAACTTTGACGCCTTCTACTCCCCCTAGTGGTGGGAGGTCAATACAAACAAAACACAAACCAATGGCCCTTACACACCGGCCCCTAATTGTTTCTGACAGAAGAAAAAACAATTCTCAAAAAAAACTAAAAAAAAGTTTACATAAGGAGCCATTACCTTTGAAACAAATGTACTGATTGAAACAGTCAATTTTTTAAAAACTCCTTATAGTCAGTTTCCTTGCCTTTTCTTGGTAATGAATATGGGTTACAATATTCCATATTAATCACTTGCTTCACAAAGAAGACAAATCTTTGTTACTGGTCTTTCAATTATGCTGGTCTTGGTCTGAAGAAGGACAGAACGTACCAGTCCTTTCCTATCAGGAAACGTCTGCAATATCCTTTGGTGATTTGGTGTTAATGGCTCAAGGTCATTAGGATCTTCAGACAACATTGTAATAGGACGATCATTTAGTATGGCCTCCACTTCACATAACACAGTGTGAAATCCTTCATCATTCAAACACTGCTGACGAAGAACAGAGTGTAGAATTCTCCTGACCATACATATGATGCGATCCCAGACGCCACCATGATGGGATCCAGCAGGAGGGTTGAAATTCCATTTAATTCCATCCTGCGCCATAGTCTTTTGTATTTTGTTGTGGTCAAATGAAGCTAAGGCTTCTCTGAGTTCCCTTTCAGCTCCAACAAAATTAGTTCCATTGTCTGATCGCAATGTAGAAACTTGTCCTCTTCGGCAAATAAATCTTCTCAGCGCATTGATACAGGAGTCTGTATCAAGCGAATAAGCGACTTACAGATGGTCTGCTCTACTTGCCATGCAGGTGAAAAGGACGCCATAGCGCTTTACGGTGTTCCGACCTCTCGTCACATCAATCGGCCCAAATTAATCTACACCAACATTTGTGAATGGTGGGAGATCAGGAACAATGCTTTCTGTGGGTAAATCGGGCATTTTTTGTTCGCCCACTGTTCCTCTGTAACGTCTGCAGAAGTAGCATTCAGCTATTACCTTTCTCACAGCTGAATTGGCACTTGTAATCCAATATTTCTTTCTCAGATTGGAGAGTACATGATTCCTACCACTATGGCCCAGTTGCTCATGAATATGACGGAGTAATGAGAGTTGAAATATGTTGGTCTTTGGCCAGAATGAGCAGGTGTTTTGTGTCTTCAGGCATGGAGGCTTTATTTAGTCGTCCTCCAACTCTGAACAGATCATTTTTATAAACTGGGTCGTTTGTAGATGGTGCTCCCCTTCTTCACTTTAGATTTTCCAGATGTCAGTGCAACAATCTCCTTATGGAATCTTTCCTTTTGGCTGAAGCAAACAATAGAGGTCTCAGCTTCCAAGAGATCATCTACAGTTAGCCTTTGTCCTCCTAAAGTAGCTTTAAATTTCTGCATCTCCAAATTGACATCAGCTGGTGGATGACCATTACCACTGGTGTTTGCAAAAATTAGCTGTTTTCTTTTCTTAGTTGAAACCAACAAAATGGTTTTCAGCTTGAGAATCCAACCTACTGCTCTTTTCAATCTTTTCCAGCTGGAAAAGTGTTCAATGAAACTCCTTTAAATTCAGCCCCACAGTCAAAGACAATACGCAGGTTTCCTTTCTGTGGATGATATACTCCATGGTGAGGGAGATACCAAATTTGTCTATCAGAGCGCTCCAATTCATGCTCCGGCACCCTTTCAGCATATTCTTTGTCAATGACATCAGTAAGGAAGTTTGAATACTCTTGGTGAAAGCTTTTATCTTTCAAAAGTCTACTTTTCAGTGCGTTGACACGCTGTTTAGCCATAGAATAATTGTTTGGCATGTTTACATGAGGTGTTTTGAAAGGCAGCTTCATGCCGTGATGTCCATCTTTAAGTTGTACTGAACTTTCCACTATTTCAATGAATTTCCTTTTACTCTTTTGACATCTCCTCTTTGTCGTTAGCGAATCTCTCATTGAAATCCTGATTGTATTGACTGATCAACAGTTCTTCCAGTTTGTCAACACCAATCCGATTAACAGTAACAGCAGAGTAGCCATTTTCACCATGGATTGTACTGTTTCCATTTAGTGGTCCATTTATCACCCAGCCAAGTAGAGTTCTCACTGCATATGGTCCCTCTTCTCGACTGTTGATCACTTCCCATGGTTCCATTAACCTCGAGGCATTTGTCGCAGGGCCACATAGAAAGACAAACAACCATTCTCACTCACATTCATGCCTATAGTCAATTAAGAGTCACCAATTCACCCATATGACATGTTTTTAGTGGTGGGAGGAAACAGGAGAACCGGGAGGGAACCCACACAGACATGGGGAGAGCATGCAAATTATGTTGCCTTCACTTGCTCAACTATGAGCAAACTTTACATGTTTCCTCTCAAATAAATAGACTTGTGTCCTTTGAGCTCATCTGCACTTCGATCTTTTTTTTTTACCCTGCCAAGGAGGTAATATTTTTACCAGCATTTGTGTTTTTACTTTTTGTCATATGAAAATTGTTTTCATTAGGAAAATGCTCTGGGGTCTCATTACCTCCACTACAGAGATTACATTTTCAGACTGTAGCTTGTCCTGCTTATATCACTGCAAAAAATATCACCAACTGAACTATTATAATAAGTAGACCAAAGAAGATATTAATTAAATATAACATGAGATCACCATCCCTCAAAATCCACAATCTCACAAATTTACACATTCTACAAAACAGATTATTTACAGTGAGTTGTTCTTCCTACTTGCTGACCTTATGTTACCTTCACTTTACATGTTTCCTCTCAAATAAATAAACCTGTGTCCTGTGATCTCATCTGCTCTTTGATCTTATTTTTTTATGCTGCCAAGAATGTAATATTCTTTACCAGCATTTGTGTTTTTACTTTCTTTGGCATTGCAATTATGGCTTTGTCAGTCAATTTGCCAGAATGGTAACTTTTATATCCCGTTCAATCAACTTGGTGATACAGTATGTACTACAAGCTAGCATAGCCTGCTGGCTAAAATTAGGCTAGACAAAAACATATTTTTCTGCTTTACCTAAAAATTGGGAATTAATTACGAATTCTTGTTAATTATTCATTATTGTTGGTGCAAGCTTTAATTTGCAAAAACTGTTTGTTTAACAAAACAGCTTTCAATAGTAAATTAAAGTTTCATTTACAGCACATTTTCAGCTACTCATCCAATAACATAAACACTAGATTTTCAGTGAAGTGACATGTTCATTATCCTAATGACCGATTGTCTTCCACAATGATGGTCCGTCTTGGGTAGGTGTCTATGTCCACAGATATGAAACAAAACTCATATTCTCCAGTCTCAGGATTCTGTAAAGCAACAATAAAGTAAAACACCATCTTAACTTGGCAGATTCTAGTAAAATCATTTCAAAATAAATGTGTAATTACTGTACATGTGGTCTATGCGCTCACACTTCCGAATGGATTTGTTAAATACTTCCTATGTATAATTCTTGAATATTGAGATAGCTTGACATCAACAGTATTGATTTGGTATCTAACATCAATTTCATGAACTACATTTTAACAAAGGAAAATGCCAACCTCTTTTGAGTCTGAATGTACAGTTCCTTTGAGGCCTGGCTCAGAGCCTTCGATGTAAAACTTGAGTCGCATATGCTTCAGTCCATCCTTTATGTACTCCAGATGACTAAGGTAGAAACATGCACAAAACAAAATCAAAACACAGTTATATGTCCCTCTGCACTAACATCACACAGTGAAACTAATTTTACACTAATCCAATACATATCCTGTTCTTGAAATGGTGCTGAACACTCTTACCTTTGATTGACTGTGATATATAGTTATCTTACTGACAGAATGATCCAAGTCATAAAACTTATGTATAACATATGGCAATTGAAAGGGTCATAACTGGACCTAAATGTGCAACTTACTCATTAGCTAAAAAAAACTAATAAACTAATAATCAAAAGCTTTCTAGACAACGGCAACAAAACTCCCACCTAACTTGCTGCCTCCTTCCTCGACGGGTGGTCTCGCCATAGCACTTCATTGGCTCCCCAAATGCACCAATCACCTATATTTTCAATTAACAAAATTGTTTAATTGGACTTTTAAACAGGAGATAACATTGAATTGCATGACATTCAGGGTCACATTATAACTGCATAACACATTGCAACGGAACCGAACTCAATTGTATAGTCATGCACTGTTGACATGTTTTCTTTAGGTTACTGACTGTTAAGAAGAGAGGTACCGTTTGACCTCAGCAACTTGGGATATTATTCCTACCTCTGGGTGTAGCCTGACTTTGGTGAATGCTTTTCCATAAACTTTATTTGGACTTGAGGAAGAAAACAACTCCTGGAACACCACATACAGCAGCCCCCCTGAAAAACAATCACACAAACAGAACACATACTACTGTCTATGTCTGTTATTTTGAAAATCAGCTTGTTTGTGATGGAAACAATAGAGGCTGTAGTCACCTGTTACTCCAAGCCCGATGAGAACAACCAGCAAGTAGGTGAAGTCTCTACCAGCTTCTTTCACTGGAAGATATTGAAAGTGGGAGTTTATATAAGGCAACTTTGACTAAGGTTATGTTAACACTGCCTGCAGTTGAAAGCGACAAAATTCTGATAGTTCTCGAATCCTATCTTTTTGTCTTGGCTGTTCACATTCATCTTAGTATGTGACTCACATCTGACATGAACCCACATTTACAACATGCTTGCTCATAAGTATGCCAGTTCATTATCCAAATGAATAATATAATGTTGCAGCATTCATTTCTTGCATTGTTTGCTGTGGTAACAGTAGCATGGTATCTTGCTCAAGGATACCTGGAGATGTAATCGAGCCACCGACCTTCTGATAATTGGACGACCGCTCTTACCCTCTAAGCCACATTATATTTCTGTGCCTTACCTCCTCACCTTTTTGAGCAGCTGATGGTTTTGGGCTCCCACTCTGAAACCTAGAAAGAGATCTGTCTCTCTCTTTGGGACCGATTTCTTTTCTGGCTGTGGAGTCGAGGGAAATACCCCTCCGTCTCTGTGCTTGAAAGAAGCAGCCTAGCACTGAAGGCGCCTCGGCTCTTCTCTGGAAGGTCAGTATTGATACTGTTGCCATTGTTGTGTGTGTGTGCACGAGGAAGCGTTTCTGCATGGAATACTGCGTGAATGCCTGTTGGAGATTCCGGTGCATAGCTTTCAATATCTGCGTATTAGCCATGGTTATCTCCTCTTTAGCTGCTGCACACCCAGCTAGCAGGTGTGTTCCTAATCCTGGCCAACAGCCTAAGTTCACTTGCTAAAGCTCACAGCTAACTATCGAGAAGTGATATAAAAATAACTAATTGAAATGGGTTGAGAAATCCGTTACAATACATTTAATCTGTTCAAATGACAGCTCTCTTGATAACTTATATTTTTTGACAGGCAAGTATTACCCTTTGCGATATGTCGAAGGCGTCGGCGTATTGCAGGAACTTAAGTCGCATAACTTTGACGTCACACAACTTCAGTGCCATTCATGGGAGACCGAGTTTCTAATGAAGCACCAAACCAAAGTCTTTTCTCAAAGAGTCCACACACTTAGTGTGGTTTACACAAGTTCACATTATCATCATCATCGTTTTTAGTAACGTTTAAATAGTTATAAAACCAAAGATCAACCACAAATGTAAGGAAGTGGTTTGCATCAGAATGACAACTATATGGACAGGGAAGCAATTGTTCCTCAATATTTTTTAATATACAGATTATAGGTGATTGTAACGTCAAGCCGCCGTTACCCGATTTGTTTGATGATTAATTGTGATTCACTGCTAATTGCCTCATTTAATATTGTAATATTGATTGTTGCACTGAGTGACACAGATGTACACAGGTTTCACATTTCTTCAGGTAAATAAGCACACAGGCACAGTATTTCATATGTTTACTGATTAATTCATGTTAGGTTTGAGGATGTGGCAGCCACATGCCACTGACATCATTCACCTGTGAATGAGCAAATAGAGCGCATTGATTAATGAGTCAATTGCAGCAGAAGTGATATGATTAATTGTGTGGTAGCATTTAACATTAGTAAGGTGAAAGGCAACACCTATATAATGTATTTGTGTGCATAAACTTAACTCTGCCTGTCTCCTTCCTCTCAGGGTGTTCTCCGGAGCACCTTATATTAGTTCCTGGAGGGTACCAAGTGGGGAAGTGGGTAGAGGGGTGTTTTACTGCACATATGAATTGTATTTATTTATTTATTATTATTAAATATTTATAGGTATTTATTATGGTTTTAAGAGTGTGTAAATGGTAAGATAATATATTTGTATTGTAGTGTAGGCTTTTGGGTAATTATTTATCGTATATTTATAGCTCATAATTTTTTAACTTACCTGTAGAGGAGAAGTGGTTGTGCCTGATTGAACCAGTAGAGCTAAGACTATAAAAAGGGGTCAGTCTGTGTTTGTTGGTTGCTGTTGGTGTTTCACAGGTGCTGAGAAAGAATAAAATTGATTGAACGTCTTTTGGCCTCTGAAGTTCTCCTCATTCGCCTGCCTTGACCGCTCGAGCTAGTTAAAAGTGATGGTAAGAATGAACCAAGACAGTCATTTCAATTATTCAAGTAAACACTAAGTTATCTTTTGTGCAATTTCCCAAAATAAATGTTAAAAATGATGCTTCGTAACCTTCGCTTTACTGCTAGTAGAAGGGTAGATGCTATCACTGCAGCACCATGCAAATAACTAATCACTTCTAAGATGTATATTTAAATAAAACCTATACTATAGGATAATGTATGAACCACACAACTCGTAGTACACCACCTACACTACCCATTTGGTTATTTTTATGTGGGTTGAACAAAATGAAAGCTGAAAATAAATACCAGAAAATGAAGACTCATGGCCAAACATTAAAATCGGTATGTAACTCCGACTCACACAAAGTAGTAGACGCCAGAAAGAACGAAGAGGGACAGAGATACATTTACAAAAACTATAAACCCTCCCCACGCATCTCTTTCCTCAATGCAGGTAATAAGCAAAGTTTACGTTTTGGAACCCACTGAGATCATCTACAATGCAACACTAACACATATTTTCATATTTGTATTTTTATATGTGCTGTTGTTATTTTTCTATGTGACTATGAATGCCTGATGCTGTTGATTGTTTATAATGAGGGAAAGACCTTGTGACATCTTGGAAAGACAGCTGACAGGAGGGAAAGACCCCATAGGGCCCGCAGTGGGCCGGCTACCCACCGTGCATGGGTCTCACCCATCTCCTGCCACCAATAGTCCATGGAAGAGCATCCCCGACTCTAGCAAGAATGGGGACAGACTATCAGCGCCATGCCTGAGGCTACAACACCTGGACCAAATTAAGCTGCAGAGTTGCGGTTGTGGTTGGACATGGGTGACATCCTCTGCAGGGCAGAAGGATATCTGAAGGCATTGCGACAGTGGTCTGGCATCAGCCACTCTTCCTAGACTGAGTTGATCAAGTGAAGGTCCACAGCAGGTACACCTCCAGTCTGCGGAGCATCAGTCCCCCCCTGCATCAGCCACTCTTCCTAGACTGAGTCAATCAAGTGAAGGTCCACAGCAGGTACACCTCCAGTCTGCGGAGCATCAGTCCCCCCCTGCATCAGCCACTCTTCCTAGACTGAGTCAATCAAGTGAAGGTCCACAGCAGGTACAACTCCACAGTCTGCGGAGCATCAGTCCCCCCGTCGCGTGCTCGCTTTTTGTTCTCATAATAGAAAATTATTTTTTTAATGACAAAATAAATAACAGAAATAAAATCAGTACACATTAGTTTATTAAAAACATCTGTCCAGCATTGTATTGCTTTATTAAATAAATATGCATATGGGTTAAAAAAACACAAGTTTGACAAAGAGACATAGAAAATATAACTTTTCAGACATCAGTTGAAGTTTAAAAAAAATCAAGGTTAGTTGATGGGTCAGTAAAATCATGTATATGCACGCATTTATGGGGGTTAACACCACTTTATTTCAAACATTCTGTTTATTCATCCTCACAACAAGGCCTTCTGTATTTGTTTGGATATAAAAACAACCTGATACTCTACTGTATAGCCATGACATGAAAATAAGAAATATTATGAAATAAGCAGCTGAAAAATGCAATTTAATATTTTGATGGTTACATGAAAATTATAATTTTTTTAAACCTGATTTTGTTTCTTCTTTTTCTCCATGAACAACTTTACATTAAAGGTATTCTATTTCAAAAAAAGTTTCGGTTCTGTATTTGAAATTCTCAGTGCTCCATGGCTCATGAATCCCAGCCAGTTGTGGAGCACAGGTATGGAAAATGCACATCTGTGGTCCAAAACAAAGAAGAAAAACACAAACCTTTTTTTTTGTTTGATTTTCTCACCACAACACACTCCATAGTAAAGTTGTTCAAATCAGTTCACTCAAAGATGCAAGGGAGAGAAACGTTTGCTCCGAATGCTGTCAAACTTGGCAAGATGCAGAGAAATGATGCATCTGTCTGATGTATCTGCAGAGAAATGAAAACACTATTACTTTAAGTCTCCAGTTTTCTCATCTGCTGCCGGGGCTACAAGTGATCAAAATGGTTCGGACTTACTTAATCACTGAGAAACCTCATTAATTAAGTCTGCATATGTTTGTGACTTCATGGATGTGTGTTTTTAAAAGTGAGTAAAGCTTTAACACTTCTTAAATATTTATAGCAGAAGTGTTGGCACAATTGTAAAATAGAGACAACATACAGACATCAGCACAATGAATGTATACAAATGAAATACTTTATTCAGTATATGCAGAAATATGGTTTTGTGTTGGTCATGTATTCATGGAGGAAAAATAGAATGGAGAGCATTGATATAAATGATGCATACATGACACTGAATACAGAAAATCATGTACACATAGAAGGTAGATATCATAAAAATTGTCACAATATAAGGGAAATAGGCTCTCAGACAATGACAGACTGGATGGTAAAAATATGTCATAGGCATTATGTGTGTGAATTGTTTGTTATTGTGCTCTCATCTGATATGCGCCTGTAATTTTCCACACATTGTAGATTTGTTTGGAGTTTTTCCTACAAAACCAGCCTGCCAACAGTGAGTGTTATCAAAGTGTGAGGCTGATCTTTGAGTTAAATATCATCAGGACAAACACAAAAACTTAATGAATTTATCTGTCAGAAACCCAGGATTACCTGGGATTATTTGAACAGTCCAGGATGATTTTATTTTCCTGGTTGGTGAAACAAATCCTTTTGGTTTGGATTTGGTCATCCTCAAATTCTGCGGTGTCAAATTTGGCAAATTTAATCTAGGGCCACATCAGCATTATGGTTGTTGGTAAATTTAAAACTGTATGAATTTGATCTATTTGTTGTCAAATTAATAATTGCCAATGCATTTGATTATTATTGATGGTTTTAGTAATAATTTAACAGTAACTATAAAAAATTATGACAAGTAGACATTCACTCATAGAACTATTCACATACATTCAGCATACACTGCTTCAAAACTGCCTTTTGAAAAACACTTTGGTGATCTGGTGAATTCTTCTGCCACAATTAAGATTACTTTCACTGCTACATATTTTTTTGCTGGATGTTTGTGAACATATGCTGTTGAGAAAACATGCTGACTTTTAATTTTTCCACTTTGGTGCTTTTCGAGGTCCCAGGCTTAGCATTCTTGGCTACATGTTTGGTGCCAAAGTGCCTCTGTAAATTGAATTCCTTTGCCACTGCTGTCTCATTACAGAGAGGGTACATCTCTTATTAAATTGCCTTCCCTCTGCATCGACTTTCCTTTTCTTCAACATTTTGCTCGGCTGCTACTACAACGTGTAACTACAACTAGTGGCAGAGCCACTGCTGGAAAGCTGTATGATGTTGAGGCACTAAGCTATACTGACATCAAGAAGCTAAATGTCTTCAGTGTGCAGAAAATGAAGTTGTTTTGCATTTCGGGACATGTAGTTTATAGGCACCGACCCTCTGTAATGTTGCATAGAGTTGTATTGCTCATATTATGTCTTTTGGAAGCTCTCACAGGCCACATAGGTGTTGGGTCAGATTTGACTTATGGGCCTTGAGTTTGACATATGCTCTTAAGAAAATAAGCCACAACAAATGAACGTAATCTAAAAAGAGATTGAGAGACATGGATGCCTGACAGTTTGACAACACATTAAAGGGACAGGCGAACTACTGACTAAAAGCAAATAAAACGAATCAAAACTGTGAAGCTTTATTATTTATTTTACAAAGCATCATTAAAATCAGCCCTGAAAGACAATTGGAATAACTGTAAAAACGGTCATCCTTTCAATTTACCCTAGAAAAAAGTATTTTTAATACAAACATATTAAGCTCAAACAGTAGAAGAGAGTTAGAAGACAAACTAATTTAAGTAAACATGTTTACCAAAAAAACTACTTGTCAAAATTAAAAAAAAACTTCTGTCAAAAAGTCAACATATTTAAAAGTGCATTTGTGTTAAAATGAAAATGGTGAAATCCATCTGTGCAGCTCTCCTTCTCTCTAATGATTTAGCTAAGCAACAACATGCAATGCAATTAATTAATTTTGAATATGTTTGTTTTCATCACTTCTTATGTCTACATGACTTATTTGTTAGTAGATGGAGATTTTAATATTCTAATATCAGGATGTTAATGCTCTAATAGCTATAAAAGAAGCAAGCACAAGCCATACAACTCGGCCTTGAATTGTTATCAAAATTAAACTGTTTCTGGTTATTCTAACAGTAATCAATTTAATTAGGTTAGTAATCAATTGAGTTGTATTTAAATTTTCACAGAAAAAGTAAAAATTTCTAGATTTAACAAATTGCCAACATTTATAATTTGCTCTGAAAATAATGTGTATGCTACTAAAAGTACATGCTTAAAAATTTACTTCAGGAAGTTTGATCACATTAATTTAGTTATCAATAAGGAATTTATGACAATGGCAGATTTCAGACTAACATCCCAAATGTTAAGTTTAATAATGAAAAATCTGTAGTCCTGTTAAGTCTTAAGGTTCATTTCTTTCCAGTGAGACAAAAAAAAAACTGTGTTGACTTCAGTACACACATTTGTTTTGACAGTTAGGAATTAACTTTCCAGATTGCAGATGGAGTAATTTCATCTTGTCCTTTGTGTTCATCTTTGCACCTGAATTCACGGTACACATACTGAATATCCTTGCGTCAATATGTCCCTTCATCATCACCATCTGCACGCTGTTGGTGTAAATTTCCGCTCCGCTTTTTCACATGACAGTGATGCCCGTTTGTACCGATCCAGGATTGCACTATTCTCAAGATGTCTACATGATGGAGACAATGCAACATAATGTAGAACATAGGCACACACACACACACACACACACACACACACACACACACACACACACACACACACACACACACACACACACACACACACACACACACACACACACACACACACACACACACACACACAACAGGACAGCACATTTTTCACATTAAATGACAAAACCATTGGTAGCACTCAATGTGACCGCTCCATTATATGCAATCATTAAGCTCTAAAATTGAATTTCTACTAAATTTAACTTTTTAATAAACAAGTTTCTCTCATTAGTTGTTTACATTTGTAAATCTTATCAATGTATTCTATTGTGCTTATTGCAACCTCATGAAAACACATGGAGCATACACAAATTGTTACACACAGGCATAAATGTTAGGCTTCACAATCAACTAAACACAAAGTCAATTACTACAAGTGACATAATTCATGTAAACTACATAGTGTGTATGTGTGATCAGTAAAGATTTGTTACAGCAAAGAGGTGAATAGGATCATTCTAAATTTGTTGTCTTAGTGTATGCAAAAAATCTCACTGATGTAATTTAAGGTCTGTTTTCAACTTTGTGCTTTTACGCAGACTTAAGTGTCTAAACACAATTCATACAAATTACTTGCTGGCTCGGCCTACTGGGAGAAAAGTGCAAAGGTTAGAAATAGTATTTGATAAGCTTCAACTAAAAAGGAATGGAAAAAGTCCATGCTAATGATTATCAACTGGGTGACACAATGTTTGACCTCAAGAGGACATACAGGAAACTTGGGCATCACAAAAACTTTAAACAAACTCACAAGGAGGACAAGATGGCTGCAAGCAAGGAAACCATATTGGTGACAATGAACACTTAAAAATAAAAAAAATAAAAAAATCTGTGCACAAATCACTGAAAAGGAAAAACAACTCAGATAAAAGTATATACCAAAAGGGTGAATGATAACTACACAAACATAAAAAGATTTTGATTGTTGCATAAGGGTGCTTACCTTGAGATTGTCTCTTAGACCCTAGTTGTGTTGTACTCTGTTTCATGTTTGCTCAAAGAGCCAATGAGGCAGAACCTGAAATGTCATGGCTCTTTCATTTAATATCAAATTCCTTTTGCATATAGAGGTCAGAATGCAAAATGAGCTACATTACAACAGTAAACTTCATTAGTGCTTTCCCAGTCTCTGGGAGCCTTGCATGCAGACTTTAATGAACAGTCAAGAACACTCTGTAAAGAGCACATAGAAAGTGCATGCAGGAGAAGGTTGCACATTCAAATTACTTTCTCTAGATATGTACTCTCTAATAACTTCACACATTGTTTTTGTAAACATATACAGTTCAAGCAGTCAAGGTGCAAGTTCACAGTAAAATCCTTTTTTATGATAAGCCAAAAAATGTGTTTGTCATTTGTTTTGACAGTTAGGAATTCATGTCAGTGAAGTTAGTTATGTGTGAGGCACAGATTCAAGCTCTTGTGTTAGCAGTCAAAATTGGACTGATTACAGAATAAATATTCTGTAAATTCTAAAAATTGTCAGCATTCGCTTAAAGAGATCTGACAAATCTCAAAGCACAGTTGAGTTTGTAGATGTGAGCTATGAATCATCCGTTGAGGAAAACTAGCTTGACATGTTCAAGGTTGAGCATGCAAGAACAGACAAATTTATCATAATCATTCTTTAGCCCTTTGTGAAAAATGTAAAAGGTATTTAATGGTAGAAAGGGGAGAAAGAACAAGGATCAAATACTGAGAGGAAGAGGGAGAAAAAAGCTAAAATAAGAGAAAGCAAAAATAAATGTATCACACACATTTCAAATATTCCCATCTAAGGTTGTTCTTTCTTTATCAGAAATCTATGGATACTGACCGCTGTACTGCCTTTTCATGTCGTGAAAGACGGTGGCTGGTGGTGGGAACGTCTTCCAAGTCGTCGTCCAGGCCACATCCATTGTCTGCTGCCTCTTGCGAGTAGCTGTGCTTCATGACCAAGATGCTTCTGCGGCTTCCAGTGGTCGGTAATAAGGGCCGCACTGTCATGGGTGGCTGTGGAAGGTCTGTGAGCAGAGTGGCAGCAGCTGCATCTCGAGCGCTTAAATTCCCACGACTTCCTCGTCCACTAAGGGACAGTTGGGATATGTGGGCAGAGCCTGGATTGGAGGAGGAACCACAGTGATGATCATGTACACATCGCGAGGAGGCACGGCGAAGGGCGTGGTAGTTCTCAAAGTCCTCTGCCAAGTCGACTAAGTCTGCTGAGGCTGCTGTGGCTGTGGTAGCACTACGTAAAGTACACAGCTCATAGTGAGGCGGCTCAAAGACCTCTTGGAACATGGTGGGGTCAAAGTCCTCACGCCGCAGGATGTACTTTTTACGTGGCTGCTTGATCTGGACGATGACAGAGACAATGAGGAGGATGAGGACGATGCAACAGGTGACACCTATTATGGTCCCGTTGGTGTTGTTCAGGTTGTCCAGAATGTTGGCTTTCCTCTTCTCTGTACAGTTGTAGAGAAATAGCACAACAGAAGGGGAAACTTTAAGAGTATAGTAACTATATGGCCTTGTAAATGTCTTGTAAAAGTTGTGAAGGCAGCTATTACGATGCGAACTACGATAACAAACCTTTTGCCCAGTTAACTTACTGCTGAACCCTTTACACAAACAGTGATTGCCCAGTCATAGCTTAGTTAAAATGAGGCCGTAGTGCTAGCAAGAAATTGTAGTAAGGTATATATTTCATAAATAAAGAGTCTTGATGGTGATTTATTTTCTTACTTTTCCAAAACCAAAAATACAATAAGGTACCAAACCTGCCTTTTCTCTTTATAATGAATTTTTTGCTACTTTTAGGGTTAGAGGTCTGTGTATCTTTTAGTAATTCAATTTTCATTTCAGAAACGGATACAAAAAAATGAAAAATGAGTGTTATTTGATTATTCGTTTTAAAATACAAAAACTAAAATTGAAATACCACAAAAAGGAAGGAGTGAAATGAGAAAAACAAACATTTGATTTTCATTTTCTGTTTTGAATTTTTTTTTTTTAATCACCAGAAAAAATAGGCAAAAAAAAAAAAAGCCTCTTTTTTCGTTTCTGAGACTGGATGTGGTCAACTGGCTACAAAACAACCCCCCTGCCAAACCCTCCCCATCCGATCGCTATGGAATCAGATTTGTGTCAAAAAAATCAAGCAAAACTTCACAAATCTGATTCCCAGAACCCCCGCCCACCCCATCCCCCAGAGTTGTGGGTGTCAAGCGGACCAGTAAAACTAGTGTTAGCATGGATGTAAAGATGCAATACAGATAAGAACACCGACCATTCCATTAAGAGAACACTGAACATCCTACAGAAATGTTTCATCTAAGTCTAATGTTGACAAGAGTGTGTACGAGGATTGTTCACCAACCTTCCCTTGTTGTGTTTTACCTGCCTATTCTAAAAGGTTGTCATGCTAAAAGTTAATGAAAGAAAATCAATTAATAATGTCCTGTTCAATCTGTCCAGATGTTTGACAAGGCAGTTCAGCAAAGTTAGAATTGCATCCTCACCACCTTTGGCTGACGGATAAGAATATTCTTGTAACTACGTACTTGTACTGAGGAAGCTGTGATGTCATTATTTACTTGAGCTCCCACAATCTTTGTTTTTATTCCTTCTCATGCTACTCTGGGGGCCGCTTCAGGCTCTGGGTTTGAATCCCGACCACAGGCCTTTCTGTCCCTTTTCATGTTCTCCCCATGTCTCAGCTTCTTCCCACAGTCCAAAACACGTACTATGAAGGTGAATTGGAGGTGAATTGAAAAGTGCACCTGGTAAAGAGCAATAGTCCCCTTTTCTCTCGAAAGGTTGAAAGTCAGAGGTCATCGATGAAAAGCCTGGTTTTGTCTGACATCAAGGACTCATTAAAAAGTTGCTGTAATATTTTGAGATAATATACTGCTATACGAACAGCATATGTGTTATTCACAAATGCAAAAGCTAACAGGCAGTAAATGAGGAGGGTCGGCCTTAGCTCATGCTCACTAATATTTCCTAACCAACTAGCTTAAAGAAGATACCATTGACATAAAAATAAATCTTCTAGCAAATGAATCTTATCACGCAGAAGATTAAGGCCATGACTTTCACAAGCTATAAAAATTGTGGGGAAAAAGGTCGTATCGGTTCTTAGATACAGTTTATTTATCAGGGGAAACTATAACGAGTAACACAGAGTAACTGACGGTGTAGAGAGGCTCTGTGGGGAGATACGTGACATTTAAATTCTGGATGAACATGTAGCACAGTGCCATGAGCTTCGGTGACAGTAAATGGTTACATTCAGACATACTGTATAGAGGAGAGAGGAATAAAACTTGACATTTTGCCACTAATGAGGACAAATGTGGGCACCGTTGTGGCCCCTGTGCATTACTCCAGTGGAGAGAAGGCAGAAGACTGAGTAACAGGCTGATAAACATAGGCTGCTCTTGCTGAGCTCTGCATAATTTCATACTTGGACTGTATAGTGGAAAGTACAGTATCTTGTCTAGTCTGAGTGAGGAATATGATTTACTTTATTTACTAGTTGATTCAATTAGTCATTGGCTTAGATTAACTCTTCAGACAGCACATACAAAATACACAGGCATGTCTGTGCAGCTTCTATGTGTGTTTTTAATATGAGGAGGGTGACTGAGGGGCTGGAAGTTTACTGCGAAAAGAAGAGAGCAGTTTACGTCTGTGTAAACACGCTGCGTAATAATCATCAAAAACACGTTGTATTTACTGGCGTTGGAGTTTCAAGTGGGCTCAGTGGAGCTACAGTACAGATCTCATCTTTTGTACTTGGAATACAGTGAAGGGTCATAAAAGGTCAAGGAACAGAAGGCTAATGAATTGGCAATATAGTATGGAGAAAAACTCACTTATCCCCTGAGTCTTCACATATCTCCACTAATTGTTTGAATGGCACCATAAACTGAATGAAGGAGAAAATCTCAGAGGTGTAGATAAAATGTGAAGCTGCCACTAGTGAGGACCAGCGTATAGATGCAGCGGCTTTAAAATTCTGAGACGAGAGAGGCATGGAGCTACAGAGGAAATGAAGTAATCGACAATATCACAATGTCAGGGAATAAACAGAAGCTTCGAAACAGGATAAAATAAGGGCACCATCAATAAAGTGAACACAAAACTAAACACAGTGGACAAAGTTACTTCTACAAGTTTCCAGTTCTTGACCTGCAACAGGATCAGTTGTCTTCTAAATTACATAATTAATTATGTATAACATAAGAGTCTTTCTAATTTAGCTAACATGCTTTGTCAATCCAGGAATTTCCTGTCCAAAATACTAAAACACACTTTTTAAAGTCCCTTAACATTTGGCTTTAAATCTTAAGCATTCCTCTGTAAAATGTTATGATAAATGATCGCGGATTAAGAGAGGATTTTAGATTCAAAGTTTAACATTTAAAAGCTCAAAACAGTGGGCAAAACTACCTGCTAGATCTCATTCGATTCTGATTCAAATGTAGTAAAATCCTGATTGGTGCACAGACATATGTGACATTACTTTTTAACAACTCATTTTGATGGACAATAATTTCATGTAGGATGTTATCATTCATACCAGTACAACGAGTAGAAGTAGCAGTAGTGACTTATAGAAGTAGAGAGTATCAGGTACATACTTAAGTACAGCCTTTCAGTTCCAACCCACTGTCTCCCTGATGACATTTAAATGTAGTCTCCCCCAGTGCCTCTCTTTATGGAGCTCAAAAGACTGAACTGAACTCTAACATCTCACCTTTACATTGGTTCTCATCCCAGGGGTATACACAGTTCTGCATGCCATTGCACACCAGAGTGTTGTTTATGCACATGTTGCTGTGACAGAAGAAGGCATCCGCATCACATGGAGCTGGAAAAGAAGAGAGCAAATTCACACCATAGTTATCACATTGAGAGCTTTTATACCAGATAACTAAATTACACAGATCTACTATAGCAACATCTTCTCTTAACTGAAACACCATCCGCTTGTAATTTAACCAGAAAGGATAGAAAAGGCTGCGTAAAAAAAGTGAAACTGCTTCCCATCTTCAACAACATTAAATTTGTATAGGACGATTAGAAATGCTGCAGCACAAATCAGTTTTCAAGTACAGCTGATAAATGTGCCGGGTTCTTCAGGAAATGAATTTGGACAGGCATTGCTCATATCAGACCTGTTTCCCCTTGAACCCATCTGTTCTTCATGAATTTCCGTCCTCATTCTCCTCTTCAAACATTTGCAGAGGCAACTTGTATATATGAATGGATTACTTGGAATGTGTCTGTGCTGTATGTGTGTTTACACAATCGTCTGAAGATGGACAAATTCATCCTATTTATGCAAAATGTCATTCACTGGTCCAGAACCCTTGTCAAAACCAATCTAAACCAGGCCATACACAAATGTGTGTCCTCAGACGCATGATCATCATCATGACACCTGCCCTCCAAGGATGACTGACATCACGACACCACCTATCTATGATGAAGTTAGAGCCACCCATTAGGAAGACATGCTCATAAAACCAGAGTAAAACATGTTACAGAGTTCACTGGAGTATATATGTGCCAACAGAGCCACTTCATTTAAATCCAAGGTGCCCTTACGATGAGCAACCAATCATACTAATGCATAAGTAGGCTGATTGGCCAGTTCATTGTTTCCTATTGTCCTACTGCCACAGTGGCATCTACTGTGTATTGTATAATTTCCCTGCCACCTGGTAGAGATTTTATTATAGAATTTATGCAGCAGTAGTTATCTCTTAATTTTACTTCATTACATATTGTAAATTGTGAGAAGACACACACAATGTCAGAATAACAGTAGTGGAGGGTGTGCTCAGATTACTTGAAAAAAACAAAAACAAAAAGCAACATCACAAAATAAAAAACTCCATTGCAAGTCCTACATTTAAAACTACTAAAGTAAACGAACCCAAGTATTATCTGCAAAATGTGATTACATAGTTGTTGTGCTATTATCGCTAATGCATTAAAGTGCAAACAAGTGTTAATTTCATAGCTGGGTCACTGTTGTTTTATTAAATCTAGAAATTCTATATTTTACAAGATCACTATAGGTTTTCTTTTTAAACTCTTAATCTACAAAGTATCTACAGCTGCCAGATAAATGAAGTGGATAAAAAAAAAAAACTACAACATTTACCTCTTAAATGCAGGTGCAGTAGAACTATGACATAGCATAAAATAAATATCTATGCACAAGTATCAAGTGCAATACTTGAATACATGTTAACCACTGTGGAACAGAATCACCTGTAGAAGTACAAATCTAGTAGTATACATACTGTCCATTGAACACATGAAAGTATGTGAAAGGTGGAATTACTTTGAGACCACAGTCAATGTCTGATTGTTCTAAAAGCTAACTATTTGCCACAAAATGTGACGATAATGGAGGGCTCTATTTAACCCTCTCTGTATGTCATTCTCTTTATCTCTCACTCTCTCTCCTCTCACATACAAACACTGGAACTGGATACCTAAGTAGCTTGCCAGTGGTATGGCAGAGCTGTGGACTGTTTGACAGTGTTACCACTGTGAGGGATGACTTTTCATCCCTACATTCATCCCAAGTGAGTAATAACACACCAAATAAGAGTGACTTATCACTGTATCCTATTCGGTCTGGGCCATCCCTAGCATTTCCTGAGTCATACTGGCTCTCTGTGCGTGCTTTTTATTTTCTCTCCCTTCCACTATCTCTCTTCTTCTTCTCATTGTTTTTTCTTTCGGTAAGTGCATGCCAAAAGCTGTAACAGTTTCTGAGTTGATGACCAGCAGAGGGAGCCCAAACCTTCTCCATTTGGTCCTCCCATCGCCTCCATACACCACAGTGTGAGACCACATGTACGAAAGAGCAAGATCCATACTCATTTAATTTCGAGACGTTCTGCAATAAAAGTGGCATTTTGCCCACACAGACGCATTCCTAGTCATCGCTAAAAGTATACATTAACTCCTATGAGTGGCTGATGAAAATAGTCTGGGTGTCGCTGCAGTGTGGAGCAAAGAGGTGCAGTGAAGTGCTAGAAGCGTCCCATGGTTTGAGGGTTTTTGTTCTATCGGAGTGTAGTTAGACTATAGTTAGGAGATGAGGTGTGTTTACCAGTACAACTGTATTTTGTTTAATGCTATAATGTTATTTTCCTGAAGTAATTGTCTAAATTGATGAACAATTAAAATGACATATACTTCAATCCACCGATCAAAGTTGGAGGAGGTTGTGTGATCGCCCACGTTTGTTTATTTGTCTGCAAAATGTCTCAAAAGGTTCTCGAAAGACTTTGTTGAAAATTGGTGCAGTGGTGAATCTCGGGCCATAGAAGAGCTGATTGAATTTTGGAGCAGATCTGGGTACAGACGTGGATACTGGAACACTTTTTCACTTCCTTCAACAGTGATATGGCCTTTCTTAGCATTTTGCTCATATCATGAAAAATAATTAGAGTTCATTGACAACAAAAATACACAGGCATGCACAACTCATGTAGTTTCACCACTATACCCAGTTGGATCCAGATGTGGATCATAATCAGGATCTGGGAGATTAAACTATATATTTGGAGGGGGTCAATATGTATTCAATCACAGTATGGTAACAGACAGGGGTAGAGATATGGCAGTGCCCCCATATAATCAGAATTAACCAAATGGATTTCATGTATCAATGAAAAGTCAGAAGTTATATCTAGACAAAAAAAACAAATACTGTAACTAATTTGATATGGGAGTCACTCATCCTTCTTCCCTTCACTGGTTACATAGTGACATATACTGTAGAATTTCAATTGATCGTATTTGTGGTGCATGGAACCAGTTAACATCTCAGATCACCTTAGTCTCTACTTTATGTCAAGACCCCTCAGGGCCCTCAAAGTGCAAAGGTAACTGAGCTTTTTCTATTGCTGCTCACAGACTTTGGAACTACTTGCCCATTTATTAACTACTTCCATAAGATGCATCCATCCATCCATCCATCCATCCATCCATCATCCCCACAGTGGTCTGTGCAACCAAGATACCAAGCACGCAGAGGATATAATCTGATCTAAGACCCAGCAAAGATCTCTATGTTAACATACATTACCATACTGTGTTGTTCTCAAATGCTTTCATGCATATAGTAAAGAAGCTTTGCAAAAAACAAGAAGTGATGTGTGTAGTGAAGCCGGAGCAGATTTCCATCTGCAGCCCAAGAGACGAATATCTGTTGATGAGGCTTAACAGTGCTGAAAGCTGAGATGTCACGAGAGCACATTTATCACCTATTTCATTCTTTTTTTAAAACTTTTACAAACTGATCATTTTACACTGCAGTTCTGCATAGCAGGACTGTGTGTCTGCATGGGTGTGTTTGTGTGTATGTTGGAGAGCCTGGAAGCAGAGCAGAATCAGTATTAGCAGGTGTGAACAAAGCAAAGATGATAAAGATGGGTGTTTGGGCACTGCTCTGGGAGTCAGCATCTGTAAATGGTTCTATAAAGGCTGCTGGTCCCATTGGGAACCAGCACTTGTGAGCAAACTTATAAAGGCATAGCATCTGTTATCACAAGGGAGCACTTCTCATAAGAACAGGCATATAAGCTGCAAATCCAGCTGGTTTACCTGTAATCGAGTATACACACTCTCTTGTACTGGTTTTACAGTTTTATACCTGAAGAGGGAAATTGAATACTGTACCTCACACCTCACCTTACATTGTCCAGCCCTCTATCTTTTTTAAGCAATGCTTTCAATGTCTTCATTTTAATTTTTGTATTTTTTTTAATTTAATTTTTATTAATTTATTTTTTAATTCACATATTTTCTAAAATGTATAGTTTGTGTATATATATATATATATATATATATATATATATATATATATATATATATATATATATATATATATATATATATATATATATAATATAACCAAACAAACTTCTTAAATTAGAAAAAGAAAATAGTTTGACACAATAAAACCCACTGAAGCAAAATGAAACATCAAACTAGCATCCAGGATACTGAGCTGCTG
This sequence comes from Chaunax sp. Z400, assembly GCA_037577475.1. NCBI lineage: Eukaryota > Metazoa > Chordata > Actinopteri > Lophiiformes > Chaunacidae > Chaunax > Chaunax sp. Z400. Next base: position 10,826,147 of record CM075206.1, on the reverse strand, counting down.
CCCAAAAACTCATCGGCCAATAGTTACTCACCCATGAAAAAACAAAACTACCCATGCAGGACATAGAACTACAAACAAAAAGTCAGACTATGCACACAAGACAGCTGGCGTATCCGCAAAGCTAATAGTGGGCGACAAAATCTTACAACCCAATTCTTTGTGCAATCATGAAAAACATATTGTCATCCTTTTTCCACAGAGACCATGCATGCATCATCTTCGTTTTACAGATAACATGAGAAAAAAAAATCTTGCATTCATAAACAATATATAAATATGATATTTTCATGTTATTTCATGTTAAAATAGTCTTGAAATACTTTAAGAAGTTTTATTCTATTTTGGACAAATGATGCATATAAATACTATGTACCATAGTATGTTTCCCTTTACATTCTTAAGCTGATTTGCACTAAAATCAAATTTCGATACTTTGACTGCTTGTGCGTCCCAGTTCTTTGCTGCACCGGTATACATTCACTGTTGACAGGGTTTGTGCAGTGTTACTGAGCTGTGCTGGATGCTACCGGTCTGGCTGTGGCCTGCCTGAGTGTCTTAGGCAGAAGTGTTGCCCCGGCAACAGCACATCCTGTCTGTGCGTATGAAAAGGCCTTATAAGAGGGATACTGACTTCATGTCACAAACAAGTCCGCTGCCGGCACAGCAAGTTAGTCACTGACCTCCTCTTGTCACTACAATTTACCCGTATAAACCAATATAGACATTGTGTAGATATTTTGAGAGGGATGTGTGATTGTCGTTTGAGGACTGAGTGCCTGAGGTGTGGGTATAGGTTGCGTAATTCAATCAATCAAACATGAAGTAAAAGTGAATGCAGCTCACTTTTAAATAACATCCTTTTATCCAAAATGCATTGTGTCTTCTCCTCAATAAATATACAGCACCAATACGACGAACCAAGGCATTAATGGTGTTATGAAAGGAAGCATCTGACGTGGTTGTGCTATTTGCCGTTATAAAGATAATGCTGCAACACCTCGTCAAATTCAAGGAATACATTCTTTTGAATCATGTTCTAATAAATTTTAAGGCAGCGTTGTTTTTGTTTTAATTTTTTGTATCTTGCCCTTTGAGAGATTCCTCTTCAAGACTGTATGTATGACAGTATGGCAGTGTGTGTGTGTGTGTCTTTGTGTGTGTCTTTGTGTGTGCATAACTATCTGCCATTGACACTGACACGCTGCAGACTCACAAGACTCTCTTCATTCACCTCAGTGTAAAGAATCCCCTCTGCAACCCTTGTCAATCTACAAGATCCACCGGTGAATGAGGATGACTGTATGTTTGTGTTCAGTGTGTGTGTTTGGCTCAAAGAAAATGGACAGATGTCAACATGTATCTCATCCTGATATTCCTTAGCCTGTCTATTAAGAACAGTGCTGCTAGTGCTGCAGTGCTGAGCTAAAATCTATCATTACTATCATATTCACATTCACCCAAAGGTAATATTCCATATAATGGAAATCATATTCCTTAGTTTCCTGCTTTCTGCCATTTAAATGGTCATAAAACTGAATGGAAACCTCTGACATCATCTTTCCTATGAACGGCACACAGTATAACTTGCAATAAACATGGTCAATGTGCCTCCGTCTTCCTTTATTGGCCACCACTAAAGAGCAGATCTGTTTTATAGTGATGTGAATATCACTGTCAGAGTGCGGCCTTATTAAAAAAAGTTAATCAGTTTCCCTCATTTTGCAACAAACAAATTTTAATGATAAACAGCACGTGTGTGAGTGTTGTCTCTTACGTTCTTGGTAGGTTGTGAAAAGGATGCGGAATCGGCTTTTGCGGCTGGCCTCATCTGCCCACATACGGATGACGCCCAGCGTGGAAACCAGCATGATGTCGTTGGCCACCGTGGAGCAGAACTTGCTCTTCAAGTCTTCCACCGAACTGAGACGAGACAGGATGAAATAAGAATCCACAGATTATTATCAAGTAGCACGGTTATTTGATGAAAATTTTAACAATCCACATTATTTAACAGAAGACCAAAGCAGCAATGGTGGCTCTTTTTTTTCAGACCCATTATCATGATCAAAACATATTCTGGTTATCTCAAGATAATAAATTAGATTGTTAGGGGGCTCACACTTCTTTTTAAGCCTATTGTAGTTAATGATTTAATTAAATCCATATCTCAAGATATCAAATATTGTTTTATTGATCACAATTTTAATATCTTTAGATAGAAAGTTACAGTTTTGAGAGGGAAGTTAAAAAAAAAAAAAAAATATATATATATATATATATATACATATAATAATTGATGTTTGGCTGTTCTATTATGTTGATACTTTAAAAAACACATTTGCTCCCTCTCTCATCACATCTGTCAATCAGTATGAAGCTACTGCCAGCAGATAGTTAGTTTATCTTAGCATTAACAGGCTCTGTCCATAGGCAGTAAAATCCACCTACCGTCACCTCTTTGTTTGATTCATCTAAAAACGTTAAATTGTGGTTTTCTAGAGGGTAATGTGCGCAACTATTTCTTGCTTGTTCCTCACAAACTCATGCTGACGTCTTTAAGTGAAGCTAAGATGCTAGCTGTGGCTACATATTGACTATACAGACCCAAGAGTGAGGATTTCAGAAAAATTGGGACTATTCATTAAATGGAAGGTTCAGACCGCGACATATTTTTATCTGTTATGATGAACTCTGTATCAGATTAGGCAATTCTAGAGTTATACAGTCTTGCCACACATGCTGGCCCTCAGCCAATCATAGCTTGCCATTTTTCCACAAAATGCAGCGTGTTTTCTTTGTTTCCCTGTTGCACCTCACTGCACCAACATCATTCCTACTTCATTTCTCTTTCTCCTTGGCAGTTGTGAAGAGCGCTTTTTGCTGTTATTGGTCAACATTTGGAACATGTGTAATTCTTTGTGGAAGCCCCCCCCAAAAAATCTAATATATTAGCACCCTACGTCTGCTGTATTGAGCTTTAATAAAGCTGATATCATCTGAACTAGCTGTCGAACACTTAAAACTGGTCATTAATAGAAAGTTACAGTGATATTTCTGTTTGCGTCAGATATTGATTCCTGTTATTTGAGACTAACCTGAAACTGATGGTCTTGAGTAAAATAAATATGTGTCATACCAAGCATTATTTTATTGTCCTGGCATAGATAAATATTATAGGTCCAGTGTCTTGGACTTAAAGAAATCTATTGACCTAGATATTTCTAATTATGTTTTCATGAGTGGGTAATCAACTGAAAATAAACGTTTTCATTAAATTAGAATGAGCTTGTTATGTCTACAGATGGAGAAGATCCTCTTCCACAGAGTTTCTACAGTAGCCCAGAAGAGACAAACCACACTCTGGCTCTCACAGTTTCTAGTGGCCACCATCCCCATAGTTCTCATACACACTTGCAAAGGGAGGGTGAGGTGAGTGTTTTCAGTTGGTTGCAATCTGCAAAGTCACAGCTTCAGTAGAAAAAGCACAAGTGTAAGTTTTTGTCTCAAGATAAGGAGATGATTAAGTTATGATCACAAGATAAAGGGCCTACAATGAAAGAGCAACTATGGCCACTTAGAGCCTCTGTATGATATATCAAAATGAAAGAGGAAGATTAAAAATGCCCCACCTGCCACCGTCATACACTGCCACAAAGTTGCGCTTGCATTCGTTGGAGTTGGCCATCTCATAGTCAAGAAAACGCAGGTAGATCTGCCCAATGGAAGGACGCAGAGGGGAGGGGAAAAAAACAGAGTAAAAGCAGAGATCAAATGGGGAAATTTGAAAGAAAAGACATAACAGAGGAAAAAGATGAATAAAATATGTGACAGCCTCAAGGCTGGCCTTAGTTTGTCTTCCCATGCTGGCTGTGTTTCAGTTTCAGGCAGCTGATGGGCAGAGCTGAGGCCTCATCAGATGCAACACCCCTGAGCAGGGTGGGCCCAGGAAGCTATAAATCAGAGCGTCATTCTCTCTCTCCTGGCCAGCCCACTGAGACTGTTTCTGTTTGTACTTTGTGTTTCACAATCATAAATACACCGATTTACTCTCACAGGCATTGCATACATACTGACACTATTGCATTGTTTAATTCAAATGTTTGCCATTATTTAAAGACTACATGTGGCCTTTCTCTTGTCACATACTTCAGGCCCTGGTTGCGACAAATAGGACAGAGAGGGGTGATATATAAGCTGACTCCTTTTAAATGGAACCCAAACACACAGTATATAACAAAGACTTTCAATCCGTGACAGATAAATACAATATATAGACTTTTTTTTTATTATCCTGCAGTATTAGACTCTCATTGAGTAAAATATCCACTTTCACAACAGCCATTCTGAGTGAAACTAACACATCCTGATTGCCTGTGCATCACTGTCCGTCACTTATTCATAGGGCTCAGATCGCCCAATCACAGCTGCGGTTCTGGTCGGCTGTGCACAGCACTTGCCATTAGTGCGGTTAATGAGTGGCCCGCTCCTGAACTATGACAGGGAAATGTGATGCTTTTTAAATGCTCAAAGATGAAAGCTGCAGATGGAGCAGGATAATGAGCCTCACAATGTCAACTTGGCTTCAACAACATGACAACTGGAATGAATCGGAGCGGGGAAACAAGCCAGCCAATTCCCTGTGTTCTCATATTGGTGTCAATAATCTTCTGTCTGATAAAAAAAATGTGTCATATTTACTCACTCTTTAACTGGACTTTCTTTGTCACAAGAATCAGGGATTTCAATTGTTTCCCATGCCATAGGATATTATATATAAAATAGAATACTGTTCAATGTCAATGCTTGCTTCACAACGCAAAGATGAATGTTGATGTACACGCTGTACTGTAAGTTGGGAGAACTTTCCAGATGTGTATTTTTTCGAACAGACTGTATGGACTTTTCGATATTAATCACTTAATTAATGGAAGACAGAAGACAACTTAGCAGACTTCACTGCTAAGTGCCATTATAGTCACTTCAATATGGATTTCCAATACAATGGCTTTTAATGTGATTGAGATAGTGGGCGAATGGCACAGTGATTAGGTCTGTGATCTGAGAGGAACTGCATATGTCACTATAGGAATTTACATAAAGTAACTGCAAAGTTTTGAGAAAAAAAAACTAAATGGTTTTTAGGGAAACCAAGGTTATATAAGGAACCTGAGCGCGATTAGATGTTGGAGGAAGTAACCAACTACAACCAGGCCCTCATCCCCGGCAGCCCCCCCCCTCCCACACAACCAGCTCCACCATCACCCACAAGTCTCCCACAGAGTCTTCCACAAGCCCAGATGCCATCAGGATAGTGTAACTACCAAGGGATTGAATAATCTAGTCCTAGGACGAACGAAGGAGGATGTTTAAAAATGGCAACATTTCATGCAAAATATTGCCAAAGAGGTCTGCTTTAATGTCTTATTGTTAAGGTTACAGTCAAGGTTAAGTGCTCTCCGTCAACTTTGTCTCCAATTGCTTTAGAATTCAACAGGCCAATAATGGAAAAAGTACATATAAGTATATTAAGGAAGCCACTTCCCCAATCATTCTGTTATCAGCTATTCTAGCTGCCAAATTAGACATTTTTCCACCCACAGCACAAAGTATGCAGTTAATGCTGAAGTCTGTAACCAATAAAAGTTAATTTGAACAGACCTCATCTGTTGGTAATGGCTGATTAAAGCAACAAACTAATAACTATTAAAGAGCGGAATCCCCAACTTTGACATCCGTAACTGATTTGGATGCAGTCAAGAGGCTGTGGGTGGTGTTGGGGTAGGTGGTGGTTGGATTTCTGCTCATACAGTTTTGGATCAGAATTGGAAACATTTTAATTTGTTCAGTACTTCTTTTTTTTTTTTTACTAACTAATAAAGAGCTAATACCATTCCCATCAGCAGAGTTATACTTTGTGCACAGTGCTTATTAGAAAATGTTAGCAGATTAAAGTAAGAGATGGTAAACATGGTAAATGTTATTCCTGCTTAACATAAGCATGTTAGAATTGTCATTGTACATGTTACTGTTTGCATTTAGCTAAAAGCAATGCAGTGTATTAGGGAAATCATACAGAAATGCCAGCATGGCCGTTGACTCTTGGTTTTGTTATTATCTTTGACATTTCAGAGATGCACTAATGCATCAGTGCAACACTTGTTATGTGACATCTGGTCATAAATGGTCTATCTGACTAAACTTAAGGTCTTTCACAACTTATAGGAGAGCACTAACATCAGTGATGATTTGCAGTTGTTGTTACTGACACCTGATGCAGTCTAACAAGAATGAAATAGGTAATAATAGTTCCAAAAAACCCAAAACAGATTAAAATAATTGGGACCCTCGAGAGGAGCAGGCTGTTAAAATGGAATAACATATGAAGAATATGAAAAACATATCACAGCAAAAAGCAACACTATGAGTAAAAAAGGGCAAGAGAGGAATTCATGCAGAAAATTGCTAATTGTGTAAATTTTATGTATTTATTTCACCACTGCATTCTCATTTCCCCCCGTTTATTCCTAATCCAACAACTGCACATTGCAGAGTTCTTAAACTTAACACCTGGTACCACTTATTAAGCATTACACTCTAAAATTGCATTTAGGTCCCATAATGAAGTATGTGTGGAAATCTGTTATATATTTGCTCCAAAAGAAATGTGATATATTTGTCATAAATACCAAAAGACATCAAATTTAATCTGTGTTCTCTTAGCTGTGATACCAGCAATGTAGAACAGACTGCATAGCAAATCAAAACTTAGCAAAAAACATAAGCCAAAGTGATCAATAGTTGCTTTGCCTCATCCATCATTCAGTATATGGATGATACGGTGTGTAAAATTTAAAGTATTATTATTGCATGAAGCAAAAAGGAGGGATGTTTTCTCCTTCATCAACAAAAAGATGCTTTTCTCTGTGACACTGTTAAGGTATATACAGTATATAATGCATTCCCTCAGCTGTGACTCTGTATCTGTCATAGAAAATACTGTCAGGAAAACAATTAATGAACATGATTTGTGTTCATGATCACCCATTTTCGCATAGTTCCGGGATGGTCTGAGTAGAATAAAGATTCTGGAGCAGGAGCAATTATTTTTCATGTATTAAGGGAAAGTAAACCAATCAAACAACCTATGGTACCTTTGGAAAAACAGCATTGCTCAATGAATGTATTTATTGAGCCTCACAGATGTACTGCTGTATCTAAAAATCCTATAGTCCTGCTGCCTCTGTGAACTGTAAAAAATGAAACACTAATGCAGAAATGCAGCTTCCGGACATGGCTGATATTGTAAGTGCTGATAAATGCAAGCTAAAACTGATAGAACAATGAAGCAATAACTTTTTCATTTGTTGCTATTTGACTGAGGGGGGCAACAGAATAATAAAGGACAAAAAGCCTTTACCCTTTGTTCTAACATGCACATGTTTATGCTGTAAAAGATGACAAGCTTATGGTCTTCGATCAATAATATGTAATCTTTACAACATGAAGTAGCGTAAATGGTATCACAGCATCTAAGCAATGAAATAGGCATTTATTTATGCCTGTGACATGTTTACTCAACCTTTGCATGCACTAAAACACATAAATGTCCCATAAAAACCATCAACTAGGATTGACTATAAAGGCAGTGAAGATGTGTCACATGAGAGACATGCTCAAACCCAGCAGATGCATGAATGAAACCATCTTATGTTCTCTGATCAATGATGAAAAATAACCAGAGAGCAGATGGCATCAAAAAGCCAAATGACGACAATAGATCAGATAAATACAATCCCCAATTCGTAATACAAGATATTAGCTCCAACAGGAAAAGAGGCTGCCTCTTCATTGATTCTGCAGCACCCAATAATGACGCAGAATCCATCACTGCCTGGAGAAGAATATGTTCTCACTGTGTTTTTGCTGTTCATTACATTCAGAATGAATGTCCATATTTTCGCCATTACCTGCACGAAAATATACAGAAGGTGTCAGGCAGTGCAGGCAGGTGTGGTGGAAAACCGACAGGACACAAATGATGTCTGAGGGAAATGCAACACGAGGCAACTAAAAATATTCATCCACAACAGCTGCCTGCCGAATTTGGACAGCTGTCCAAAACAGAAAAAAAAAGAAAAAAATGTTACTAGTAAAAACACAGACTTCAATTAATGAGGTTTGTTATTTTGTAAAAGAATCCAGTTCATTTCATTGAATCACTTAAAAGATGATATTGGTCAACATCCATCCATCCGTCCATCCAACCATCCCCTATAGTAGCTTTTCCTTTGCAGGGTCGGAGGGAGCTGGAGCCTATCCCAGCTACTTCGGATACCAGTAAAAGCTAATCGATTTTTAATAATAAAGCTAACTGTTTTTTTTTTGTTTTTTTTTTAGGAAATCTATTCATAGGAGAGTCTGAAATTGAAATGAGACATGGCGGTCCAAAGCAATTGCATTATGCCATTAAAATCGGCGCAGTGCTGTCACTTCTGGCAATAACACATGGTTATTATTGCTTATTTGCAGACATATCGTTCAGCCAGTCTCCCCTTTCCTCACCTTTCACGTCATCCCTTTCTCTGCCCTCTTCTATCTCACAGCTAAACATCATATAGATCTCGGAAAAAAAATGCATTATTAAGCATATCTTTCCCTTATCCCCTCCTTTCCTATTTTTCCTCCTCCTCTGTCCCCCTCTCCTCCCATTTCTCTGGAGTGCTCCTGTGCAGTCTAATTAGAGCCTCCAGTATAGGATGTCATTATCTCTTTGCTGTTTCTGGCACACTGGCTACAGTGCGGTACTGTATCAGCAGAGGGAAATGAACACCCTGCCCACATGCACATATACACTGATGGGCTGGGGTCTCACTGCACTAGCATGTGAGCATGCATGTGTGCATTTTAGAAAGAGAGAGGAAGTGAAAAAAACAGAGTGATACAGTACTCTTAATAAATTCTATTTGTAACTGAATGTGAACGGTGCTGATGGAGATGAGAGCTCCAGGATCACGAGCAACCGAGGATAGATTTGTGGTAAAGATTTGCCAACTTGTTCATCAGTGCCAATGACTGTCAGCCTTTGGCCCGTAACTTGCCATGTGAGACACTCCTGCAGGGCAAAACATGACACTGATTCAGACTAAGTAAAATACTGCCAGGGTCGCTCACTTTGTGACCATTTCATGCACATAAACACCCACCCACTCACTCACACACACACACACACACACACGCAAGCACAGAGAAGCATGAATGCGGCACATGCAGAAATGACTTATGGTCGCCTTTGTTGCTGTAGTCATGAAGGTCTTGGCTGATTTACGCAACTCCACTTTGAGGGATTGTGGAATCAATGTTGCTGCTTTGAACTGACTGTAATGACCAAGTCCCTCACTGTTTCAATGGTATACTTAATGTATGACTCAACAGGAGTGCTGTTTGTAAAAAAAAAAAAGAATAAAAAGACTCTAGGTGGATGACACAGTCTTACAGTTCCCTTGGCCTTCGGGCTGAATTTGAAGGACATTTTTATAATAAGGGCATTGGCAAGAAAAATATGCGACCCAACGAATATATCAGATAAGAGCCAAGAAACTACTGTGCCATGAATCACATTCGCACCCATATTATCAGCCAGTCATATCATGAGCCAGTGTGTGTGTGTGTGTGTGTGGTACAAGAGCCTGTGGCACAGCATGAAAAACTACTATGAACCAATCAGAGCTTCCCCAGTGTGGACTTTATGACTTTAAAAAACAAGCCTTTATAGTGGCCTCCAAAAGGGAAGGATAACATCTTGTAACATGAACAGGCGCTGAGTGAGTGAAACAAATGGTGACACTGTGAAGCTGACGTTGCAGCTTCCTCACCTCACTCCTGGGAATAAGAGCAGAATGCACACACTCTGCAAAATGAAAGCCACTGATACAAGCCAATACGGCAAGTCCTCATTTCAATTGATTTACATTTTCAGAATAATCTCAGTATTTTGGTTAAAATAGGCTTTTCTTATATGAATTTTACACATGCTAAAAGCACCTGAGATAAAACTTCTAACAAACTTGTTCAACTTCTAAAATACATTATACGATAAACTACAGGTCTATTATGCCTCACTATCCACAGTCACAGTATTATGATGATATAATGTGACTGATCCCTTTAAATTCTCAAAACACAGGCCTCATAATACTTTCTGCCCTTGAAACAACTGTTCTAACCATAAAACTCAAAGTGAAAATATGCTCTTATTCTATTAAGTGCTGTTCTGCAAATGCACCAAGCAGAGGGCCAACACTATTTCAGAAGTAGTTGCAGCATCTATTTTTCTTGTTGATTTATTGTCTGATGTAACTGCATTATGCTGTCATGATTCCGGCTGATGGGAATACAATTTCATTTGCGCTTTATTTTTGGTGACATTTCAAAATTTGGCAGTAAATCTGACTCACAGGTGGATGGGAGCAGAGCTTATGTCACTAACCTTGGAGCGCGGCGGAGCACGGATGTACCATTTACAGTCGACGGCCTCAGCGGCGCCAGCCTTCCCGTCTCTGGTGATCTGATGGGACTCGACGATACCTTCTGGACCAACCATGTCATACTGACACACTGAAACACACACATATGCATAAACACACACAAACATGCACACACACACGTGCAGTTCAAGCAAACACACACACAGATTCACAAATACCACACAGATGCATAAACGCACATACCTAAGACTACTAAAGCACACATTATATACATAACTGGAGGAACCACTGAATAAACAGACTTTATTGAGATAAAAGGAGCACTGACAGAGTGTGAGAATGTGAAAACAAGTGAGACAGGAAGATATAAAGAAAAAAAACAAAAGCAGAAAGAGAGAGAGAGTGAGTATACCTACAGGGCAGAGGTGGGGGTACTCCCAAGTCTGCAAAGTCCGGATCTGAGGAGAGAGCAGAGAAGGAGTGGGGGCATTCATTTTTAATACAGGATTACAAAATCAACATCCTCACAGAGGCAAAAACAATCAGGTGTAATGAGGGACTTCCTTCACAGAAAACTACAAATTATTGCCTTCACACTATCTATCTCTTCTTTGCAGCTGTCTGTTGGCATAATCACTACTATGAAAATCATTTTAATCCCACAAAAGCCCAGAGGACCATTTTACATACTAAACAGAATAAATCTACAAACTGCTGGTCAAACCTATAACCAGATCATTTACATTAAGAGAAAAAAGACATTTCTTTTTCTCTAAATCTTTGATAAAAGCTGGCCCCTTCTTCATACGGGACCATTTTCTCTCCACAACCCCAAACTAGAAACACATTAAACAAACGTGAACGGACAAATAGGGGGTGAAGAGATAAGCCAGTGGCTCTGTGAAGCTGTACTTTAACAGGGTGATGCTTTGAGCTAACCGTCAGCAGGCTAACATCCTCACAATAACAATGGTAAGCTGGTATAATGCATGCAAGGCAGCCCTTTTAGGGATTGTCAATGAACACACAGATCATTATCTGTTTGGACCGAAAGCGTGCAATAACAGACCATTGCAACGCACTAACTGAAGTTCAAATAGTGCTAGCAGCTAATATTAGCTGTAAACAGTGCAGAGTGCAGCCGGCCGGCCTTCGAAACTACCACTGCTCCGTAATGCTAATATCTAAGGTAACATATGCATTTAACTAGTCATGCCCAGTGGTGTAACCTGATGAAGAGAGATTATTTCAAGTGGACAAACTGACATAATATGCCTCCTGTGGGATTAATACATGATCTAAAACAAAACAAAACAAACAAAAAAAACAAAAACAAACAAACAAAAAAAAACCCCGACAGACAGACCTCTTCAGATAAAAATGAAGTGAACACACCTGTATTCAACATACAATTAATGATGAAACACAAGCAATATCTCCAATATTAATTAGTGATCCGATAGGAGACATTTTCAGAAAGACACCAATCTGATTTGGCCCCTTTTGTAATCTTATTGTCGTCATGTGATGGTAGACACCTGGATGTAGGAGGCTCACACCTGAACTGTGGCTGTCTGTGGTGGGAACTGCACCATGGTGACACGCTTTATATCTACTTTTTGAATTACCAGAAATGGTCTATCATGCACATGAAAATGATTTGCTGATTCATTACTTGACAGTAATTTGGTTTAATAATGTTCAGTATCTCAAGACTAGATACATCCTCTATGCATGAGTAGCTTTGACAACCAGTGGTATGATTTCAACCAAGATGACTGCTGGTTTCTGAGGGGAAGAGCAGATAGTACTTATTGAAGGCATCTGACAATACTGTCATGTCATTAGTGACTTAAAGAACCAATCACACTTTAAGAACACAACAGGGATCATAGTTTTTTTGGACTAATGTTTATGAGAAAGAGCAAAACTGAAGTGTAACAGAGAAAAACGGAACAGCAAAAGCATTAGACATGCCTTCAAGACAGGTTTGCAGACCACTGGGAACTGTAAATCCAATCCTTGACAAAACTTTTACAGACTGAGAATAAAAGATTTGCTCAGCTAATCGAGATAAAGGAGGCACCTAGTCAAGTTTTTAAAGGCAATTTGAAGCAGAACTTGTAGCGATTAATTATATCAACAAATGAGGCCTCACTGAGGTGAACAATCTGTTCTTTCACATCATCATTTCTGACTGTTGGACAGGGACATTCATGTGTTTCACCTGCCAAATTCTAGATGAGCTTTTAAAGAATAAATAAACTTTTACTGAGACAAAATCAATTATTTTATTATGAACCTTTCAAACCCTGTCTTAAATCGTTCTGTCTCCGTTTTAAATGAAATAAAATAAAATGATGATTAAAAACCATTAAAGTAGTCAAAGGATAATCGTTCTTAGACTAGTTTCAGCACTAGGATTCCACTATAATGGCACAGCATGCCACCTTTATGCCATGCTATAACATGCAGCATAGTGCTGGAAATAAAACATCTCCACAGTATTAAATGCAGTCCTGCTGATTCCATTTATTCCAGCCTGGTGACGGAGCACTTGTGCTTTCAGAGATTTGCTGTCAGCTCTGAGCTCTGGGCTGCAATCATTTAAAGACAGCCTACGGAAATAAGAAACACGAGAAAGGCTTCACATTAAATCTGATTTTTCCTTGCCAAATCGAGACACGACTACCTCTGACTGAGCTCAGTGAGGAAAATGAGGTCTGATTGCACAGCGTGAACCCGTTGCCTAAACGTCAGGTTTTTTGTCTGTGTGTATGCCCTCATTTTTCTGTCTAGACATGAATCAGCGCTTCCATGTTTTTCATGTTTGTACGCATGACAGTACCTTGTGATGCTGCATGCCTGGTGATGGGATACAAAATGAAAAAAAAAAGAAAAAAGAAATGAATGAAATAGTGGGTGAGGGAGAATGAATGTTCACTCTATTTGATGATTACACTCGCTGCAAAAAAAAACTAGAATCAAAGGAGAAAGATTCTTGGCCCAATTTCAGCAGTAGTGAATTGTAGTGGGAAATTCAAAAGAGGTTAACTTGCCCTTGAAAATGAGAAGAGCCCTTTGAATACCTGTGTGCAAATATAGCAAGGCTGCAGAAAAAGCTCTCTTTCTCTTCAATACCACCTTGCAACACAATTAAAGATCCATAAGAACACAAACGCAGGAAGAAGAAATGCTTAGGTTCTGCTATAGGGCCAATTAACTTCTACTTTTGACGAAAGCTCAAATGATCTGATCTGAAAATCCTGAATGGAGAATGTCATGCAGTTTACGAGTAGTTCCTAAGTGGTACTTAGCAAATATTTTATTTATCTAAGGGAGAAATCAATGGTTTGTTTGTAAAGTACAAACAAATCCGCCCACATGGCTGTTCTCTATTGGAGAGGTGGCAATTTGTTTTACTAACAAGAGTAAAACAATTGTAAAAAAAAAAAAAAAAAAATACAGTAAACAATAGACAAAGATGTCTACTGTATTTTCCCCTCTATTACTTCCTGTAGAAGTGAATCAGTTTTTCAATGTTGCCTTCCATGGGATGTCTGGGTGTGTCTAATGGGCAGGTAGGCAGGCAGGGAGGCAGACAGGAAGGAGGGATGAGAAAATCAAAGTGGAAGATAGTTAACGAAACAGTGACCTTCAGGTCATCTGTGCTGGTTTTGTCAGAGATTTATTATTGGACTATGACATCACTTAACCTACCACAATCACAAGGCCGAGCAACCTCAGACACACACACACACACACACACACACACACACACACACAATCATGCACATGTACTTTTGATAAAGGCCATTCTTAACATGGCAACAAAGGTCCCACTAAAAGGCTGCTATGCTTATAAATGCTTCTCATGCGACCCTTGACCTTTTTAGACGCTGGCCTGTGAATTTCAATCAGGTGGGTTCCATCCCCGCCTGCCATCAATCATCTCTTCTCCTTCACTGCCGTCCTTGATTAATTGATTCAATCAATTACATGGATTGATAAAATGATTGATGAACTATACAGCATACATGTACTCTCTGCCCCGCGTGGGATTTAACCTTGTTATTTATGAGGTGGATGCCTCAGATCAGTCACACCTATGTAACATTTGATTACAGGAAACCTAAAAAAGCATCATTTTTATATACTAAGTAATTAATACCACACTAAAACATAAGGTTCTAAGTGTGCACAGATAGAAGTCTGTGAACTGTGAATTTGTAGTGGTCTCACAGTCCCAGAGGTATTGTATTGCGTTTCATAATATACTGTATGCACAACACTATGTTTTATTAATGAGCCACAATCTGTGTCATTTGGAATTGAGCATAAGATTCCACTGCTACATAGGCCATCAGTATTAGGTGCTGATATATATATATATATATAAGAATGAGAATATATATAAGAATGTATATATATATATATATATAAGAATGAGGCTCATGGTTATCAGTATGTGGGAATATTCCAGGAAAAAGACAAACATGGAGACACATACACACAAGCAGCCCACACAAAAACTCAATTTCCCAGTGGACTCATTTCCTCTTATCTGCTCAACATTTAAATAAGCATCTGATTAATATTCTCTGCTAAAGTGGTTGATCAAGCTAATGAATGGCTTCCATTAATCACGCCAGGCACAGCTGTGGATGGAGATGAAGAGACTGACAGAGGAAGAGGCAGAGGGGTCGAGAGGGTAGACGAAAGCTTTTCCACTGTTTGATTACTTCTAGCCCTTTCACAACTAAAGAACATTTTTTGGCAGAGGTGATTCTCTCTATACTGTACTTTCACAGTTTTCTGTGTTGAGAGCGTGTTTGCAGTTTTCAATCCAACATTTATCTCAACCCGTCCAGCTTTCAACTCCCAAAACAAATATACATGTTAGATCCTGGACAGTTAAAAAAAACGCCTGAGCAAACAAACGGCCATTGTGAAAACCCCCTCACTGCAATCAAACCGTATAAAGATTACCTGCAAAGCTAATACTGTAGAGTTGGATGACAGCCCAACTCTACGGGACAGTAGCTGTGAAAAGAGGGGGCCACAGGATCTGTTGGGGACTGATAGGATTCACCACACCCTGGGTTTCATGGCCAGTGAGCTGCAGCAATGTGTACCCCAGTGCCACACCACAAGTACCGGCTATACATACCAACCATCCTGTTAATAACTGCATACTTGATTTGTCTAGAGATGACAAGGCAGCAGAAATTAAGTGTTTCCTGTGCTTTTAGTGCAGAAAAGGGAGCTGAATTACATTTTTTTCTGTTATTTATTCAGGAAAGCTTAACTCACTGTGCTTCACAATCATACAGGCAATAATAATCCAGGCAGAGTTGGCCCAAGCCTTTTGGGGGTCCTAAGTAGAATCTGATTTAGGGTCCCCCACCGCCAATACTAAGACCAATAACTACTACCACTATTAACTATTATTTACTATTTTATAGATAGTAGATAGATAGATAGATAGATAGATAGATAGATGATAGATAGATGATAGATAGATAGATAGATGATAGATAGATGATAGATAGATAGATGATAGATAGATGACAGACAGACAGACAGACAGATAGATAGATAGATAGATAGATAGATAGATAGATAGATAGATAGATAGAGGGTGCCTTTCCAATCAAGCCCTCAGGAGTGAGAGCCAATCACGTAATGGGGACCAGACAGTCCGTTTAACATATAAGAGCTTCCGCAATGAGAGTTAGACACATGAGAGCTGGCTGCAGCCATAAGGATATAAAAAATAAAAATAAATCAAGCTGGGCTCTGAATCCAGCCTGCCCTTGACCTGTATCAATATACTGAATGGGGGTTGCAGCTCAGTGAAAAAAAGCTTTACTGGGAAATCCCCATCCACTATGGTTCAAGTGCCCTTGAGTGAGGCACTTAACCCCAACCCTGTATCTTCCTATGGAGGTGTTCAGTATCCACAAATATAAAATACATTCTAGAAACATTGATTACAAGAACTGTGTGCCCTTGTGTGCGAGCTGATGATTCATGCAATACGGTATTGATCTCAATAAGGACAGCAGCTGACGTAGACAGGGATATAGTGTCTTGCTCAAGGACAACTCAGCAGAAAAAGCATGCGACTCTCAGGGTCATTTTTTTATGTTCCACAAACTCCACACCTTTGTTCATTTAAACTGATTTTAATCTAGATTGTATTTGACACTATTTATTAGTATATAAAATTGGACATAGACAAAAACCTGTATATATAATATATATTTGCTGTATATGTATGTGTGCCAAATACATAAAAACTTACACAAATACATAAAACTTACACAAAACATAACATATCCCCTTTAAATTCTGGAAATCTTGTCATAGATGTAAGGAAAAATTAAGAAATTTGTCCTTGTTTAAACATGTTAAACAAAATGCTGGTTAGCAATAGAGTACACCTGTGAAACCTGTGCACTGCAGCTCTCTGGGAGGATTCATAACTTCTTGTTTTTCAATCCAATAACAGATAAAACTGTGTCTATACCAAGTGAATACTCCTGAACCCATTATACAACATGAATTTCTGGTGGGTGTCAATTTTTAAAATTTCAAATGATGCATTTTCATTGACTGTCAGTATACATTACATATACGACATAATGCACATAGATTAGATTTACAAAATGCTGCATTATAGAATTACACCCTCCCCCAAATCCCCTAGAACCACGTCTGTGATGCTTTGATCCTTTGATCCTTTGAGGTTGGAGCGTCAAGGGCCGGACCAACCCTACTTAATAGGGTAATCGTACGTTGGAACACCAGTTGAAGCCTGGAGAAGAGGGGCAGTGACTTGGCCAATCCTGCTGACCTGCCAACTGGAGAGTGTTAAGGGTTTGGAGGTCGAAACACTCAGTGAAGGTTGGTGGCCTCCTGATGACTTCTTCACCGTGCCAGGCAACTAAATTTGGCAACGCCCTCACCCGATTATCCCCACGCCACCCACCCATTCCCCACCCCATTCCCCACCCCATTTCCCACGCCATTCCCCACGCCATTTCCCACGCCACCCACCCATTCCCCAAGCCACCCACCCATTCCCCAAGCCACCCCCAACCCAGCCTGGTGTACGCACTGATTATGTGCGGCACACTAGGGATTGTTTCAACCAGTCCTATGTAAAACTGAATATAATATCTGATTGCAAGCAAATTTATGTGAGTGACTATGTAGAATGTCAATATCAAGTGTGCGTTTTGTTTTAAGGGATTGTGTCTACGATTGTGTAACTGTGTAAACTCTTGTGTGCGTTGTTGTGTGCGTTGTTGTGTGTGAGTGTTTAAATTGCATTGCGGGCTCAGGTGGGAAACTGTTCCTGATGGAGCAGTTAGTTGTCCCTAGGCAGAACAGGTGTTTCTATCTAAGCGACGCCCCAATGACAGACACATTCCATCCACGGTCCATTTGTGCAGCCATGCAATAAATCAACACAACATCGCAATTCTGCCACTCATTACTGCACACAGAGCGTCTGAGATGCAGACAACAAGAGATACAATGACATTAAGAGACAGAGCGAGGACAGTTCTGCTGATCTGTAAACATTGTCACCCCAAGAAAGGTAATTTAAGAGTGTGATTGCTTCTTTGAGATAGTGTTTTATTTCACTGTCATGGAATTATGAAAGGCAGCAGACTCCTGTTTCAATTTTTCACTACCGCTCTGCATCTGTTCCAGAGGGCCCAGGGGGGAATCAATGGCTTTCTATGCCAACAGCAGGCTACAATTTGACCCAGAAGGGTGATAAACTGCAGCCATAAACACTTCTGCTAGTGGGCAATAGAAACACAAGTGGATTTAAGGGAACACATTAGCACAGTAACAGTCATGGTAAGACGGTTTAAGATTAGAAATAATGTGATTTCAAGGTGAAATTGTGTGCAATATTAGTCTTTAAATAAATTGAATCACTGAGCAGAAGGGAAAATAAAGGAGAGTGAGGAGAAAACATTTTAAATATGTGCTTGTGAAGAGAGAAGGAGATTATGAGAGAGAGATTAAGGAACAGGGAGAAAAAGAAAGATGCAGTTTGAGATTGTGGCCTTCAACAACCATGGGTTCTCACACTTTTCCATCCGTAAAGTGATTGACAAATTGTTGAAAATAACCCTAATAGGATTTAAAGCTGCATTAAGAATATTACACCACCAGTGTGGCATAGCAACAGCTCTGAGGGGAACTGTCCATTAGACCAGAGGCAACGCAAGCTACCAAACCCACAGTACTGTGACAATCACAACTGTCAGCCGTACTGGATACATTTCTAACATTCATGTTCCCTTTGAGATCATAATCCCGACAACAGTTATGATTGCTGAATATAGAGTTATGATTCTGGGCTATCGACTTTATACTTTTCACTTTTACCTCCACCTAGGAGGTCATGTTTTCAGTCTGGCGTCTTTGCCTGTTTGTCAGCATGATTACAGAAAAACTACACACCCGATTTAATTGAAACTAGGTGGAGGGGTGTAGCATGGGCCAAGGATCTTAATCATGTGGTGGATGCAAGATGGTGTATAATCACACAATATAATAAAAATGTGGCTAACATTTTGTGTATAGCTTGCGGCCATTTACATCTGGTCCGGTTCCTTTTCACATTGATTTTTTTGCAAATGAACCAAGTGGAGTACAAACAAATGCACAGTTTTGATGATTGTCATTCATGCATCATCAGGAGCCATGTGGGGAAATCATATTCAGGGGAGGTAGCTGACAGTTTATGCACTAGCCCTACTTTAATGCTTTTGATGTTTATTATATTCATGTGTCACGAAGAGCTCATATAAATAATAGATTGTAAGCATTTTTAATATCATTACACTGCAGATTATGAATAACAAGTAACAGGCAGTGGGAATAAAATGAGGTATGTTGTGCAGTAATGATTCAGGGCTTATTACTGTGGGATTGCTATCATACACATTTTAAGTGGACATAATGTGACACATTTTAGTACAGGATACAAGCAGTGTTGTTTAAAAAGCAATTTGGCCTATTAATTAGGGAAAATACCGTCAGTAATAGGAGTATGTGTTACGATATATCCTGAATGACTTGCATATATATTTATACATAGCTTTTTAGAATCAATTATAAGATCCCTTCTTGAATAGATTTCACGATCAGCATGTGGATTTATTAGAAACTAGACAGCACTCAGAGTGCAAACCTCCGTCCTGGCAGCTCAGTTTCCCCATTATGTCATTGTGCCTACAAGTAATGATTCCATGATCCTCACAAAACGACTCCTTGACCATGAAAACCTACCCCTCAGATTTGGAATCACATTTGTACCTAGTTTTGTTAGTTTTTTCAAGAAAAATCATATTTCACTAATGGAAGTTTTTCTTCAGGATCTTGCTCCAAAATGTGACTTTCTTCCATTGCATGTGCCCCAGCCTTCCACCCAGTTTCATGGTAATCTGTCAAGTAGTTTGTGTTTAACAAAATGGAAAAAATAAACCCTATCTTGCAAGATTGAAAAAGGAGAGAAAAAAATAAACACTGACTTACACTCCTTTCCCTGCATGCCCAACCCTTCCACCAAGATTCATGAAAATGCATCAAGTAGTTTTTGTGATGTGTTTGTGAAAACATTTCCTCCATGGTGGAGGTATTTACGGCAAAAGCATATCTGAGCATAGATTAGCATATCTGCAACCATAAAATTCTATTGTTGCTCAGTTTACCTACACACCACAAATGAACCATTCCGGGAGTCGATTGGAGCTGATTGTTTGCAATCTTGGTGCGCTTGTTTCATTCTGCATCTCACGGTGATTGCTGTGTTCACATCTGCCCAAATTAACCTCCAGGTTTCAAAACAAAGGCTCCAAATGCACCAGGTGTGAAAACACACTCACATGCCATAATTTCAGTTTCACCTCTCCTTGAATTTTCTTCCCACCTGATTAGATTTTAACTACACTTTCTTTACACATGCCAGGAGGCAGCTGCTTTCTCCAAAGAGATGCAGCTTCTTTTCCTGCCCAAACACTGGCCTCTCTGACCCGACAACCGCCAGAGGTAACCATGCAGAATAAGCATGTCATGTGGAAAGATGAAATGAAGCCGCTAGTCCCTGACGTGTGGAAACCCACAGGCTTCGATCTCCTGTCTTCTTTACTTTGACCCCCTGTCTGTTTGGATACACAAGGTGTTAAATTGGCTGAATCAGAATGGAAATATTCAATGTGGTGGGCTACCTGTGTTCTCTTTCCACTTAGCCCAGTAATCCGTGAAAGGCTGGTGTTTCTTCACCCAGTAAACAGCAGCTTTATGCAGTCACCTAGTCTATTTTTGACCCTTTTGTTAATTAATACCACATTTGCTCAAACTGAAATGGATAAATGTCCTCTTTTACACAATTTGTTGTTAATGATGTAGGTTTGGTCAGTTTGACATGGATTTGCAGGAGGCCCACAATTAAATTCTTTGCTCTAGGGCTAAACTACAACATGTGCCATTGTCTTTTTTGCTGTAATGTCTATTTCCAAAACATTTTGGCCTGCTAAATTGAGCCAACCCTGTGCATTCAGGCCATAACAGGCAGGAAATATTCACACTAGTCAGCAAATTATTCTTGGAGAGGCTACTCGACAGTGACTGGCAGTGGACAGATGAGTCTGGCTTTGCACCCCCTCGTTTCATGGGATGTTATTTGGAGAAAAGAAAAATCACTTTGCATGCATCACAGATTGTGGCTATTCTCCCAAAATGTCACATTAAGTATGAAATTGCATAAAATTGCCAGATACGTAATCAGCCAGAGTTGTTAAACATAATGATGGCGAATATCCAGGCTGAGTGCTTTTCTTGCTGGATGGTATATTTTCAAGCCATGGTCATTAAATCTAAGTAAATACAATCAACAAAGAAAGAGAGAGGGAGGAGGGCAGGGTGGTAGAGTAGTCACATTCTAATAGAAACTACATTTCTATCTGCACACTGAAAAATGCATTCACCAACGTTTCATGGTTCCGAACAGGAATAGGAGGTAATGGAGGGTGACTGCAGTGTTGGAACAATCAAACAGCTGAAATAATTGAACACTCAAATAGAGGTCTTCACGGGTCTACTATAACCCCAGGACCTGAGCAACCAGCCACGAGCCGTATGGGTTTGGTTCCATGTTTTATACGTTCGTTCGTGTGAGTGTTGGATCACATTCTATTATCGCAGATCCCAGGTCTGTTTAACATTATGTGTAATACCCAAGTGGATCAGAGAATGCTATACAACACAACACAAACAGTGTTGTATAATAATCCATAAATGCTTCCTCTCTACCTCTGAAGAGCTTCGTTCGGCTCCGATTTGAAGTAATCAGTCTTGTCAGCATTAATTTTACATCACAACAACTTGTTACATTTTCACCAGCATCACCATGCCGGTATAGGGAGAGCTGCTTGAGCGTCACACAATAAATGTCGGTCCACCGTACTCCCAGTACGACTGACGACTGATGACTGCCTGCACCAACACATTTCATTGAGAGGAGGGTGAGATGTGAGGTTGTTATGGTGTGTGTGTGTGTGGTCAGTCAGACTGTAGCTGAGAGATCTGAACCCTGCATTCAACTGCCTGCATACATTAGTCCCCACATACAATCATGTGGCTGCAGGTGTACATTCATGATCTGAATGCATGCTTGGCTTTAAGTATCCAGGTGTTCCATTTTGCCACACTGCTTGCCGTCATTGCTTTTATGACTGCTCTCACATTCTCCCATATGGGAACATCTTTGGTGACAGGCTCATAATTTCAGTCAGTAAAAGCCACTGAAATGCCGTCTAATTACACTGGACCACTGCCAATATCTGCACTGCAGTCACTGATGGACAATCACATACAGCTATGTTCAGGGTTGTCAGTCTGATAAACACTCTTCACTGATGAAACAGTTTGTTTTCTGAAGCTGTAGCATACTGCTGGTGCTATGCAGCAGCACATACTGTACTATGTATTATCAGCCACAATGCAGTGGTTTAAGGAAGCGTGTCTGCAAGAATAAAAGGTATTGATTCAAGCTTCTCGAGACGCACCATGCTGCTGCTGTTCCATCAATCTGAGTGGAAAAAGATCAGAAGAATGAAACCTTATTAAAGTATGTAAGGTGGTGTTATGTTTTTTCGCTTTATTGTTTGAAGCATCATTTCAGCACTGTTAGCAGCACTGGCTCAAAGGATGGTAATGTGGGCCTGTTGGTTGGTTGACACATCACTACAGCCCAGATTGAAAATCTCAACACTTGCTAGATGGCTTTCCATGCAATTTGGCACAGCTATGCACCTAGTATATTGCCCACACGATGACTACAAATGACCTTTTTCCCCTCTAGCACCACCATCAGATTCTCATCCCCCATACTGCACCATAAAAAAGTAAGTATAAGTAAATATATAGGGACAATACAACTGGCATTTCGATATGCAACCCTGTTGTATGACGACAAATAAATAAAGAAATAAACAAAATAATTAAATGAAATGCCTAAACCACAATTGGATGGCTGGATTGTAATACATATAATGATTCATTAACTTTAAATCTAGTGTCATGGTGTGCAGAGAGCGCAGTGGTTTAAGTCCGCCCCATGTACCAAGGCTGCAGTCAGGCTGCAGTCCGCCCGCAGCGGCCGTGGGTTCGATTCCCGCTCACAGCCATTTGCCGCATGTCTACCCCCTCACTCTCTCTCCCCATTTCCTCTCTCATCTTCAGCTGTCCTATACAATAAAGGCATGTTAACATTGCTGCTGTGCAAATATCAACACACTGACGTTAGTAAGCACCAGAGCAGCTAGCATGGCTGCAGATGTAAAGACGTATAATGGAAAAATGCATTGACACAGGTCCATATGTTCAAGAAGCAGGCTTGAGGTCTGCTTGTTCTTATGAGAGAAGACCAGAAAAAAAAAACTTTATAAAATAGGTAAATAATTATTTAAACTTCTGTGGGACACTGGCATTTGGTGAAATATATAAAAAAATATATAAAAATCTCAACTGTGACTTTAGGAAACCAAAGACATTGTCCCCTTCTGCTGATATCCCTAGTTGAAGCAAGGGCAGAGCATTAAAGCAGAATCTATAATCGGTCAGTACCAATGGGCTCAGTGTGAGTCTGCCCTTGAGGCCTAATCTATATGTGTCCCTAATGCTTAGTATGTCCATGAAATATAGCGACTCCAAGCCTGGACACTCAGAGGACTTGAGAACAGGGGGAAATGTCTGCATTGCTGCTCCGCCTCTTTTGGACCTCAGTCATATCCTCTTTATTTTTTCATCGACTCCTTCTTAAGGATATCTATCTATTTTCATTTATGTTGTAAGTCACTGCACTCAGCCCCTTGCACCCCAATGAAATATCTGCTATGGATCCAAGGAGAGAAACTGTTGCAGTAAGTAGATATTTTTTTCCCCGATAGCCTGTACTGTGGAGGCAGAATAAAATAGAGAAAAATGTGCACATGTTTAGGATTGTTAAACCACTATAAGGCACAAAAAACACTGGGCTTCATCAGAATTTTGCTGTAAGGGATGATGCTGAACTGAAAAGAATGAAAAAGATAATAATCAATACCAGATCCTATCAAAGGACTCTAGCTGATTTAACTTTTCATAGTTTTGAGGTCCTGTAGTACTTTTTTTATTTTTTATTATCATCCTGCTAAAATATTTTAGCATTGCTCTTCAGGGACTCCCAGCAGACATTGCATCCTGACAGCAAACTTGACAGGGCACCTACTTTCTTCAACAAATTAAGAGGAAAAGAGGTATACGCTGAACATTGTCAAGAGTTAGAGCAGACAAATCAGACCTTCTGCTGTTTATGTGAACATATATATGCATGCTTGTGTGAGGGAGTGAGCGATTGCAGCTGTCAACATGCCAACCTTTATTCTGTCCTGTCAACCTCATCCTGCTTGTGCTCTCTATGCCATGGTGCAGAACAGAGAGGACTTAGGGAAGCCTCTCTTCCCCTCCCTCTCCTCCTTTCTTCTTCCAGCCTTTGTCCATCATTCTTGTGTTGGAAATGTCAAGCAGGCCGCTATTGAGCTGCTGTGTGACATGTCACCATTTTCACATTTCAAATTGTATGCCCAACACAGGCGTCGCATTGGTTACTGTTTAACATCCAAGCTCCACATCCTGGAGTTAATGAATTTGACATAAACAGATTCAGAATAGATTTGTGGATCCGTGGTCTCTGTGCTCCACTGACAGTGTGAGGATCTAAGGTCATTAGCCTTGAACTCATGAGAGCGATGACAGCCCAGAAACAAAGACACCACACCTTAGACCCTGAGGTCTGCATCATTTTTGACACGTAACACAGACGTCTAGCACACTTCTTGTTAGCAACGTGACATCTGTGTCGAGATTCCCAAAATGGCAACAATGTCAGTGTGATGCACGAGGTTGCAATAGCTGTTTGTAAAAACTACCCTGTTCATCTTTAAGCAGAGGGATAGATTTCTATCTCTGTCCATTACACCAGGAGTGACCAAACAAACAAAAGTTATCTTTACATTCATTATATTGTTACTCACCAAAGGGCAGTGTGTGTATTCTTCAAACATGTTTTATACATTTCCCTCCACATAAAACATATAAAATTTGAACATATCAATCAGCTAAAATAATTTCATTATAACTAAACAGCACTCAGAGAGTGCAAACCTCCTCCAAGGCTGCTCAGTTTCCCCATGAAGTTTCCTCCGTCATGCTCACTTGTTGTTATTTGTGGGCACACCTCAATCTCCCTGTGGCACACCTTCCTTTTCTAAACAAATCCGTAATGGAGCCCTCCTCCGCAGGAGCCTGATGCCCTCCTCTGGTAGGAGAACTGCAGATGCAGCTCTTATTCACTCATCTCCCTGATGAACACCTTGAGCAGGAGGAATATCATGAACAGTGCATTCTGTGCCTGCTAAGATTCAGATCACCACCAAAATCAGATTTGTTCATTTGAGCAGACCCTACCTCGCCAAAAAAAGAAAAGAAAAAAAATCAAAATCGGTTCACACAGCTTTCTGTGTAATCCTGCTCACATACAGACAGACAAACAAATCAATGAGGATAAAGCATATCCTCCTTGGTGGAGGTAAAAATGTTGTTTTGTGATCGTGAAAGTACACGCAAAAGACTAAACATATAGATTTTTTAAAAATATCAAGAGCTCAGAAATAATCTTGTATATTGAAATATAAATAAAGGCATGTGGTTTGCCATTTGTGCGATAGCATTCTCCGCTCAGCAAATGTGCCCCTCACATTGTCTCTCCCAGTGTTAGACAGCAGCAGCACCTCATAGCGTTGTTACTAGTTAAAGTACATTTCTCAGTTGCGTGGTGGTGGTGTCACTTTTTTCTGAATGAAATAGCTTTTTTCAGAAGCTTAGCTCTTGAACCTGCTTACTCTGAACAGGGTCCCACAGAGTACAGAAATTACAGACCATGTGTGCTAAGAGGCGCTTCAAGTTTCACACCATGGCAAACTATACTGTATTGATTAGATAAAGCAGTTTTTTAGTTACACATTATTGTGAACAGCTTCATATACAGTACATGTTGATTTCTGATTTTGCACCATGAAGCTCATGGGGGCGCTGTTGTGTGATATTAATGTGAGTGTTTCTGAGTAACTGCATGTTTTTTTTCAGCATACACTGTGGCTGTATGGATAAAACAAAAAAGAGATTTACTGTACTATTCTAGAAATATGAGCGTGAGTCTCCGTTAAAATGCATCCCCACCACCTCTAGCCTCCACAGGGGAGTTCAGCAGTAGCATGAAGGCTCTCTGTCTGAGCTTGCGGAAAACCTGCAGGAACACCTTGAGCACAATGCTGGACCTCCACTCCTCAGAACAAGGGGAAAACTACCTTAAATTGAAAGCATTTATAACCTCCTCCAACATTTGACACAAAGTGCACATATCGATGCAAATGCCAATACACTTTCTGTGACAGGCTCTCCTCCCTATATCTGAGTTTTATTGCAGGTGTGCATTAGTGCATGTGAAGCAAGTAGCTCAAACAGTGCAGTTTGCACTTAGCAACTGGTTTCATTGTACAATCATTTGATCTATAATGACAAAGGAGGTGTGAGGTGTTGATTTGTTTTTAACTGTGCCCTTTTTTAATCAGTTTATCAGAGGTTGGAATGTAACTTAACTTGGTGGTTTTAATAAGTGCACTTATTGTAAAGATAAGTTTGGAAGGAACTAACTTTTTTTAAAAGACACCGTTTAGCTACAGTTTGAGTTTGAAAGAGTTAAAACAAAATAAAAAATAGCAAAAGTTTCTCCAATCTCATTCCTCAGCAATGATGGTACTTTTTTTTTCTTCAAAATTGCACTTGCAGCTTTAAGGAAGGATAAGGCCCATTTGGCAGTGGGACTCTCGTCTGCCACCAGCACATTAAGAAGGCAACAGGAAGCTCGCCAAGCACTAGCTCTCAGGACTGGCTGCAGGGGTCTAAGCAGTAGAGAAGCTGTACCAGAACATAGCTTTTCTACAGTTGAGCCAGATTTGAGCATGAAAAAATAAACACAGCAAGATCTGTCCAATTTTCCCCCAGCCCCCAGGCTTTTAACCAGAATACTTCTGACACCTGCTATGATCACTCATGATCCTTTACTCACATGCATTATTTCACAGCTGCCAAGCTAAAAATAGTTGTCTTTTTTTGACGGGTACGAAGGAATAAGTGAAATAAAACACACTTGTGCTTGACACAGCACATAGTGCCAGATGAGGAGATTACTGCTGGTTAAGCTGCTCCAACTGTGGATCCCACAACCAAATTACTCAACAGGTCACAGTTCACTTGTTAGAAAACATGGGACCCCTCTGGAGATGAGACACATGTCTAAAACATCAGCTACTGCTCCAGCAATAGTCAATTGAGAGTTTTATGCATGCAAAATGATTAAGGACTGACATAGTTGTTCATTGCAAACTGCATTGCGTTTATGACTTCATTAAAGTCTCCTGAACACTTAATCTGCTATTTATAAACAACAGCATTTAATTCAGTTAATTTCCTCCACGTTCCTTCACTTCTTTAAATGCAGCCCAACCGTCCTCTATAACCTAAAAACATGCTTTTATGCAGCCTATTTAATAACCTAACTAAAATTGTACACTTTTCATAGATGTGTCATTACAGGGCTGCTTTAGTTGGAAAAGTGGAAATAATAAGAGTTTATTCATTCAAGACTTGATCTGAGGCTCAATTCCGAGGCTGTTCTTTGAATAGCTTTCTAATAAATAATCAATATAGCAACTTCTGAGCAACCCATATCTTGCACAACAACATTTCATGCCCACGTCAGATCTAAGCACCACCTACTTCCGATCGTTTTGCTCATGCCAAGTGCAATTAAGTACGACATTTTTATGTGTACCCTCCAAAATGTAAAATTATTTGTGGTCACATGGGAGGTCAGGATGAAATGAAAGCACAAGATTTCAAATGATGTGAGGAGATGTCAGTCACCAAGTTATCACTTTCAATTACCGATGTTCACAGTGAGCAGATATTGTTTATAAGAGACCATTTCAACTTGGCTTTACACCAGACTGGGAGCAAACACAGCCTCCAAGACTGGCAGAGGCCAGTTTGATGAGAGGGTGTACAGCAGTGAGATGATTTACAGTAGCTCCAATGAGGTCTATGACTATGAGATGTTACCTAGAAGACACGGCAGAGGAGAGCATGATCAGCTGTGGAAACCAACACATAGAGATCTCATCTTTTTCATATCTTACTCTGTGAACTGAATATTTGTTGCTTTTATCTGTTTTGTATTGTATGTCATTGTTAAATTGTCATCTTTCGATTTAAAACTGCAGAAGACATCTCTCTGGGGTCTACCGAATTTTACAGGAATCATTCAACAATTTCAGTCTTTGTTTTGATTAAACAATAATTGCTTGATTGGGGAAAAGTAAACAGATTAATCAATTACAAAATGTAGGAAATAATCATCATGGGAAATCATTTTTCTAAGTGTTTTGAAACATAATTAAATTTAATTACATTTGGAAACAAAGCTTTAACAAGACAGCCAATCAGTTTGTTCAAACGGTTTGGTTATAGTAGACTAATAACACTGAAAAATCTTAATTTGTTAAATAACTAATGACTTACGTTATCAAATAAATGTAGTGGAGTAAAAAGTCTATGTTTCCAGAGATTCCATCACTGATTATTCTAAATTTTGAGAGTAATATTTGATTTTTGACTTAAATTCATATCATTTCCAAATATCCATCTGCTTGATTTCTAATAATTGCGATTGATTGAATACCTGAAAAATATTGGTCAATCTCTAGTCAAAGTCTAGTATGACACAGACATTATTAACCAAGGGTGAGTAGCGTGTCAGTATGATGCCCAGTATGGTGCTACGGAGTTAGTGCATAACCTCTCCACTGCAAAATGGCAGGAATAACAGGCTAACACACAAAGAGTGACACAGGTGAGAAAAATTGGTCCGGGCTGTCGAGAAAAGTGAGGGAATGGGAGCGATGGAATGGTTTTGAAGTAGAGACAGAATAAGGAAACAGTTGGTGGAGAAAAAGCAAGGGCTGGAGAGAGGGAGGGAAATGAAAAAAATATGGACTAATGCATAGTATTGAGAAATGAGAAGAAGCAAGTGATCGGGAATGAAAAAAACAGTCTCATAGAAGCAGAAAGAGATAGCATGAAAGACAAATGTGAAGGACATCAAGCTGTCTAAATTCAAAAGAGAGAGGCAAGCAGTGATGTGATGAAGGATAGCTGTCTAGAAAGAAGGGGAGGGAGGCGAAGGGGAGAGAGAAAGGCCACGAGCCTAAAGGTCTAGTACCATCCTGGGAGAAACAGCATCTGTCTCAGCAAAACAGAGAGGAGCAATCAATAACTATACAGTTAAGGTGTGTGCATGCACACTGTTGTGCATGGGTATGTGTGTTACTGGTTCACTGGGCTTTGCAGTTTGCTTATGCTGCATTTACACTGCTGCATTTTTGCAGAAGAATGTGCTCTGCGAATGTGGGCATGGGCTGTGATTTTTACGGACAAGCTAAGACATTTGTGAAACAAAAAGAGAAAGATACGTCAGCCATGCTTTTTTTTGTTTTGTTTTTACTTTGCATAAACAATGTTGATATAGAACCCACAGATTACTCTTTATTTGTTAGTAAGTGAGACATTTTATTGTTGAAAAATCAACCTGTCAATGCTCTGTGGTGGACAAACTATGAAACAGTGTTACTATTAATAAATGGTCCTTTCAGTACTCCAGCTTCTTGATATGTATCAGTTAACATATACACTGCTAACATATATTATTAGTTAACATATACACTGCTAACATATATTAGTAGTTAACATATACATCCATACTGATGAACACTATATGCACTATATGGCTCTTTTTCATCATAAGGCATCATTGCTATGCTTATTTTCAATCACTTTTAGGAAGTTACATCAATTGATTTGACAGATTATATTGCTTCTCGTCAAGACTCTACTTGGCTACATACTGAGGCCCATGGTCAATATGATCCCTTATCTCATCTCCAACCTCACCTTTCCTAATATTACACCCATACATGCACCTGAGCAGGAAGGATGTAATCTCACCGAGCATCATAACACCAACATCATTTCTATTTGATGCCCAATCCTAAGTAGATGCTCAGAAGATTCCACGATTTATGCAAATATGTTTCTGTGACATAAGGGGAGTAGAAAAGTGCAAGTGGATTTTTATCCCTTACATGGGTTTACTGTGCATTTATTTATCACTGTCAGAAAAGTGTGCAAACATCGCTCTATATCCAAATGGACACAGTCTCACACACACAAACACACATATTCATGATGGATTAAAGTGTGCCCACAGCTATGAAGGAGATGAATATATATGCTCTATATACACTGCATTTATTTCTGCATGTAACCTTTGAAGTATAATAAAAAATGGGGATGAAAACTCTTATCTCCCAGAGAGAATTACCCTGCTGGTCAGATTCACAGCAATCAAAAAGACCTTCTGTTTCTCAATGCGTGTCAGGGGGAATTAAGACCCCTGAATGAGAAGTCAAATTACACAGGATTTCCTTTCATCTTCTCTTGAATCGATGGCATGTCATAAAGCATGTTGGAACAGGCCTTGCAGCATTCTGGCATAATCTACTGATGAGGATGACGGCGTCTTCATTCTTTCACACAGTTTCATATAGAAAGCTTCTTGTGTCACCTTTGAGCTAGCTCCCTTCTTTTAACACACACTGGCATCCTGCCTTTATCCCTTCATCAGAGTATCTGTCCTTACAATACAAATATCCCCATCATCCAGTTTAGTCAATTTAGGCTGATTGATGGATGTCCACATAGTTTGGCAGTGAAGTGGCGACTCGGTTTTAAAGTCCAGGCCCAGTCTGTATGGTGTACTCAGGTTGACTTTGATAATCCCCATCAGTGTTACTATCTCTCCCTCTCTTTTTCTTGCACACACTTAGAGGCTATGAGCCTCAGAGGAATTGATGTGAGGGCAAAAATACAAGGTTTCTCCTACCCTGCATAAATTCTGAGTAAGTGAGCAAAGAAGCGGATGACGAAGACGATAAATTACTCGCATGTGCTTACAGAGAGGGAAGGCAAATTGATTCAAATGACTGAGAATGAAGAAAAAATAAAATCAGGCAGTGGCAGAGGGTTGTGTTATGAAAGATTTACATATGCAATTTCAGGCTTTAGTCACCAGAAAAGATTGAGAGATGTATATCTCCACATCACTGGAGAAGGCTGGTTTCTTTGAAGGTGCAGTCAAAGCTGCAGGAGGTGAACATGAGCTTAATCATAGAAGAATGAATGATTCGTCAGGATGTCTGCCAGAGGTCGGTACCCTACATGCATGCCAATGCGACTCTCCGTTCAACACTTGCCACTATCTAAATTGAAACGAATTTTTATACCAACTTAGGGATCAGAAGCTATTGGAAGAAGCCGTGCATCAATTGGGTTGTATACAAATGCTGCTTGGAATAGGTTGACATAACTACATCTTTTTAAAAAGATTTTTAATTTTCTCAAATTGGCTAAAAGAGTAGGATCAAATATATATATATATAAATCCCTCTCCAATGTAATGAGAGCTGCTCTTTGGTGCAAAGACAGAGGTGGGTAATGATTAAGATGTAATGGTAGCTCTCTGTCCCTCTGTTATAAATCGTGGAATACAATCTTTGGCTCGAGATATGGAGTCACAGATTGACATCCCTTGCACTCCTTTACCTCTCATACAATCGTTTGTTTATAGGAGGGAAGAGCTATCATTCCTGTTGATTCACACACCTGAACCCCCCGGCAAACTGGTGCCTCTAGCTGACGAGATCCTCCTCGCATTTAATGAAATGAAAACCAAATGAGAACACCCAAAAGAGATTTCAGGGCCTGTTTACTGTGCAACACTCACTTATAAAAAAAAGTCACGACATTTTACCACAGATTTGCATGTTTTGGTAGATGCTCAACCGCAATACCTGAAGCATTGTGTGTTGAAATGTTTGCCAGCATGGGATCACATACTTATTAGATGTGATGCCTGAGATGTTGGACTCACAAGTCACCGACCACAACGTGGAGAAATTGATATTTTACAAATAATGTGTCAAGAGATCCTCCACTATGAGCTAACACCTCACTACTGAGCCTGTGCCACCGGCAAATTAATATGTAAGCCAGATGAAAGCCTCCTCTACACACTATACAGTAGTATTTTCTACAGCAAAGTTTCCACAAATCCTTGCCTCTTCAGACACACAATAAAATCAGTGACTCAGCCCTGAGTCACAGTCAATTTCTCCTATAAGCTACTAACACACAATGAGTTTTTTTGTTGTTGTTTTTTTTACGAGGGTTTAAACCTAATCCCACCACCATCTCCCACATTTCTTTATTTCTCTGCCTCATGTAGGACTCCGTGGTTCTGTTCAAAGCCCTCTTGCCTTGTGCTGCGGTGAAATAAATACTGGCACAGTGGAGATTAGTTTACAGATGTGTGATTACACACACAATAAATTGTGCTCGTGTGTGTGTGTGTGTGTGTGTGTGTGTGTGTGTGTGTGTGTGTGTGTGTGTGGTGGTTTTAGATGGCATTACAGTATTTTGCTCAATGAGAGAAGAGCGAGTCAAAGGTCTCCGAAATCGTAAGTGAAGTTCATTTTGCACAAAGACAAATTCGTCTGTGATGACTCGCCAGTGCAGTCAGCGCCCACACACACACACACACACACACACACACACACACACACACACTATCCCCTGCTATAACAAAGAGACAGACAGTTAGAGACTGTGAAATATCCACTAAAGTTGGCAAACTTTTGAAATACTAAGAAATAAAATGTTGCCTAGAGGGCAAACCTCTGAACCTAGCCACAAAGATTCAACCTAATCGTTTCTATTTTAAGAAAAAGAAAATGATGTCCTTGCAGCACACAGCTATCGAGGCATGGGATGGCGATTTCAATCTCACTTGAATTTTACATCTTACCACAAGAGCCCCAAAAGGATTATGTCTGAATATTTAAGCTTGCTGCAAATGGCAAGGGTGGTTCTGAATAAGTATGTTGAGGGAAACGAACAAAATGTGTGCAACATATAATCCGACTCTACATAAAGATGAATCTCCCATTATTTTCCCCCCGCTGCTCTCTCTTCGTCACAATCGCGTCCATTCTTAGAGCCAGCAAACAAACAAACCAACGTCACCTCTACGAACAAACTGGAGACCAAAATGAAGATTTTTTTTTGATCTGAGGGTTCAGATGTTGCTGCTCAGTGGAAGTCCAGTGTGTATGTCTGTGTTCGTGCACAGGGATTAGGAGTGGCATACAGATTTGAGTACTCCCCCGCCCCCCAGATAAAATCCATCTTGACCCAAGCCCTGGATGAGAAATGTCATTCTCCAGCACGTAAGGACACAAAAACCAAGAGCGACTTTGTGTTTTTGCATGTGCATGACTGCTGCTTCTTTCCACCAATGAACTTAACAATTACACAGACATTATGACAGTATGCAAAACAGAACAGATTGTCGGCGAGGAATGTTATCTACTGTAGTAATGCCTTTATTAGTTTAAGCTGTTTCATGGCTGTTTATCAGGATGTGTGGAAATCTCTATGTGTGAATCTGCACCATGAAGAGTCATTTGTATGCATGTTAAGCACAGAGGCTTATTAGAGGCCACAAGGTAAAGCCAATTGGCATTCTTTTATAGATGGTGGCGGGAAAAGCCAGTGTCAGCTCAATGAATATTCAGATAGAAGCAGAGCCTTGAGGGGACATGGAGCAGCCCGTCTTTTATCAGTCTTCCTCACAGCATGGCCGTAACCTATTCACAGCAATCCAAATCTTCCTCTGAATTGCTGAATTCCTCTTTCCTTTTATCGCTCATGTATACAGTATATACAGCAGTGAAACTATGGTGTGCTTATTGCTCTTCCTCTGCCTCAGTTGCTCCACTGGCTGTATTTTCCTGCATAGGGGAATAATGAGAGCCAGCAGCGATGGGTGGCCACGTGCGTTGCATTGCATAAGAGTGCTGTGATTAATTGAGCTTGTCAAATGGAAAATGATATGCCAGAAAGGCCTCGGTGTTCAGCAGGCTTTTAGTGTTCGTTTGAGACAGAAACAGGGATGAACACACATGATTGACTTCCTGACTTTTCCAGGTCCTTGCTCTCGGCAATCTGCCAGAATGACTTCAGTCATCCAATGGGAGAAGATAGTTTTAATTGACTTGCTGGACTATTGGTGTGCAGTTACTACTCTGAGGAAGAAATAAAAATGCTCCCTTGCACCCCTTTGCACCTTAATCCCAAATGGGTGGGCATTGTGAGCACTGACAAAGACAAAAAAAAAACGACAACATTTGTGAGAAAAATTGATGCAAAGCAACACCCTGCAAACAACAGGTTCACGTTGTCATTCTGACACTTCTTTCAGCTCGTCTTACTCAAGTGAATGCTTGACACCTTCAGCAAACTGCCTCGGAATGTACTGAAACAACGAGAACCTTGGGCAATCGGTCGCACACCTCTGGGAAACTAAAATGTCACGAGCACATTTAGGATGTCAGACTGTAAACATTTAAATTTAACCTGGTCTTTCTTGCACGAACGGTTCAGCAGCCCGCAATCTCACAAGATGGATCCTCTGGGTGCGATAGCAATCCTTCACACCGACAGGGGGATACCATGCAGGGGGGGAAGGGAGAACCAAGCGTTTTGTGGAACATTTTTGCCGTGGCCTTCCTGTAAAATTCCGGTTGTGAATGATCTGCAAACATCTGTTCTATTCTGTAAACAAAGTTTGTCCCATTATTATTATACTCAATATTTCTTCCTTGGTTTAAGACTAGAATAAATATAATATGGTGGACTGAGAGGTTGTAAAACATCAACCACTTGTCATGGCTTTCCTATAAGTCAACAGAAGGGCAATGATATGCATTAACCCTCAGTTCCAGCAGTATATTCAGAGGGACAGCAGGTGTATGACCCAGGCTTACCTTTCATTACCTGAAATGCCCCTTCATGTCATTTTATTGTCACTCACTATGAGGGAATTTTATATGATGTTGTGGTCGTCCGCTTGAACCCATGACTGTTTTATCATTCTGAAATGTTGTGAGGATTACTCAAATTCCCAATTTCAGAATCCCATCCCATCATGCTCTTGCCCTGCTGCATTGTCGACATCACTGTCCCAATAGCAAAACCAAATCTTGGCATTACATATTGGGTTACCCTGAGGCCAAATGTGATTTAGGTCCCTTTGAAATGTGCTCTATGATGATAAACTCGGAATGTAGGGTCCAATCCACTGCCAAAATGGATGTTAGAAAATCTGAGGAAGCAACGCGTAGATAACAAAACCAGAACATGAATCCTTCATGCTGCTTTTGAGGCAGCTGTTGGGATTTTTATCCCAGTATTGTTAATACAGGAACACTCAAAGAAACTATGAAGCATGAAAACAAAAGCACGACTTGCCGAGCATGCCAAGCCTTCTGGTCTGTGATGTCCATCGAAATCAAGCTACAAATCAGGGGTGATGAACAAACAAAACTCATTCACCTTGCAAAAAATAAAAAACCCTTTCAATCAACTCGTAAGAGAATAATTCTCCAAGACGTTTTCAGCGGGTTGTAGCCTTAATGTGTGCAGAGATAAAATGCACAGCTCAATCTCACCGATGCCTAATACAGCATAATGGAGAGAGACGGGCTCTCAGCATGACAGCATGGATCCACCACAGTGATAGGCTAATGAAACAAAGAGCCCTAGGCGAGCCGAGGAAGGGAGCAGAGAAAAGAAAACACACAACAACCCTGCTAATTTCCAATGCGGCTCTGAGAGCTAGGAGCCTAATGCGTCATGTGAATGTAGCAAACACTGGATGAATGCACAATAGGTCACTCTACGTTGTGGATGTAGCACAGGAAGGACACGGGGGTCTGAATAGGAAAGCAGCCATGATTCTGTTTCAGATTGAAGAAGCTTGCTCCAACATACTGTGTTTGCACACGGGTATTGATACACATATGGTGTGTATGTACAGTCGATACACACATACATACTCAGCCCCTTCACTCCAATTCCCAAACCAGGCCACAAATAAACCCCCACACCCAGCATTACTGCAGACTTCAGCTACAACAGAGCAGTGCCCTGACCCCCATAGCATCTGTAGATGAACAGCAGGCCTGGCTAACAAACTGCCACAGAGGATGGAAGCAGGAGGCAGGCTGAGCCGCTGATGGATCTGCAGAGCAATTTGCTGGGAGAGGCTGAAACAGCCATAGGACATAAATATCAGCCATCCTATTGGACGGTGAGTTAAGTTCCAGGGGGCGATAAAACTTGAGTGAAGGCTCTTTGTCTGATAAGCTGGCGAACATTTTGTGCCGGGACTCCTCTGCTAAGCAGGAAGGAGCAAGGTGTGAAGTCAGAGAAGGGGTAGGAGAGGACACACTGAGAGGTATCACAGTCTTGGGGAGGTTTATTGCTTTAGAAACTTATTTATATAGACCTACGTTATATAAGCTGGCTTCAGAGTGTCTCTCTCTTTCTCTCTCTCCTGACAGCAGCAACACGTTGGCTTTGTTTGTTCTTTGTTTTTGCTCACTCACACAAACAACGCAGCAGATTAACGCATTATGTTATTTTGACTTCGTTTAAAATAACATTTCTTCAAAGTACTTTGAATCTTGTGTGGTCGCCCTATTTGTCCAGCTCAATGAGCCTGGGCTGTGAAAGTGTGTCAAACTTGTTCAAAGCAACTCCGTTGAAATTAATTGATATTTCAATAAAATGTCACTGTTTTTACTGCCATTAATTTTCTCCTGACTGCTTGTGTTTCTTGCCACACTCCCAATATTACAGATAGAGATAAGAAAACTATGAAAAATCATAATCAGGTTGTTACAATCTGGAGCTATCCTTTAATGTGGACAGTGGAGGTTGCATAGCATTTAAATCATGTCTGCCCGGACAGAGACCATGAGGCAGGTATGTCAGGGAGAGAGGAAAGAACAGAAGAAAAGAGGCAGTGTAAGCTGAGAAAACGGAAAAACAGAGAGATGAGCGAGGAGAGCGAGGGTGTGATTGACCTCTTTCACAGCTGCAAGAAGTGTGCCTGCAATGCTAACTCAGTCCATCCGTCTAGTTTTGCTGAAACAGAGGCAGTGTAGAGGAAAGGGTTTCTTCAGCTGAGCTCCAACGCAGCAACTATCCTTCTTTCTCACCGTATATGAGCGCAGGAGAATTTCCTTACAGAAATTCAATAGATTCTTACTGGAAAATACAAAACCTTCCTTTCAAGTTTATTTAAGTGTAGAAAATATTGTTTCCCGACAAATATTGTGACGGAAAAACAACAGGTCATGTCAGCAAATCTCACACTTGATCTCATGTGTGCAAGACTATGTTTGCTCATGCGCAAAGATATACGTCCTCAGGTGGGAAATGTAGTTTCACAGATGACGGGGTTTGAATGAGTGTGGAAAATCAAACAATGATTTAGCCGACAAAGAGGGTCAAATCCAAAGTACAGCTTCTCCCTGAATGGGTAGAAACGTCTGGAGGGGCAATCATACCTTCAAAAGTAGGGAAAAAAACTGCGTTCATTGCAATGTTCGTGTCTGAGACGTGAAAGTGGCAGCATCAGGTGTCTGTGACATTAAGGAACACTTTAAATCAAATCTACAAATGAACTGAAAACTACAAAAGAATCAGTCCCAGATGACAATGTTCACACGGCAACAGGTAAGAATTCAAATCTTAAGGATTTTCAATGCAAGACTTAAAGAGGAGTAAATGATGAGGTCGACATCAGCTTTTCACATTGAAATAAGTCGTAAATCAGTAGCATGCCTACACTGTGAGTAACGTACACCTAGGTTTTACAGAAAAAAATAGAAGAGCATTCTTCCAGAGCAATTAACTTCCATATAGGGAGCAATAAAAAAATAAGAATTAGAGCAAAACATTGATTTATGAGAACTAACTATATGCAAGCAGCTCATTCAGGCAAACACTCTCCATACTGTGATCTTTGGAGAACACCAGAAAGTACAACACGGGAGATTTCTCTCTCTTTTTCTGTGCTCCTTTGTGTATTTGAACCTCTATCAGTGTTTTGCCATGGAAAAAAAAAATTCTACCTCAGTGCTTTAAGTGCTGTATCAGTGTGGGACAAAGTTTCAACAATGCTTTTTATTACATTTAGGCTGAGAGGTATCTCAAGTGGAAGAAAAAACAAAAAACAGACCACATCTCACCAGCACAGCACATGCCATAATTCTGCAAATGCATGGTCTTTTTCTCACCTAAACATTATAAGGAGTTTGGTATGAAATTAAAAAAAAAAAAAAAAAAACATTTAAATGTTTTTCCTTTTCTTTAAACATAAGACCAAAAACAGTCAGCAATAGTGCGGTTATCCAATCGGAAGAAGGAAAAGTGTAGGTTACTGGGAGTGAAATCATACATCACATCCTGATTGATATGAAAAGACATGCTTGTAAAGATTTTCCAGACCTCAAAGAAGGGAGTACAACTGTGAGCTGATGTTCAAAGCCTCAGGGATGATTTTTTACTATCTGTACGTCCCATCCTTACCTAAAGTAAATATGTTCTGCAATAAATTGAAATTCCAAGACGTATTTAATACTGGAATACAGTAGGTCAGAATGACAGGTCTATTGCTCCAGATCCAACATCTGCATTTTCAAAAAACAAATATATCCTAAAATATACTGTAGTGAATGATTATCATCATGAATGATATCATGTCTCCTGACAATCTGCTGAATGTCAGCGTCTTTGGAAAGATCATTCTGAGAATTCAGCGGATGCCGCTGAATAAAAAGCGACTCCGACATTTAAATGTCAGGTTTTGCGTTTTGCATTTGGAAAACGACTCTGGAGGTAGATGTGAAACTGTGACCCTCACAGCGGTGCTGCCAAAGTCAGTTCCCTCCGAGAGTAAAGAGTCTATCTCTACTGTTCAATTTTCAATTTCCCAGTTTGATCCATCTGGGTTCAATCTCATGGCCCTGCCTCTTTTATGATAGGCTCATATATCCTTTTCCAGCTATAATCTTATATGAATCATTTCATTGAAAAAATAATTCTCAGTCCATTTGGAGCTTGGCTGGGCTATAAGGCACACAGATCAATCAGTGTCATTTAAATTATATTCATTAGTTGTGGTCTGGATTCTTCGTAGTAGAAAACATAGCGTAGCAGTGCTACTGGAGGTGTTTTCGGTAACATATGAGGCTGAATTTCGCGCTGATCAGTCTCGATCTCACTGTTTCATGGCATGAAGAAGAAAATGGGGACATTTTTTTTCCCACTATGATGAATATTGGTTTGTGTTTGGTACCAGATTGCATAATTTTCTCATTTAACTGACAAATGTTAGAGGAGAGGTCTGAGGAATTTTATCAAGCATTTTCCCCTGACTGCGCTTGACAACCTGTGTTAACCATTTACATTTAATCTAACCCCAGTCTTCATATCTCATCTTTCAATGTATTCACGACCCACAAAAAAAGAGATTTACATTACATCTCAGAAGCAGCTGAAACCCTAATGAGCCACATGAGTATACCGTATTTTCATGTCTACAATATCTTCAATAAAGAAAGAGCATATCACAACTCCTTGGATCAAAGAAATGCACAAACACTGCCTGAGTCTCCACACATCAACATCTGCCTCACCATCGGGTCTTGGCTCTGCAAAAAGCCAGCGATCAGAGAGCAGGGAGAAAGAGGGGAGCGTGTCTTTGCTCTGGCTTTGGCTTAAGGTGCTGAAACACCGCTTAATCTGCCTGTCCACAGGGTCCTCAGGTCACAGTGCCCTAGGACGATATGAAAAGCAGAATGGTGCTCAAATCCCCCATCAGCCTTGCCTACTCACATACACACAGAAATGTGCACATAATGGTTCCTCACCTCAGTAAATTACCCCGCAAATGTTGTAGCCTATTCTTGCTTCACCTGTGCCTTGTTTCCAGTTGCATCACCACTGAGATGAGCACATAGGCAATGGCACAATATCACAAAAGGTGCCCCTACTTTATAACAAAATTGTCGGAACAAAAACAAAAAGGGTAGAACAATAAAAACATCATCACAGAAATGATTTGGCAAAATCAAATATGGCCTCGCCTTACTGGGCCTGAAGGTTCCAGTGAGACTTACTCATCTCTTTGCAGGTTTCCTTCATTTAATTAATAAACAGCCGGCATTTTACATGTGGACATGCAATGCAATGGAAGAGCGCTTTTCTTTTTGTGGTGAAAAAAATCCCTAGTCATTGATACTACTTGCAGCTTTTTGCCAAGCTTGCTTAAGCCAGCAAGAACAGGCCGAGCTGACACTTGACTGAGTCTCAGGATGAGCCCTGGCTGAGCCAATCACATTCTGATCACATTGTATCTACATGGATCCATTGTCCAAATATAAACAGCATACTAATGCAATGTGAAGATGAGGTTCAAAACTCATTATATTACAGGTTATGCCTCTTTTGTTTTATCTGCACAAAAACTCTTGCGTAACAAGGACTTTTATTCCTTTCTAAGTGCTTTATTGTGGAGAGAATTGTTCAAGCTCCATAAATAATATTATAAACAGGACAGTCTAGAGCTGCTCCATATAAAAGGTGCCCAGAGACGACTTCTGTTATGATGTGGTGCTTGAATTTAATTAAAAAAACCATTTTGGACTCTTCAGCTGTTGTGCGAATTAAACAAAATGTCTTCATTATTGTGTTTTAGTAGTTCTAGTAGGCAGATTTAATTTCATTTTGACAGAGCCCTTCTTTATGCTGAACTAGTCTAACTGGCTGCTGGGACTAACTTTATATTAACCATACAGAAGTGAATTGGTTTCAGTAATCTCATCAAGAAAGGGAATAAGCATTTCCCAAAATAGTGCAAATGGTAGGACTGCATCTACAGTATATAATGGGCAGAGCTAATTCCTGACAACACTGTAAGATTTACCCTCATTCAGGCAGATAACTCAATGGGGTCACACTTCAATCTGCCAGATGGACTCCATTGCCACATAAGCTTTCTTGTACTGATCCTTATAGAGGTGCAAGACAGTCTCATCATTGAAATGTGTCTTTGTAGCTGAATTAATTCAAAAGGAAATAGTTATAAGAGTGAATTTCAAATATATTGTGTATTTATATATTTACATGTATAAATTACGCTATATATAGATAGATAATACACAGGAAAACATCGCCTAAAGCTTTCAAACCCTTACAAAAACAACCTGCAACGTGCTCTGCATTGTTAAAAAAAAAACAAAAAAAAACGTGCGGCTGAAAAGTATCTGAAGAGAGAAAGGCATCTGGGTGTAATTTGTTTGACAAAATAAATTGCTCATCACATCACTGCAGGCAGCCAGGTTCATTTTTTAGTCACTGCTCTGAGTCAACTCTCTAGTGTCTGTTACACCAGCATTTCTTACTTCCTCTGATGCGACATATAAATAAAATGTATGGCATCTGCAGGCTTTAAGTGCTCCACCTCAACATATAATACGACACCGGATATTGTGAGATTGCAGTCACTGCTCCTTCATCTGGCTGCTCTGCTGACCGCATTAGTCATCAAGAGCGCAAGACTCTGAAAGGACACTGGCTGAATGTGAAGGAGAGTCCTAAGAGTTTTTAATCTCTCTGCTCTTAAAATGACTGAGCAAAGAGAGTAAGAGGAGCAGATTCACGTCACCTCTGTTGCCTCCTTTTTTTCCTCCCCCCCAGTCATCAGGCGAGGGCTGTGTGAATAGGCGTAGTTAGCAGTGCAGCTGCACAAGCCTTTCAGAGCATCAAGTCGAGTGAATTCAGTACATTTATACTCTTTAATTATGTAAATCATATCCCCCAGATATTTCCTATAAAGTCATGAGGAAGAGCTTTAGTTTTCCTCACGGCAGAGGAAACAATATCTATAATGCACATTACAGAAAATGAAATCTTGATTCTCTATGTCTGACTATCAGATCTGGAAATAAATTAACCTTCCTGTAAAGTTCAGTTATTCGAGTATTTTTTAGAAGTTACAGTAATGATGCACTGACCTACTCTACTTATTTTTTCTTTTACATCCATTAAGTTTAATAACAATTTTGTGGCTGATCCCTCAGTTCATGAGGAAAGCCGAGCCCTCATGCCCTCATGAAAATGCTCTCTTACATTAAAGAAATAACTTTTTGCGTCTTGGATAAAATAAAATATCATTAGCACTCTCTGCTTGTTTTATATGAAGCTATACCACCTGCAGCTGGTTAGCTTAGCAGGTCAACCATATAAAAAGTGACATTTGTTTTACGTAGGCTACTGTCTAAACAAACAAGACATAATGCTAATTAGCTTTAAAATGTGTTCAGACACAGCATGGGGAAAATTAGATACAATGTCAAGAGAACAAATTAAAATGGGCACAATAAGCTCAATGTGATGAAGCGGAGGTAAACTATATCAGTGCCAGCTATATGCTTTAGCTTGACTGAAAAAAAAAAAGAATGAGCATACAGATAAAAAATGAGCCAAGAGGGCTTGGAGAGCGCAAACCTCTGCCAAGGCCCAACAATCCAAGACATAATTGTTAGGGCCTGTGTCCACCAAAGCATTTTTTCCAGAGACCAGCGTATTCGTTTGATTATTTGCAATGAGAGCGCCGTGTATTTACACTCCACTACAAATGCCAGTAGTGGGATGAGGCGCTGAGTGTCTCTTCTGAGATGAGCGCTGCACGTTTGGCTTTTTTTGTGGTCGCCAAGAGTGGAAAAATGTTCAACTTTGGGTGGAACGCGATGCTCGTCACTTTCACTTTTTAACCAGCCGTCCAATCACAGCGGAGGAAGGGCGGGACCCACATAAACCTGTGGGTCCGTCCTCTCACCCTACTTCCTCCAGCTTTCCCTTCATC
Organism: Chaunax sp. Z400; assembly: GCA_037577475.1. NCBI lineage: Eukaryota > Metazoa > Chordata > Actinopteri > Lophiiformes > Chaunacidae > Chaunax > Chaunax sp. Z400. The sequence goes on along the minus strand of CM075206.1, from coordinate 10,783,082 downwards.
CAGAGTCAGGGCCACCCTTGTGCTGCCATTTTTACACTCACTATTTGTTAATAAATCAAAATATCCCTAAAATTAGGTACTCAGCTGAAAAACGCTGCGCCTCCAAAGCGCTCGCAAGTGCTCCAAGCTGGGCGTTTTCAGAAGAGCACCTGGCATTTTCAGCTGGGAAAAAACACTTTGGTGGACACAGGCTCTTATTGCAGTCTCATCTCTCATCAGATCATCACCAAAATTTAATCACCTCTAGGATATGCTAGGGTCCATCTTTGGTGAAAATTTCATGCAAATCCGTCCCTTAGTTTTTGCGTAATCCTGCTAAAAATCAATCAAACAAACAAACAAACACACAGACAAACAAACCTAACCAATCACATAACCTCCTTGGTGGAGGTAATAACACACAAACACTGACACAATTTGATAGTCACTATTTTTGTGTGCACATATCTAATATTGTACAGTAGTCGGTTCCTCTTAAGTGGGAATCCAAAGTGACGTCCAAGGTTCAAATTTGTACAAAAATGCAAAGCTTTCTTTCTGAACACACCTTATGTGTTTGTGCTAAGCTAAGCTAATACACTGCTCTTTGAAGCTTGATTTTTATTATATTGAGAGTGGCCACTCAAAGGCCACTCTAAAAGTACCAGATTAAAAGAGTAATAGCGAGTGACACACTACAGGATATTATTAAGATCATCATGTAAGAGGGAGGAATGCAGCACACCATGTTATCTCTCACATGGGATCTCTCATCGAAGCAGATGTTAAGAAATGGAGATTGGTGTGATGCAACAGTTGTAATGTTTTGCAGTGAGAGAAAACAAAAGCAGGAGGCGAACGGATAAAAATGGTTGGGGAGACATGGTCCACATGGGTTGTCAGCTCTTCAGCAAGAACTGGAGGTGAGAATCAGTTTCTATCGATGGTTGTATGCTGGCTAATGTTAGCCTCAAGGTTTTACCTTTGCTTGGCAGCATCAACAGCTGCTCCAAGGATGTCACTCTCCTCAGCAATTGTGGTGTCACTCAAAAAGTACTGATGCAATCATGCAGATTTTAAATTCTAAATATCAAACATGTTTGATATTAATGGGGGCAGCCCCTATGAGTCTGCCAGCAGAGCAAGAGGTTTAAGACCGGATCTGTAAACCCCTCACATTACCACATAATCTACGCAGAACATCGGTACTGACCAAGACCAAATTTCGCAATCTGCCTGAAACCCCTGTGGTGTGAGCCCGGCATTTAAGAGAAATCTACAGTCCCTCTACACCTTTTCTTTCCAATGGCCCATAGCTAGTAGCGTGTTTTCCAGATTTAGGGTAAATATTTTGCATAAGTTTCCTCATATAAGAAATGACACACTCAAATCTCCAGTAGTGAAATGGGTGCAGTGGATGTAGACAAATTGGCATACCGGTTCCTGGCACTGTGACTTTCAAGATTTTCAAACACACTAAAAAAGTTGACAGTGTTATCAAACCCAGTCAAGTATAGGCGAAGGAATATTAAATCATGGTTATGCCCTGATTCCTTGTCATCAATCCTCGTGCTGCTTCAGTAATCTCAACCGAAGGTGAGGCAAATTCTGAAAGCAAGGTTTTACACAGAGGCTGTAATGCCACGATGGTGTTTGACAAAACCGATGAGTTTGGTGTGCTGAGGAGTGGTGCTGCTGAACTGCATTAAAATCTGACACTGCTCCACATCGCTCCAGATATAGAGAAAAAGAATAATAGCCTAGCCAATCACAAGAGTGTCCCAGCCAGTGATGGTATGCTGTCAATGGAAATACTGAGTGCGGTGCGGACAGACAATCAATAAAACTGCAAGAGGCTCCCATGAGGGTGGTTTCACTAGCTGATGTTTCTTATTCATTTGGAGCATTGCTGTTATAGCGCTATAAAGCATAGATGTGCTTACAGACAAAGAAATGAACTGACAAGTACAGTAAGGCAAAAACAACTGCGAAAAAATGTACCTGCAGTGAAGTTGTAACTTGCTGAAAATCCCACCGCTTCCAGTTCACCATCCGTCACAAATTTTATCCAGAGGTATCGGCCACTACTCTGGATGTCGGGTGGGCTGTGCTGACCGCAGTACCGTCCGAGCATTGGGGAGAAGCTAAACGGTCCATCCCGAACCTCGATGTTGTCAAATTTACATTCCCAAGAGGACTCGATTGAGTAATTCTCCTCAAAGTGCAGATCGATACACTGCCTTGGGGGGGCTGGAAGACAGTGAAAATAATTACCACCGATAGCACAAAGCAGGGAGTAAAATATTGGTCATGGTCTCATTGACAAACACTCAACCTGTTTCATTATCAGCACACCCACACGTTCAATACACACCTACAATCCTGGCTGTTAGTTAATGCAGCTCTGAAACAATCGAGGGGTCACTTTGGTGATATTTAAAACTTTATTATCTGCACTAATGAATCAGGTATCATCTACTAATGTGGAAAATACCAGCCTGAAGTGGCTACTTCCTGTCTAAATACATCTCATTATTCTCTACGGAGTTACTGGGATCCCTTTCCAGGATAAACTCATCAATGCTGGAGCTTTAAATAATAAATGTTGGATTACCTTTTTTTTTAAACTGCTGCTGTGCTTGAAGAGAATATTTACCTTCAAGGATGTAAACACATTCTGTGTTTGGGGGGTATTTGTTTGGGTAACTGGGAGAAGTGAAGAGACCTCCTTCTGGTTCCTTAACCCATGTTCCACATCGACCTGCAGGCTTCACTCCAGAATTGTTTTTCACTAGAATTTACATCGTAAAAAGAAAAAAAAAAGAAAAAAAAGAGGTTGTAGCTGTGAAATAGAGGATATTTATGGAGCGAAGATGAGCAGCTGTGGTGATAGAGATTACCTGCTGTATCCTTCCTTGTTGCCCCAGACAACCCAAGTATGAGAAGACTTGCAACAACTGTGAGAACAGAGAGACAAATAAATTTCTGGTGGAATACTGTGACACGTAGCTACAGGTTTTTACCTCTGTCAAAAGATCAGTTTGGTTTGTTTGTCTGTCTGCTAGTAGGATTACAGAAACATTTTCATGAAACTTGGTGGGAGGGTTGGACATGTGGCAATGAACCCCTTACATTTTGGTGTGGATCCAGATGAAGTAGTGGATTTTTTCCCCATCTTTTCTTCTCTAACATAGTGAAATAGATCTTTTTTCAACATTTATGTCTACTACGTGTAATCTACCTGACAGATTTAGATGAAACTTGGTAGAATGGTTTGGAATGTAGCAAGGAAGAACGCATACAATTTTGGAGATGATCCGGATAACAGTGGTGGAGTCTGAACATTTCAAAATGAGGCTTTTTCTGACCATTTGTGTTAAATACACTTATTTTCCTTGACAGATTACCATGAAATTGGGTGGAAGAGTGAGTGTTGTCACAAAGAAGAATTTGGAGAAGATCTGGATAAAGGGATGCATCCATGATCATTGTTTTCACTTTAGCATTGCAAGAGCACTGAGTGCAGCCATTTTGATGGTGCACATGTCTATACTGATGGTGTTTGCTGGAGGTAATGCAGTCCACTGGGTGACTCTCTAGTTTTTCATGCCATTTATCTGGTTTGTGCACAGTTTGATTTCAGCACAGGGTAGGGTTGAGTCAGCATAGAACAGGCAACAGGGTTTGGATTTCACGTACTGTACATTACGCTAATGCGAAACCTGTGCTGACTGTAACCTTAATGAATCCACAAACAGCATGCACTGCCTAAAGGATAAAAATAACAGGCAATTCTTTGCATATGATTAAGTATGATTATTATTGATATGCACTGTACTGTAAAAATACAAGTCTTTGTAATAATAATAGACTCAAAATAGCTCACAATATAAATCCATGTACTGTAACTTTGTGCAAACCTATTTGGAGCCTTTATCAAACAAATAAACAAATAAATAAATCCATACATACATACATACATAAAGTAAAAATTCTAAACCTTCTAAACATAGTTTTAATTATTATTTAAATAATTTCAAAGTGACCACAAAAACGACCAAATTGAAATAAAGGATTTACCAAATCAAACAAAAAAAAAATCTGTCTCGTGAGTCACAATTAAGTATTTCCTACCCAAAATAATAAATAAATTAAAAATAGGAAAATAAATTTCAATCCTACAAGAACTTACACTGTGACCTTCATGTGTATCACCTCATGATATTTGTTTTAAGAAATGCTCAGTGGAATCTCTACTCTGTTTTTATCTGTTGCTCTGGCGTCCTTTAACGTTGACATATAGGCTACTTCAGCCGATGATGTCTTACCGTGATGAAAGCTGTGCCCATGTACCATGTCTGTTCCTTTCACAAACGGCTTCAGACTCAACTAATTCCATTTAGATTTAGGAATACTTGAAGAGAAAAAAAGATGGAGATGAGAGTTGTCACGCCGGGAAACCGCGCATACCATACAACCTTTCGGTGGAGAAAAAAAACATTTTATTTCCTTAAATCTTCAGTGGAAAAAAAAAATCCTTGCAGGTGATTCACAACTACTAATCGCCAGTTTCATATAAAACCAAAAACAGTTGTAAACTCTCCTTCCATCCAAGCGTTTCTAATACTCTTTGGTCCTTTTGATGCACTGAAAGGATTAATAGTCCCGTCATCAGCCCTTCTCTAATCGCTCCACCTTTGCAATCTTCTTTTGGAAAACATCATGAACATCCTTGTTATATCCTCTTTGGTCCCTTTATCAAGAGAGGGGATCCTTCAGGAGCATGTGAAACCATGCAGCGCTCATCTCTGCAGTGTTTTCTTTACTCTCTTTGGATGCGTAAAATCCCTTGGAAAACACCGGGTCGCCAAAAATCAAGTTGATTTTCGTTCTGGTTTCATCTGTCGCTTGAGTGTTTCTCAGAAAGCTGTCAGTGTTCTTCAGGGTGCATCATTCTGTCTTGGCATCTATCATCTGAAGAGTCCCCGCAGCCAGCAGGAGTTATGTATGATCTCCCTCCCACTTCCGTTCATTCAACACTCCGGCCGTCCAATGCGCCACAATCCTCACGTACTTTTGACGCACGCATTGAAAACTTCTCCAGAACCCGACTTCATCCGCACACACACATTACACACACCCACACGGACAAGAAAAACGTGGCGAAGGAAGCGCGCATGTGCGTGTGCGTGTGAAGTGCACGTGTGTGTTCGAACAATAAGCACTCGCCGCAGAATTCATTTCAGCTTGCAGCGATCTGCCGCGCAACTGAAATGGAAAGGTAAGCAGAAAAGGCATTGAGATAGGAAATGCAATAAACAAGCAACAACGCGCACATGTCAAAGAGTGACTACTATCAGCCTGATCTAACAAGAAAAACCAGCAGAATGAAGAAAGAAATGCAGCATTGTTCTGTATAAACCAGAAAAAAAAGCATGTCTTTCATTCTGCTTTTGTTCATCCACAGTCATCATCTCAAACATTGCTTTTACCATCATTAAATGTCTCTTTTTATTTGGAGTGCACCTTAAAATACAGTAAAAGCCCCACAGCCTCATCTTCGGATGTGTCCTATTTCTCCAAGAAATTGAGAAATTACAGTGAATTGAGTGATTTTTTTTTTCAGAAAAGTTAAAAGTTCTTTTACTCTACTGAAGAGTAGTAGTAGCCTGGATGTATGACTAGTGTGGTCACTCTCAAACCTGCTCAGTGACACATCAGGACATTAGGGTCCAAAATATTCTTGGCACCCAGCAAAGAACCATCATCACACACTCCTGCTGCAGAGGCTCTTGGTCGCAGTCCTTCTTTTTGTATTGGTGTAACTGGTTGGATCAGCTTTAAATACACTTAATGAATAGAGAAGCTGTCTTGTCCATGACAGACGAGTGACTTTGTCCGTTCTCTCTCTTCCTTTGTGTTTTTTTTTTCTATTATCTATAACGTCCTGCACTTAATTACATTCTATTCCACGGATTGGCCTGTTGCTCACTACTTTAAAAGTGTTTCTATAGCAGGTAATGCATACTTTGCATACGGGAGCGTGAAATCTCAGAACTCTTTCCAACTAATAGGCTCCTGCTAATCTTTTATACAGAGTGATTTAATGGACTTGGGATTTGGCCCCGCAAACACAAGATATGGAGCTTAGCCATTAGCTTAGTCATTTTCTTGCTACTGTACGATCAACTCCCATGAGGCTTCAAGCCCACAGTGAAGCGTGGCTCGTTACACTTTCCCCAGATTTCACAAACATAACAAAGACATGGCTGAAAAGAATTTAAAATGTCAATTTCGCTGCAAAGGCAGAGCCTATTATAGACCTTAGAGGCTGAGGGGATGTCAATAATATCTGTACCAAAATACAATGCAGTGCCCAAAGCTTGTTATTGATTAACAGTGGTGCTGTGGTGTCTGACAACTTAATAGGCACAACACCGCACATTTCTGATGAGTAAACTCGGAGATAAAGCTGCAGAGCTATATGGGAATTATTCAAATGAGGCTTATCTGGCCCACTGTATGCAACAGTGGCCCTGGTGAATTTAACAGCAGCTTCCAGTTTAGCTCTCCGGCATGTATATCTGTTTGACTGAATGGCACTGATGCAGTGGGAGCATCTCAGAGAAATAATTCATTCAACAGCAGTCTTAAAGTCTGCCATTTTTAATTAAGTCTATCGCGCGGCTGCAGATAAGTGTTGTGCTGTTTCGGGCTAACCTAAATTTGTAATTGTAATGAGTTTGGGGAAATGGGACGAACCATACATTAAACACACACATAACTACACAGACAGGTAAAGCTACGAATCAATATATCACACATGGGCTGATCTGCTTTCTGTTTTAACTTCATTAAATCATCTGATTTTTCTTTGTCCAGCTTCAGTGTCGTTACAACAGTAAATCAGTGAGTTTTCCAAAGGCTCATAAGTTTCACTTAATGTAAAACTTGCTAAAGAACAGCCACAATAAAAAAAATAAAAAATTGCCTCTATCATACAAAGCAGCAAGTAATTCATGATTGCATCCTTATTATTATATTTTATTATGTATCCTTATTATATGCTCAGACCTGATGATTAAATTGGGCATTCACCTTCTAGTGTCATTCTAGTGACAATGCCAGCACTGTTTCTTTTTGTCAGTCCAACAGGGGACAGCTCTAAGGCGGATAAACTCTTAGGATAATGCCCCATGCCCAGTGGGACTCAAATCAACCCTATTAGTGTTGCATTGAGCAGTTTTTTTGGGGATGAAAAACATAATTTATTTGTCATTCAAGGTGTCTTGTAGTTCATTATGCAAGAGTCAGTTACAAGAAGGGGTTGTGCCAACCATGGGCACATTCTGAGCTGCTCTTTATGCTACATTAGCTGCTCTGGCTGTCTGGCAACAGACTGCCTTTATCCCAGCTCTGCACCTGGAGCCAGTGGAAAACAATTCCAACCGATGATAGTCCATAAACTACACGTTCCTTCGTATTTCCTATTTTTTGTTTTTTTTCCAAAAAACATGCAGTTCTAAGCCATGTGCCCACTCTCACTCTCTCTATGTTATGGAGACTGAGGAAAGGTGTGACAAATCAGATAGACACATGGTTACAGAGAAGTATATTCCATACATAAAATCCCTCAGAGTAGAATGTGTGTAAAATGTGTTTTTGCCCGTTGTGCAACTAACAGGGCTGACATATGTTCTATAGCATGAAGAGGGTATAACTCCTATAATGGCTGTAACCTTGTGATGAAGGGTCATGAAAATGAAGTGCAATTATTGCAATATGTCTCTGGTCTCTTCAAGATGTGTTCGAATACATACAGTGTATTTTGTAGAACACCCAAAAGGCGCTTTGTTACCCGCTCGCTATCATATCTACATACAGAGTCGACATGAACTGCATGGCCTTCAGGTGAAAAATTTGAACTGCAAGGACAACATACAATAATACTGTGTACATATGTAAGTCAAATCACAGATGCACAACACAACAACCTGACTTCTCTGCTGTGTATTTCTTTTGTTCCATTGTCAGACATTTTTTATGGCAGTTTTCTAATACATCTGCAAATGAGTGCACACTCAGAACAAAACCTTTGACACCTGTGGCATCTATAAGTCGACCAGCTTTAGTGATGAAGCTACATCATAAACTCCACGTGTTTGGTCCCTTCTTTTGAGGAATTTAAAATATTGAACGCTAATTTCACTTTGAACTCTTTAGTGCTGCAACTCATCTGTCAATCATTGCAGTTTTATCCATCCAGCAATTAATCTCAGCCCAAGAGGGGCAGCTGCTCTGCCATTGAATCTAAATGTCTACTGTGATGCTAAGCCTGGTCTGCAGATTGCTCCTCTAGTTATAGAAGTGAGATAGTTAAATGAGAGGGCTATCTTTTTTTGCAGCTTATCTTTTGTCTTAAATTTAGCTCTGAGTGTCTTTCCCTTCACCCTCATAGCCACATGATCAAGAAATAAGGAAACAATGACTTGCTGCTTCACAAATTTCCTGGGTTTGGGCTGCCCTCTGCAATCAGGGTTAAACTGACTGTGTAATTCTTCATTTGACCTCATTAACCACTTGGGGGGGTGCTATAGACACTGCGGGGTGACATTGTAGGCCATATCACCCCCGATGGGAGAGTTTTTGTCATGCTGCTCCCAAAACACGGAGTTTTTTGGACGGAGTTTGAGAGAAGAATCATGGCTGACTGCTTCAGCAGTGTGTTTATTTACAGCATATTAAAAAAGATTGTCTAATTACAGGTTAAAAATCACAACCACATACAGCAGGCCTGAGAACACTATTCATGTATGTAGGTGTAATTAGAGCAATACATTTAACAAGTTTGGGGAGTGCATAATTTATCGATACAAGACCCCCCCCCCCAACAAAAAATCTAAAAAAACACATACATAAAATGAAATAAAATGTAAAATAAAAAGCAAAAGTGTAAGGAATGTATTAATCCATGTATTTATGCAAACCTTAGCATAACTAGCTAATTAGCTTATTACTTAGTAATGTTATTTCCAAAGACACGGTAGTTGTCATTACCTAATATGGTTCTTTATTTGGTTTAGAAAAGTTTACACTTCAGTTTAACTTAACTTGTTGCTTATCCTGTTGCCTAACCAAGTATGATTTTCTAAATAATGCTGTAGCTCTACCCTGCAATAAGCATACAATGTATTGTTTTTATTTCCATGTCTCGTGCAAGGATCTTTAGTTATTGAGGATGCTTTTTTTTTTAAATGTTTACACCCGGGACCTGTTAGCTTTAGGCTCAGAATTTCACCATTACAACATTTTAGTGTGTTTTCAACCAACTCGTGGAATTTTATAGTTAGCATTAGCTTACACTATCTAGCCACAGCTGATAAATCTGTGACAGTAGGCTGTTTCAGATGACAAATTGAGTCACCGACCAGAAATAAGGAGATTTTTTGTTTACTGTGAAATTGAAGATCCTTTATTCCAAAACTTTAAAACTTTCAAGTCATAAAATTTCAATATTTGTTACTCTGCACATACGGCGAGTAAAAAGGGACACCTTGAAAGGCGTATAAACATGAAGGAAGTGAATGGTCTCTTAAGAAGATTAGACCTAAACAATATGTTGAGGTCATGAAGTTAATAAAAATGACAAACGTGTCTGCAGTCTAATTTAATTTACACAGCCTTAGTCCCTTCTGTGGTGTTGTAAAAATGTTACTCGTCCTTGTCCTGTGTTCAAGGAGCCCCAATGTTGCATGACAGGGAGGGAGATCATTTCCAGTGAAATGCCAGGTGGTCTGTGTGTAGTGGTGAGAGATGACCTTCTACAGTGGTGCCAATGTGTGAGGGGACAGCCTGGCTGCTCAGCTCCTCTCACCCTTAAAGATTTCAGTTTCCACATTGACAGTTCAGCATTTGTGCATGGTACGTTTCATTCAGTTGAAGTGCTATTCCTGATGCTCCCTTTGAAAAGGTCACAGTGAAGTATACTGTGGGGATAAAAGTCTAGTTTTTAAGTGTAAAAGTCTGAAAATAAACAGATTTGTTTTTGCAAATAGGCACTGATTTAAAAAGCAATTTATCTGTAATTATTACAGATATTATATGAACCTTTTATGACACACGTGTTTATAAAAGCTACATACTTACAAAAATGATTGTCCAATATTGTCAGAATTTCCATTTCTCAGCTACGGTTCTTGAATGTTAATTATAAGAACCAGTATTCAAGTGATCAATGGATACTTTTGTGCAGAGTAACAAGCGACTGTCAGCAGCCAACACATTGTTCTGGCAAAAGTATGTGTGCAAGAGAACAATAAAAAAAAATTTTTTTTAAAAACCATAAGAAAATACATGAATGATAAAATCAACAACCACGTTACGTCTGATTTTAATATATTTAACCAAGAATTGATCTCGAGCTGATCTAGTGCTTTGAGTACTGAAACATAACTATAAAATCTTAAGCTTCTATAAGGGGATCCTGGTTTTGTTGTCAGTGAACACTTAGATACAATCAGTATGAAAAATCATCAATCACATAACAGTTTACAGAAAAAAACTAGACTGAGAGCTCAGTGCAATTACAAATCTGTCCTGCTACTTCAGCACCAGGGACAGCACCATGGATTTATCACTACACAGCACAGTTGGGCGGTTTCAGAGCCGTGCTTGGGACCATAGATTCTTCTAACTTGCACAAACCTCCGTCAGATAAAGGATCAATGAGTCAGGAAGACCAGACTGATATATTCAACTCCCCTGCTCCTGCACTGTCTATGCTGCTAATGGATGGAGAGAGGGGATAGAAAACAAAAGGGTGTGTTGACCACACAACCCAAAAGTAGGAGGAGTGGTAAGTAGGAGGCTGTGTGGTTTTAGACTCGCACCTTAAATTATGGCTTACTCATATTCTTGGTGAATATGGGTTATGGCACTTTCTGTTTAGCAGTGCTGCAGCACATTATCTGCATAATTTGTATGGACTAGCTTCTTTGTCAACTTCATTGTATTCTTTCCATTAGGCTTGTTGTTGCTATCTCATCACTGCAGCTCCTGCAAAAAAATGCTGGAGCAACAGACAACAGAGAGAAAAGGAAATAAAAGACAGGATATGGGGGAAAGGTTAAGAGGAGAGGAGAGGATAGGAGAGGAGAGATGATAATGATGACTGTAGAGAAGGTGGTTAGTGAAATTAAAAGAGGCTTAGCCAGCAGCAGACCACAGGGAGTGAAAGGCACTTCGTGAACCAACCAAACCAGCTCAGATCCAATTTCTGCATGTGTGTGATTATGTGTGTGTGGACTAGCATTTCTATGGACACACATTTAGATGCAGCAGACATACTGCTACAGCAAACTGAAGAAAAAAAATCATGGTATATAAAATCACCAGTCACCTCTGATTTGGCATTTGTCACTAGCATATTTTTTGTACCTATAGTTTATTTTCATTAGTGCTATGAGTTGGTAGAACACTGTGTCCAGCTGACTTGCTTAGAACAAAATGTGCATATTGTGAAAAAAAAGTGGAGAAAAATAGAATTAAAATTGTAACAGTGTAATTAAGTAATATACATTACTTAATTACACTGTACATGCTACAGCTAGCTATGTTTTCTGCTTAGGCTAGTTTACAAAATACTATTAATTCACTCCAGACCTTGTGATGTGGAGATCTGAGGATACCTAATGGAAAAAAAACTGCATTTAGCTCAGTGAGGTGTCATTACACCAAAGCTTCAAATCAATTGAAATAATCAACCAATCGGAATGGACAAGCAATCAGTGAGATCAGAAAACCCTTTTAGCCACCCTCTAGAAAATCAATGATTTTAATTGAGCGGTGAGACGCACAATTTTGGTGTTTTAATCAATTATTTCAGCCTTCAGTGAAAGCTCATCATGAACGCCATTGCAGTGGAGGAGGATGGTTCTATGTCACTAACAGATAAGGTTCTCCTTTGCTAATAGAAGAAATTACCAGGGGATACTTTCATGTTAGAGCGAGATATTTATGTTGCAAACATTTTGAAGTAATTTTTATGTAAAAAGGAAATCCTTCACCCTCTCTGGTAAACCATATCTGAAAAACAAGCAATAAAGGCTTAAACACCACAAAATAGATTTATACTTTGACTTCAAATCCCCTTTGTGTATTTGAAAATCGCTGAACACCTCATGCATGCAGAGAGGTGTCTAATCTGTATCATTCCAGTTTAGTTTAGTTTAGTTTAGTTTATTAGGATCCCCATTAGCTGCAGCAAATGCTGCCGCTAGTCTTACTGGGGTCCAGCACATATGCATAACATTATACAATGCATACCATATAAGAATACCTACATACAACAAAACATGATAAAAACAAAAGCATGCTGCAGGAACAATGTAGATACTGTAACAATGTAAATTATATACCTGTCCTTTCAGTAAACATTTCCATAATTTATCCAAACACATTTATAAAACCTATTTTACAATCTTTCATCTGTATAAAGTATTAAGGAATTACAATATATGTTGTGTTATGAGCCATATTATCACTAGTTTCTTATTATAAAATAGTCATACTCTATACAATATAAACAACACCATTATATTAATAGTAGCAATAATGATAATAATAATAACAGTAACAATAGAGCAGCACACATATCATACCAGTGACAGTGGATAAAGCATTATAGATGTGTAGAAATAAAAAAAATGTCTTCTCAGCTGCACTAATCATCCTGTTACTCTAGAGTGGAGCAGAATTCATTAACCCAATAACCCAGAACTGCACAACAATGCATTTCTCACTCATGATAGCAACACAGTGAAAGGTATTTACCATTCCAGATTGATTTCAGAGCTGCCCCTAAATTAATGTAGGCTACATTAAAAGGTTATATGTTAATTGCTGATTTGGGCTGACTGTTGCTGTTTTTCTGTTCTTCTTATTGACAGCTCAGAACCCAGGAGACAACAGCAGGAGCCCTGGTCGGTCCCTTGTGCTGCTTGTCTGAAATGAATTGCTGCATCCTGACTGTTTCCAGTAGTTTAATACAGATGGATAGGTCAGGCAACATGCTTACAAGAGCCAGTGGGGGACTCTTATTATTTTTTGTTTATAGGCATACAGTCAGAAGTTTCTAATTAAATGTTCAGCATAGACATACAACCTGCTAACGGCTAAATTGAATGCCCTCTGTGGTGCAGTGTAAGTGGGAACAAGCACAAAACATTGTCAGCTTCCACTAGAGGCGGTCAAGTTGATTTTAAAATGTAATGCATTAATTATTACTAGTATGATAGTAATAAGTCATTTTATTATATTAGAACAATGAGATACTGAGTACACTAACGTTTGCATTATTTTCACAAAAAACCTGCATAAGTACAATGAGGCATTATAAAATCGTTATTATTGTTTTTAATAGAGAGACATCAAACCACAGAAGCTCGAGATTACTGTAGGTCATCATAGTGCTGGGGGATATGACTTCTTATTAATATCACAACTATTTCAAAGATTTTACCTCAGTTACAATTAATGAACAAATATTTATTTTATATGTTGTTGTTTTTTTACACTGCCCAAATGTTCCCAAAAAACGGACATGGCATTCTTTGTAGGTGTAAAGAATTATTGCCTCTACATGAGGCACGGACAAATGACACGCCCCATGTACAGAGACCGCAGTCCTCCCGCGGTGGTCGTGGGTTCGATTCCCTCTCACGTCCCTTTGCCGCACGTCCACCCCTCACTCTCTCTCCCTATTTCCTGTTGTATATCTTCAGCTTTCCTATCCCATTAAAGGCAAAAATGCCCCCAAAAAATAACAAAAAACAAACAAACAAAGAAATGTGTGACAGTTAAACAGAATCTTCTTAATTGTTTGACAGCTTCTTGCCCAAACACTCAGAATAGAACAAAACTGCAAACACTTCTATATAATGCTCAAATATGATCAGACATTTCTGTCTGTGTTGTCATAAGTTGACTAAAAATAAGGAGAGAGAAGGAAACAGAATGAGAGGGCAAGGCTTGACGTGCACTGCGGCCACTTTTCTCACACTTTACCGGCGTCTTTCCATCTGCAGGTTAAACTACAAACCAGCGGAGACCAGACCTTTAGCCACAGAAGGAGCCATGGTCCATTTCCCCGCTTGAATATGTTGATTCAGTTCTGGAGACTCTTCGGCTGTAATCAGCTTGCATAAATCTCTTTGATGATAGCCACTAGAACATCTGCTGCACCAATAAAAAAAAATTGTAGGGAGGCAATAAAATGTCTGGTGGAGCATATGCTAATGGAAATGGGAGTTGGTCTGAAAAGTTTGTCTCAAAGTAACTGCCACAATGTGAGTGTGTTATTTGTGGATTCATATGATTAGAATAATGTTCAATCATTTGATGCTGCAAAGCTGATGTTTTTTATTCTTGTTTCTGTGATGTGATGATCAGCCCAAAGCCAGGTAAGGTTACCCAGTTGGGGTTGTTTTGAGTTTCAAAGTGCTGAGCCAGCTTTGTCCTTCACTTCTTTTTCTGCCTATTGTTCCTTTCATTACCTTAACACAATGGTAAGCACACACACACACACACACACACACACACAAAGTGGGCTCAACGATGGATGACTGCATGCTTTGTACCAGCAAAATCAGGGTTGAAAGGTAATGAGTCCTCAGAGGTGTGTGTGTGTGTCTACTCATAGTGATCGACACAAAAGTAATTACATTGTGACCAAATGAATTAGTCACATTACCTTCATCACACGGAGACAAATTGCAAACTCAACTTGGTTGCGTTTACGACGCATCATTGTCATTAATTTGGAGTGTGTGTTTCTGACCACCTGATGAATGCAACAGTTTGCTTCCACCAGGCACGGCTGCATCACGTTTCAGAGGTGTCCCGGAAGCAGCTCTCCACTCTGCTCTACTTAAACTATACATGCGGTATGTACAGTTGTCTGTTTTTGATGGAAAGCTGAGTCAAGCTGCACAAAGCCTGTGTGAAATGGGAAAAAAAAAACACACACACATGAAAAAAATTCAGAAAAACAGACAAAAAAAAAACCAACAACCTAAAAACATTTAACTACAAAGCCTTGTTAACCAGTAGGAGCACAAATAAGCAAATCAACACAATGTCAGCAAGTCATAAAAACAAAAACAAAAACAGATGTGACTCAGTGGAATTAATCAGTTAATCCATTATTCACTCTCTTTCAGCTCTGTATGTGAGCTCTCTCTCAACTCCTGGCCCTTCAGCCACAAAACGCTCCATTATGTTCACCAGCTAAGCGCTAGTCTTGTGTCAGTGTTGGAGAAATGCTGACACGGTGCTATGAGAACACCATGACGGCAGTGAGAGCAGTGGTGAGAAATGATATCAAGAAAAAGTGCTAGTAAGTAAAGGTATGCGAATACCTAAATGAAGAAAGGGGGGCACGACATGCGAGTGTGCACAGTATGTGCTTTTTATTTTGTTCACCATGAGGAGATCATCAAATGCTGTATCATTGTCACCATGATGATGCCATGTTACATGATGATGTCACTTTACTCGGGTCTGCTTCATGCCAATTTGTTGCCCCTGGAAACACACTCCTAGCATCATGTGTTTAGTAGTTTATGACAAACAAAAATAAGATTCTCCATAATGGCCGATCCAGATCTATTTTTCATCTGTATATAACTTCTTACCTTTCACAGATACAAGAAATCCACTTATAGTGTCTGGCTCTGCATTATCTCAGCTACATATTGGTGGCAGTGCAATGTCTCTAACCCTGTCTCCTACCGTACTGGGATCCGATACGTTCTGCCCCCCCATTCAAATATATATTTTAATTTCCAGATTATGATCCAGATCTGGATCCAGTTCCACATAGTGGTGGAACATCATGAGTTGTCCATGCTTGGGTATTTTAATTTTGATTGACCCACCGTATTATCTCACTCCCTATCTCATATTGTTTTATCATATATTTTATTTGAAGAAAGCAAACCTCATATTATTACAGTTTGATTTAGGGCACAATTTAAGTCAAACATATGACGTTGTCGAAGCATTGGTCGATGAAATGTCTCCCTGCTTGCCTCGATCTGAATTTCCACACAGAACAAAACAGCAGTTAAAACAACACTGTTCTCTGTTAATGAGCATCAGGGGCGTTCACATTCAGATCATATTACTTTGTTGCCAGCATGACTTTACCAATTGGGTAAATGCTGGAGTCTGTGCAAACAACTGTGTATCTCATCTTTGTTCACATCTGCATACGTCCAAACAGTTTGATAGTCACATTTCTATATATGCAAGCATTAAGGGAGCATTGCCTTAAAACGACAGACGGGCTGTTCTGATTTAAAGCAAGAAAAAAGGTTGAGAAGGTATACATCGAGATTGATTTTACAACTGCGAAAACTGTTCCCGAATCATTCAGCCCTCTTGTCATGTGTCAGGCTGAGTTAATTGTGTGAGAGTGTTATGGATGGGTGTCTGTGACTGGATAATTGATCCATTTTGTGTGCGTGAAAACCACCCGCAGAGCAGGGACGAAGATACGGCTTCAGAAAGCATGCACAATGCTGGGTAATCTCCCCTTCTGCTAGTCACAGAACGGCACGGGGATGTGGAATTTCTGACGTGTACCAGCAGAAGCCCTGCTGAGGGCTGAAGAACAATTTAGATGCCTTGCTTTCAATTTCACCCTGAGCTCTTTCAAGGGGATTGACCAATGCATCTTTGTATAAGAGCCCTGCAATAAGCAAATGAATAAAATAAAAAGCTTGTCCCATCATTAACTAATCCAGCACAATTCACGGGTATTCAAATGCAGCATGTAAAATGTATTGTTTTGTTTTTTTGCTCAAGTGTTTTCTTTTTTTTACAGCTGCACTGTCGTGTCAGTGTGCCCAGGCTTAAACAGGATATTTTGCCTCCATGTGTTTAATGTCTCCACCACAGCAAGGTCCCACAGTGGCTTCCAGAGTGCTAGAAAGAGAATGTGTGTGTGTTTACTTCTGTGTGTGTGTGTGTGTGTGTGTGTGAGAGAGAGACAGCAAAAACAAACGTATACCAAAGGAGTTTGCAGCGTTTGTGGTTGGGCTGGTGTGTGAATGAAAGCGCGTTGGAGGGAAAGACATGGGCAGGCAAATAGCTGTGTGTGTACAGAGAGACGTGCACGCAAGCTGAGGCAGTCATTTCCTGGAGAGCGTCAGACTGCGGTGTAATAGGCGGTTGGTGAGGGAGGCAGGAGGTGAGACTTCCGATTACTCACTGACGGTGGGTGACAGTGTGCTAGGTTGCCCCCGAGGTTGATGTAATGAGCCAGCTTTTGAGTAACAAAATGAGAACTTCATGTACCCAAAACCAAAATTTACCCTTTACATCTGCCAATTGACATTACAGTTTTCTCTGTGCATGTCAATCTCTTGTGTATTTTAGTTCTTTTTTTTTAATCTTTTTTTTATAACCCTTATCTATCTGGACCCTATTCCGACCCACGCGTCACCATTTCAAATTTCCAGTGCATCCCTCAGGGGGATTCTGAGATTGATTCAAACCTATCCTATCCAGCTTGGATGGTGTGTATTTTGGTGTTTTGTGTTTGTGTGTGTGAAAGAACATGTGTACACGCATGCATATTTGAGCCCATTCCTCTGCATGCCAGTCTCAAGGCCACATCATTACAGTAAGAGGGCTGTAATTAGTGAGTCCATGCATATTAAACAGCACCCCGCATCCTCAGCCTTGAAAAGCAACACTCAGCTGTCATTTGGAGCCAGTAAGCCACTCTTAATGTCCAGAAGGTTGCAAATATTACACACGACGCACCGAGGGTGATTAGCGACTAAAATTCTTCCTTGAGCCGCTGGCCTTTAAGGGTGTAGTGTGAAATATCTGTTGTAACATTAACAGAAAATGAAGACAGGACAGAAGGCCCTCGGATAGCTCAGGATAGAAGTACCACTGAGCAGCACAGATGCATAAATGAAAAAGCAGAGATATGACAGCTGGGACAACAATCAGAAGGTGTCAAGTTATAAGGGATAAGCTATTTGTGATGCTTTTTACTTCAACAGAACTCATATGAATTGAAGAAGCTCCATTTTTTCCCTTGGTTCATTTCAAAATTACCATTTAAATACACTTAGGGACAAGGGAAGGGTTAAATCAATCTCCTACATTATATTAATGCCCATGCGGGTGAAAAATTAAAGCTGAAATTGAGCCATTGAGTTCTTCCTCTTTCGGAAATTCATGTTTGAGTACCACCACCCTTATTTCCTTCCCCCTGTTTATTACCTCTGCAGACATTCTTGCTGAGTGAAACAGCCACACATTCAAACTCAAATTACTATGAGCTCAAGGATCTGGAGTGGAGGCACTTAATTTACAAGCATGTGGGTCATACTGTAGTGTGTGTTTTGCACAAACACACACACTCGCCACAGCAAAATTGTTTGTGGGTTGTAGCTATTGCTGTGATATTGATGTATTAAAACCATCATGCGAGCATATGATGTATAGTAAAATAATAAAGTGTTTGAAACACTACTGAAAAGCTCAATTTTAATAATAAGAGCCATTAAAAACACCTAAATGAATCCACTGTCTGCATTTCTTTGTCTCTCTCAAGTAAATGAATGACCTCAGAATTATCTGTGGACTCTGCCACTGACTCCATATTTAGTCTGGTAGGGTTGTTAAAACACAAACACCTCTGTGTTGTGCAGGTTTCAAGTCAATATGGAGGATGACTCATTACTGGTGCTGGAGTTTCCTGCAGAATACAAATAAACAGAAGTCTCCCTGTGGCTAATAGTATATATTTGAAGTCTCCACATCCATCCTGTCATCCCTCTATCAGTTACTTTCTCCTCAGTGCACACACACACACACACACACACTGACAAACTTTTTTGATTTTTGTTTTTTTGTGTTAGATATGAAATATCTTATTTAAACACTACCTTTGTGCCTATTGCATTATTTGATTCCCTAATGACTGCAATGCTACATGCATAATTGTAATGGTCATGAAAACGAGCCTTGAACGAATAAGTGGAATCTACACAGCAAAAACTGGAGAGTTGAAATTTCAGAGTTAAACATTTCTGAGTTGATTTCCACTCTCAAAGTGTTATTTTAACACATTCTGAGTCAAATGATGTTCAGTGTTGGTGTTAATTGACAGAGTTGAAAGCATCAGTGTTAATGCAACTCTACGGAGATGTAATTAAGCTCCGCCCTCACATTTCACCTCTTCGGATGGAAAGGAGACAAGGTGGCACCATTTTGCTCCTCTCACGGATTTCTGCTAGGTAAGTCTAAATAAGTCAAATTTACTGAAGAAATTAGAAATTGATGTTGTAAACTGTCGTATGTACGATGCAAATATATGGAGAATGCATTCTTTACAGAGCCTTGTTTGTTGCCAGCTCTGAAACAGGAATTTTCCCCGGTGATTAGCCATTAGCTTGTAGTCTATGGTAGCTAGCTAACCTGTGGATATTAAAATGTCTTAAACGTTGTTAATGACGATTTAACAGCAATTCGCATTTAAGTTGAAAGTGATTCAAAACAAATCTTAATGTTTTTACAATATAAAACCGTGTCTGAGGCTGGCGCAAACAGTAGCAGTGGTTGAGTGTCAAAAGGACCGCTAAAAGTTACCCAACATGTGGTCACATGGCTAACCTTGTCTGAGTAGCTATAAGCTCGGACATAAAACCTTTTATAGTGTCATTTATTTTCATCAGGGTTTGAGCCCGGTCTTAAAAGTATGGGAAAAGAAGGCATTGGATTCAAAAATCTAAAGAAGGCCCTTCAAGTATATACACATTCAGAAGAATATTCATTTCTTGTCCTTTTGTAGAACTAAATAAATCCAATAAATCTGTTTCCCCTCGTTTTAAGCATTTTGATATAAATTGCAGCAGTCTGCTGCATCTCCTGTCTGTGTCAATGTGGCACTTGCACACACATGTATAGATAGACACAGTATTGATAAAATCCTAACGATACCCATCCCTTTCCTCTGTGCAGCCAGGGCTTGTTAACTGTTTCTTCTTTTAAATGTTAATTTACTTTGTCAAACTCTCCTGCATGTCTCAGTAAAAATGCTGATCCAAGTCAAGCACAACCAACAGCAGAAGTACGTGAAGCTGGATGACGTCGGAGGACGGTTTGACTTTCTCCAATTCCACGAAAAAGGTGTTTATTTTAACTTTAGCTTGGTTTAGGAAACGTGTTTGAAATTGACCCATATTCTTTTAAATTTTCATTCTTTAGACTCTGATTTCATTACATGTCTTTAACAGACTCTTTCATAAATTGCTAAACATATGTGCCTCTTAGAATGTAAACCATTATATACACCAAAACAGTCAATTAAAAAAAGCCAATTATCAACTTTCAAAGTTGGACTTGAAGGAAAATGGTCTATTTAATCTTTATACAATTTTGGATGAATGTACTTCTGTACTGTTCTGTAATTCACTCTGGAACAAAAAAAAAAGTGCTGACTTCGAAAGCACATAAATGTTTTTAATCTTACTATTTTCCAGTCATTGAGAGATTTTGCCTGCCGCCTGATGCAGAACTTATATACAAGGATGCAACAGGGACAGAAGTTGATGTGGAAATATTCAGTGAACTTGTTGCACAAGGCAATGTGGCGCTGACAGTTTTCTCAAGTCACGGTAAGATGTAAAGGCCGATATAATCAAGCACTCCACACACTTATAAATAAATTTATTTACATTTTTTTCTATTCTTTTAGAATTTTCTGATAGCTCCTTGTCTTGTGCTTCTGAGATGTCTGACTCAAGCTTCAGCTCAAGTGCATCAACTATAATCCTCGATGAGGTCCTTAGCAAAAGGCAACATTCTGAGGATCCACACGATGCAGCGTCTGCTAAACAGGTTGCCACAACACTAGATTCTCATGTGTTTACTAATGTTTTCACATTGTTTCACTCTCCTCTCTGAAAAAAAGCTGTTTAACTCCATGTTTAGCATTCTCATGTTTTTGTTTTTTATTAGTTGATTGAAGCTGTGCTAAGAGGCAAGTCTGGCGGTGAAGCAGTACTACAGGAGTACCAAAAAACAGAAACCCTAACAGATGCCACAAGAAGACAAATGGTGAACATACTAGTGGCTCACATGACTGATAATCATGGGTATGTGTTTTCGTATTCTTTTTATTTGTGCCAAATAACTGCATGGCCATTGCATAAATTCGGATTACTAACTTAATATCTCCTCTTAGTCACCTCCCCACTAAAGCAGTCAAAGAGGAGTATGCTCTTGGGATAGTGACGCTGTTCCCTTCCCTCAAGGATCCATATACCAAGAAAGGCTATGTAATTATCATTCTTGTTTGCTTGATCGTTTCAGTGTTGTTCTTACATGTTTATTTATTTTAATACTTGCATGCCAAGTGTGACAATGCATTTTTTTAATTTCAGGAACACTTCTACGATGCTGCAAGCAGCACAGGATACATTTCTTGGTGTCTGAAAAAAGTCCAGAGGAAAATACATCGAGGATCTGCAGTGACACAAAATAGCTCTGTGGACATTTCTCCAGGAGGCCCACATTTCCAAAGGACTGTTAATGTTGAAAGGCAGCTTGATGGAGATGCTTGCCAAGAGGCCATATCTTTGCTCAACCATACCACAGATAATTCCCTGATCCTCCAGAAGATGAGAGAGACATTTCAGCATCGTCAGAAGCTTGTTAATGACCCAGGCAGAAGTGCTGATATCCTCTCCATCTTCCCAAGATTCCTGGACACTAAAGGACTGGTAAGTTTTGATTGAGATGTTTAGCGTGGTTTGACATTTTAAAGTGGTTTCTGTATTAGTCATTTAATGTCTTCTTTCTTAAAGGTGGAACAAGACTTCACTCTCCTATTTGATGACGAGACATCCTCCAAGCTCCTTCAGAAATGGGATGTGATCTTCAAGCCAAATATCATACAAGAGGCTAAGCGGCTCACTTCAACACCAGAGTTGCGATGCTTGGTGAGGTCATCAGAAATTACCCCAGGAAGTGATTTTGATGAGGCAACAAGTGAGTTATATTTGTTTTACAGTTGCTTCATTCATTATATTTGTGACTATATGATTAAAATGAGGAAATGAGAGCACTGGTGAGTTAGAGTTACGCTTGATTTAATTTGTTTATTCTGTGTATTTCTCAAAGTCAGTTTGATTTTTAGGATAAATATGAACAATAGATGCTGAAATTTAATGAGTTGTCAGTTAATTTTTGTGAATTCTTGTCCTCAGCCTATGACCAAGAAATGGCCTCCTTGTTGTTGCTGGTACATCTGCTTCCACCACCTCCAGGGGGACCGAAATCTCCAAAAATTAGTGCATGTGATGCAGCTGAAAGACTTGTAATCTTTCATAAGGTAATTATATAATTATTGTGATTATAGTAATTTGTCACGTGTTACCGTCTTAGCCTCACGTTTAAATGAGGGTTGTTAAAAAGTGGATTCAAGTCTTCTGCATTCCCAGCTTGTACTAGCCTGTGAGAAGATGTTTGAATAATCACTATTTTGTAGTTTTCTTTGTGGCTGTACACTATTCTGATGTCTCATGTTCTCTTTCCTTATCCTTACACTAGTCATGCTGCAGTTTGGACGAGCACCTCCGCAACCAGCAGGGTCGGCAGCCGTACCTCCTCGCTGTTGGTCGTCAGAAGAGCAAGATCGACAGCTTCTACATCGCCATGGACAAGCATCTCATCTCTTGTCAGGCAAATCGCTCCCTGTTGGCCATTGCTTATCACTGGGAAACCTTCACCATCACACAAAACGAGTACGGGCCAGTTAAATCTTTTTCCCTCAGAGATGAAAATGTGGTCAACAATGAAGTGCTTGAAATGATCTTGTCCAAAGATGTCTTCTCAACTAGTTGGGTTAAAGTTGATGGTGTTGAGTATAAAGCTGGACTTGTTGTTTGCAGTGCAATGGAAGGAGACATGCCAGTCTTTTGTCAAATAAGTAATATACTTTTGGTAGAAGATCACATTTTTTTTCTGACAGACAAGCTATTTACAGAGAAATTTCATGACCATCATCACGCATTCAGAATATTACGAAGTGAGGAAAGGTTTATATTGAAAATGTCTGAGCTTAAAATTCACAAGACGTTTGATATTCAAAGCTCGTATAATGTTTCTGACAACAGTTTGTACATTATACCTGCATTCACAATGTAAATTGTGAAAACTGTTTTAATGACTGCATGGGTGAAAAAAAATAAATTTGTTTTGAAAATTATTTTGTTTATTGGTGTTAATTCTTATTATTAAATTTAAAAATTTTTCAATGTATAGCTTAACACTTTTGGGAGTGAAACTAACACTACCCAAATAGTTAAAATAAATGTAACTCTGAGCAGTGTTATTTGTCTACTCCCTTAGTGTTAATTTAACTCTGTTTTTCGAGTTAAAAAATTAACTCTGGTATAGTGTTAAATGTTCAACTATTTTGAAAGTGTTAAAGTAACTCTGGAGAGTGTGGAGCTATATAAACCCTTCAAAAGTGTTGAAATCAACTCTGTGAGAGTTAAATCAACACTGGACTTTTTGCTGTGTACGTGAAGGTGTTACTGCTCAGTAAAAGAAAACTGCAGATATAATGCTTTGCTTAGTGACTCACCTTTTATTTTACCTTGAAGTAAGAAATCACTGAAAACCTAAATCTCCAGACAGCGACCAAAGAAAGAAGAGAGAACACAAATAGCATGAGAGCACTTTAATACTTTTATACAACTAGAAATCAATGGAACAAATAGGTTCCACAGGAACTGAAAAGACAGAACACGTCATGACTTGAGGTTTCTGTTTCACTTTGGAACTTCTTTCCTCATGTGCCATGTTTTACCTTGTCTCTCACATGTTTCCTTCTCCCAGATTTCCTGCCTCCAGTGTGGTTTTGTTGATTTCCTGCCCCACCCTGATTGGTGTCACTGGATTCTGTCTCTGCCTTTTTTGTGATACCTGTTTGCTCTCTGGGCTGCTCGGGATTTTGGGCCCTTGCCTGTAAGCTTTACTATTTGTGATTAAACCCCTGAACTGCACCTATTCTGTGTCAGTAGTCTGTGTTCGGGTCCCAGTTTTCTTCATGTTCCCGTTTTCCTACACAGTCGTAACAGGACAGATGAATGAGGCAGAGAATTAATAAAGAAGTCCAAACAAAGAAAGGAGTTTTAGGATGAATGGATATTTTCATTTTTACCTCCAGAGTTGTTGAAGCTCTAAATGATGAATCACTGTCAACGTCTTCATGCTGCTCATTCAGATGTTCCTGTAATGGGCTACCTAATAGACTTATCACTCAACACTCTAACAGCATCTAGCTATGTTCCCTTGACCACACTTTAAACTTTACAGTCCCCTCTTTATTTCCCACGGATCCGGTGTCATTAAGCACATGTTGTTTTGGGGTTTCTAAAAGAAAATGAAAGTTTGAAGTCATAGGGTCCAAATAAATTAAAGGGAATAATGATTGTTTTCTTATATAGCACCATCAAAAAAATGATAGTCGAACCAAGAAGTAAATCAGTATTTTTATTAGTGAATGAACTGCCAGCTGTAAATGTGATTTATGAGCCTATAATGAGCTTGTTGTTAATACCGTTCACACCCAAAAAAATTCTAATTAAAGGTGGCTTCACGGAAAACACAGCAGCCATGAAATTGCCATACAAAATTGCCCAAAAAATGTCTCCTGAGTTTACTAGTTTTAACTTCGTCTGGAAATAAAGGGAACACCTCCCTCCCTTAAGATGTTGAATGAGCGGCAAGAGAAAACGTTAAAGTGATGATTAAGGAGTGAAAAAAACCCAAACAACTATAAACATGATGTTGAAATCTAGAACATAATGATTGCCACAAGATACGACTTTGCTTATTTCAGGAAAAGTAAATTT
Source organism: Chaunax sp. Z400 (assembly GCA_037577475.1). Lineage (NCBI taxonomy): Eukaryota > Metazoa > Chordata > Actinopteri > Lophiiformes > Chaunacidae > Chaunax > Chaunax sp. Z400. The sequence continues at coordinate 10,758,156 of CM075206.1, read as the reverse complement.
TATAGTTATTGTTACTAAAAGGAGCTACAGTCAATATGTTTATGTGTAACAACAGATCAATCTATATGTGGAAGGATTTACATGATGAACTAACAGAGAAGACAGCATTTTAGAGTCTTTCAGCTCATTGTTTTGGTTTGGTTGAAACAGACACACAAACAAACACTGGTGGAGGTAAATATGTGGCTTCCAATAATATCATACTAAATGGTGCACAATTAAATTCAGTTTTTATATTAATTAAACGGCTAGAGTAAATTAAAGTATATCTAATATTAACAGCAATTTATACCATTTGAGAAAACTGCACACTACAGCAGACTGCAAACCTGAACACCAACATACAAGCAGCTACACAGGCAACAACACGGACATAAAGCATGAGAACTTCAAGAGAGGTCTGAGATGTAGTGTCATTAGTAATGCATGGAGCAGACAAGAGAATGTTTCGTGAGCGGGAGAGACTCAAGAAAAGTGTGCCACCTCCAAGTCCGTCCTTTCCCATCCCTGGTGATAAAGAGTTGATGAATCCCTCTTGGTCTGCTGTGACCCTCATGAATCCGTATACCTGAGCCCTGAGGGCTAATGTCTTTGCAGTTCACAGTCACGCGTATAAGCTGCACAAACACATACGGCAGAAACTGGCAATACAGGCCAAGCTGAAGTGAGCTGAATCGAAGCTGCACCTTCCTACAGCATGCACGCAACTCACCTTTATTCTCAAGTCTTTATCAAATCCCATCTCATACCGCCACACTGGTCTGAGCCGATGCAGGTATCGGGGGTTGTAAACGCTGAAACTGATTTGCCTCAGAATATCTGGAAAGGAATTACAAAAGAGAGGTTCAATTGATTTGTCTTGCAAGTAGTAAAATAAATTGGTTTTGATATAAGAAATCTACAAAGCTTTAGATTTCAGCTTTAAAAGTGTTCACTTTCGAGCTGGACATTGCATCACGGATTAAAGTGTGACATTTTCAACTAAGGTCTCTCTCATATTTGATGTTGATGTAAAAAACCCAAATATCACAGACATTTTGAAACAAACATGCTAGTTTGCTTGTTGTCACTTACTTGCACAGCATAAATTATGCATAGGGAACAACACCCCATGGTGGGTTCCAACATGTAACAATTGTCCTTCGGAGGCAGTGTTATTAATATATGGTATAATTTATTGCCCACAGTGGAAATGATAAATAGGTGCACTCTGACAGCAAGAAACATGCTGCCACAGGAACGTATACATAAATCACTGAGGATGATATTTGCAGAATGGCAAGGGTGTCCTGACAATATTGTTTACTTTTCCTAACCTCCACTCTGCTATTCTGGGATGACAGACCACATTTAACACACTTGTTAATTTGGGGCTTCTTTTCCTTGTTTATGGCTCTGATTTCTTGCTCCTCTTCCTCACTGTTAGATGAAATGTTTTAACTTTTGTGTAGCTGGCAACCTCAACTCATGTGGAAAAGGGCAAAAGACAAGAGAGACAAAAAACAAGCAATAATTTCTGACATAATCATTACCCTTGGGCATTTCTTTCTCAGATGGCTCACTGCAGAATCGCAGACTCAGCAGTCTGTGGACACTCTATTAAACTTTATCAAGCCGATGAACGATTAGTAATCAAGTTGGCAGTGGAAGATGTCTGAGTGGCAAATGTTTGAGCTTTACCTGAGACACCTTCTTGAATAATTAATTTCTAATTGAAAAAGCTTAATAGAATTGAAACAGCAATCCCTTGTGCAACATTTATTAGTCACAAATCCGAAATAAATGAACACAATTGAGAGTAAGATAAGGTAATGAAGTAATCAAGTGGTAAAGCTTTAATAAAATTAGTTTTGTTGAAAAAGTCTGAAGCACTCAAGAGGGCACTCATGGACAAATCGCAAAATGTATAAAACGTTCAAAGACAGAGTAATGAATAATCAATATACTAATCAATTAACTAATGAACGTTTTGCTTACTCTGTGTATTAACTGCTTTGTTGAGTTTGCCATGTAAATATGCACTTAATCACATTGTTAATTCCTTTATCATTAATCTGTTTTAATGAATTGAGCAAGCAATTAATAATGTGACTGGCACACTCTACTCTGCAGTCCAGATCGAAACAATGATCTGCAGATTTAAAAGGTAATCATACACAATAGCAGAAGCTCCCATCACAATGGAATTGTCAACACCCACAAGGACACAGAGCAGAGGACTGACTTGCAGGCTCATTTCCAACAGGCAATCAATGTTTCTGTACTCTCTGAACACAATGGAGTCGATTTTCTTCAGGGTCCAACAAAAGATGTTCTTCCTCATTTTTCTCAGTCCACCTGTAAAGCAAAAACCGCGGCCATGTCAGCTGACAGGCTGGGACGGTTGTTGACTGATGGCTGTATTCAGCGTTAAAGCAAGCCAGGAGGAAAATCAAACTACTTTTGACCTTTCCTTTTAGAATGCTGCCACTTTCACACAGAAGCCATTTCTGGTGTGATAGTGTCATCATTCAGCCTTATCAACGTGGCCCCCATGGACACTAATCTTCCCCACCCTCCAGAGCAAAGAGTCGCACTCTTTGTTACAAACACACTGAGCTTTGTATGTGTACGGGTGCAGGTGTTTAGGTTCTGCTCACTCTCTACGGAATATCAAACCCTGTATCCCATGAATCACATCCATGCAGGAGCGGATGTAGGATTTTTCTAACTCAGGGGCCACAAAGGGGCCACATTTTGCATAGAGGGGCCAAGTATATGACCAACATCCATGCACATTTCCTTATTCAATAAGATCTATATACATGTCATTCCTTAGTTGCCATTGGCTCTATAGCCACATAATTAGGTATATTTGACACACGATATGCTCAGAATTGATACATTATCATAAATGACATGCTGAATTGAAGCCGGGACTCACTTCCATCAGACTTTTTCAAGCATTAATTTAATTTACTGAACGATGCTTGTGGCATGACTGAAACATTATTTCACAAAGAAGAAGAGTCTTTCAGAAGGTGAACAAGAGTGCGAAGGCTTGTGACTGTATGTGAAAACCATTGACCGTAATGAACTGCATATATGGTTACTCTTGTCCATCAGTATGTCTGTAAATAAAGGCCTATGGTCTATCCACAGCTCCTCAAAAACTGCTGGACAAAATTCAATGAAATTTAACACATGCTTTGTAGGGGCCCTAAAGGTGTGGCTCTAATAATTAGTTTCTTTATTTTGCTTATTTATTTGTAGGCATATTTGATCTTAGGCGATTGTCATGCCAGTTTGCTCACATTCACATATAAAAGGGGACATATTCTATCCACATAAGGAGTTTTTCCAGTGGTGGGGGCATTAGTATCCTCAGACACAAATTTTCTAGTTTTACACCAGAATCAACAACAATTCAATTATGAGATTAACAGATTAATTAGAGATTTAATTAGTCTATTTGCCATCACAACAGTCATGTTAATCTTCCACATCTCATACTTGTGTTTGTTGTTTACTTGTCCATTCAGCTACTGAGATATAAAATGTAATATATTGTATATTCCGCTTCTTATCTGAGAATAGCTGCCATATTTCGCCACTTACGTATAACAAAAGCGACAAAAATGCAGAGATTTCAAGTTAAAGAATGTGATTTTCTGGCGTAATACGTAAAATCCATCTCTATCCCCCCTGCATCCCCCTGTTGAGGGAAGAAAACCTGCTAAAAATGAAAGAATCCCCTCTTGAACTAGGCGTCGAGCCAAGCACAATGTCTGTCGGCACTGCCAGCCCTCAGGATTCTAGCTATTTATTTGTACTCTTTTATGTTTGGCGCACAGGAGACAAGGAAAGGCTTCATTCAAGACCGTCAAAGGAAGTTGACTTTTCAAACGTGGCAATTAACCTGCGGCAAAAGATTTTGGATTTGCCAAAAAGAGAAGCTAAATCCCTCGGCTTTGAGGGAATAAAAATCAGAAAACGTAATTATAGAGCAGATGCAAATGGCTTTACCAACACATCGGTAGAAACGGGAACATTTTGCAGAGCAGTAACAGTAAATCAAACAGGTAAAGCAATTAAATTGAGCTGTGCTAATTTTCAAATCAGCTCAGAGATGCTTGCGTTCTGTCACTTCATAGCACTTGAGAACTTGATTAGCATATTGCCAGCAGCAAAGCATGTTTGCACAAGATCATTACTGCTAACATAATAGGAAGTAATAAGTACAGTCCTGGTGTCTCACCTACAGTATGGTGGGAGAATGGGTAGTAAATTATAGTCAAGCAAGATGTTCAATTTAAAACAACCTTAGGCACATTCTAGTCAGCCCTCCTCTCCTCTTAGTGGTAGGTGCATTAGCCCCGGCAGCTAATTTATAGTATGACAGCCAGCCCGGCTGCTTAGTTGTACGTCACTATATTAAACAATCCATGCACGTGGAGGTAGAAAATAAAGGAAGGACACCTTTGCCTGCTCTGATTAATGATGTTTCTGTTTAGCCTCCAGCATCTGGTTCCACATGCACATGCAGATCGTGCCCAGGTGGAGTCAGGACCCAGAACATGAGACAGGTGGCAGGATGTCAAAGGGCACATGTACAGTGCATAGTGAGGGCATCCTGCTTGGTGCCCCCTCCCACCCCATTTCCCCATTGAACAACTCCACCATTAACCTTCAGTCACGGTTATCTGATGGCAAAGCTCACTGGAGCAGCAACTCATTTGCTTAATAACGACCCTATCTAGGAATGAGGGATGAAATTCGAACCCAATCAGCAAACGACCAGAGAGAGTGAGCGTATCTTTGCCTCATTAATACGCAGGATGCTCTGTGTGCAGAGCAGCTGGCAAGACTTTGAACAACATGGTGCAAAAGACTCTGATTTGAACTACGTTTATACGGCACTTAAACCAGTTTCTTCCCTTTTTATGGAATCGTTTGTTGTCAGGCTCACGAGTTGGAGTGTCACCTAACTAATAATCCAGATTTAAGAGTTGTAGCATGTTGTCTGGCTGCAGCAGAAAGCCTGTTTCTGAGGTTTGTCACATAGAGGCGCAGACATTAGTCATCCGCCTGATCTGCCTCTGATGCCTGATGAATTGGCAGCCCGCAGTGGAGATGGCAGACATGCAGCCACAGTACAGCAATTATCAATCACACGCTGTTGGACCGCCCTCATATTTCACGCCACCATTGTCAAACTGGATGGCTGTCGTCGGGATGGATTGATACGCTGTAAAAACCTGCGTTTATTGTCTTATTCATCTTCAGAAGTAAATCTCTGCGATTGCATACTTTGCATTTAAAATACTGTTTTTCTTTCTTGAACAGTTGTCCTGCAAAACATTGACAGTGATCCATTAAGTGCGACAGCATCAGTTATATTGACCACACCTCACCAAACACTTTATCAGCCAGCGACTATACTATATCTAACTCCACAAAGGTACTCAAAGTCAATTGTCTTCTTGGGCTAACTTAAGTCTAGGACATAACTGTATTACACTCCTGCACAAGCAGCAAGATGGGAGAATATTTGGGGGTAAATTGCCATCCTCAGAGAGTGTAATTTGAGTCTCATTTCAATTAGAAGAGTTCAATTTTAGTGTGCATGAGAAGACAATGGTGTCTGTGAAAGTATCTGTTCATTAAACATATATAATGAAGGCAGAATGAACAATCAGAGGCAGCATGGCTCAACTGGCATCAAACAATAGAGACAGAAAGAGAGAGAGCAGAGCTTTGATTACACTTAATAGAGATGGCACTGAAAGAACAATTTGAAGTATATTATGAACCTTTAAATGGTTTTCACAACATGTTGAAGTGTTTTTATAGAGCTATATAATAGACACCAGCCTTAACAACCACTTTCACACAATGCTTGCACTATAGATATCTTTCCCCATCCCTACATGACATTGAATGGGCTAAATATAGTCATTGCAAGCAACCTGATTACTGTTGAAGAGCATAAGAAAACTTATGATAAATGTGAGCATCATGTAAGGTGTCGGAAACCCTCATAAAAAGTCATGGGATGGCTCCGAACTGGGAATAATAAACTGACAAAATAACTGACAAATAGTCGGTATCATTTGTCTGCTAGTTTCTGCTTGTTATACTGCCCTGGGAATAAAGAGGAAAAATATACAGAGGTTATACGAAAAATGTGCGCATGAAAAAATAAATGAATCCACTCTGAGGTTTGCTGGTGAAGACGAACCTCAGGCTGGAGCAGATTTGAGCTCAGGGAACAGCGACAAAATAATTCAGCAGCGCTATTTAATGACAATCAGCATAATTCAGCAACACATGAGACACTTCAGGGTTATCCAACAGCACAAAAACTCAATGCATAATCAATTCAAGTAAATGTGCATTTGCATGAGATATGTTATTTTTCAGTCTACCTTTTAAGTTTATCAGGAACTCATTTGTAGTCATTGACATAACAGAAAAGGCCATGACCAGGTCCTTACCTCTTCCCTGTAGCTTCCCTACATTAATTACCTTTTGCTCCTCATGATTTCCTATTATTCTGCCAAGTATGGTAATATGCAGACCATTATCTAATTTTAGTTGCTTGTTCCTTACTCAATATGATGTTATTATATTGAGTTGTCATTGTTATGATGATAAATGCTTGTGCTATTAAAATATATTTAAATATCTCATTTGAGACCGAGCGTGAACCGGATCATTCCTTCCAGTCTCAGTGACATTTCAGATCTGCTCCACGCAAAACAAGATAAGATAAGATATTGTCTTCATGAGTAAATCTAATTTTCATGTTAATCCTCTGACTTTGATTTTGTAAGTGTTATAATTCAATACTTTTCATTATAAATCAAGTACAGCACTATAAATGGTTGGCAATTTTCCACAACATATGCGTGTAATAATCTCTTTTTATAGTAGTTTCTATCAGTAGCTGTGCCTAATTCATGCCTAAACATGAATGCCTCACAGGGAAAAATGCATCCATATAATCCAGCCCTACTTTCCTGTAAACTATGTCAGAGTTGTATTAAGTCACTGCTAGAGCAAACCAGCCATTCCCTACTACTGTTACTTCACATTCGAATTAATCCTCCCTTGCTGTGACTACACTTACCATGGATGTCGCCTAATCAAAGATTACAACTGGAAGGTTATTATCTTGTCTATGTAAAATATTTAAGAAATGTTAGTAACAGATACTAGATATCTGAATATAAACACAATATTTCATCATTGAAGTTTTTGTCTTACATGAAAAATGTCTTGTATAATAAATTTTTTAAAAAGTGTTTATGTCAATACTGCTTTATTGTTTTGTGTTGCTGCATGAGGATGCAGTCAGTTAAATGTGGCTCTTTAAAAGTTGTAGGAAACTCCTACAACACTGGAAAAAGCATCCGCTCACCCCATGATTCATCCTAATTCTTTTATATTCCTAGCAGTCAAATAGTGTGTGAGTGTGTGAGAATGTAGGAGACTAAAGAGTCTCTCTTACGTGACTGTGCCAGACAGAGTTTGACCTGTGGTTGAACCAGACATATGCTTATTTCTGTTGTCAGACAGTAGCAGAAGTAAGCTTCCCAACAAAATAAACACAATTATGCTAAGGGTTCATACAGTTTCTGTCTCAAGACTTAAAAGCAGTGCCACATACTTTATTTGTGTTTACCAAAAGCTAATAACAAATGCAGAAATTGTGGCATTTTGACACTTGAAAGCAAATTTTGTGCAAAGTGTTCCTGTCGTGTCCCCAAGACTGTAAGAATTTCTCTTAAAACTAGTGTCTCTTAAAACTACCTGTAAAAATGTGGTAGATACAAAAACACATTAATGATCTGTTTGGGATTAAACATCTAGTGAAGACTTTCAAAGCCACACGTTACTTGTCACCTGATGGAAAGCATATCTTAATATACTGGCAATTGTGGATTAATCATAATTCCCTTTGTTGTCTAGCATTTAGATTATCACTGCAGTATTTGTCTAATTGTTGCTGTAGCTATAACCGATTGGGACATTTTTGTTCCCCACCTTATTTTCCGACCTGAAATGCTAGCAATTATAGCATCACCTTTTGCAAAAGCAGGAAATCATCCATTTGATTTCAATGTACCTGTATATGACAATGTTTTTTTCCCAAAATTACAATTAAGAGCAGTGAGCAGTTTCCTGTCCACGGTGCTGTATGTACGTTCTCCTAACAAATAATGGCCTGTCACCAAATAAGTATGACAGCTGAGTAAGGTAATTACATTACAGACATCTTAACAAAACAAACCTGCTTCTTGTTTTAAATATCACTGTCACTTACCCATTACTTCCCATTAGTACTGGAGGAAAACAACGTCCTTGGATCCTTATTATCACCTAGAGGAGTTTTTATTTTTCTCTACATCTATTCATCTTTGACACCCGCTTGGCGGTTTTTCACATCGACTCTACCTGAAGAGAGAGGCGGTTGTGATTCATCATGACAGTAGTTCTAATAAAACATTGATGTGTTATTTTCTCTTTTAAAAGGAAGAGGGGAATCACATTCAGACATTCAACAGACCAGACAGATCAGTGGTCCAACTCCTAACTGTAACGATTAAGCTGATTAAAAAATGAAATATAGAGTCTCCTTGTTTTAGACCCGTAAAAGGCCTGATGTGGTACCGAGGATAAACACATAAGAAGATAGAGATGATGCTTTGAAACTGGGCTGAGTTGATGTGGAAGTCAATATTTGCATAGATCAGCAAGTAAAAATGTGCATGTAAAGTGTCGGTGCGACTCGGTCAGATCAAATCATCTCTCTGTGTTTCTTACAACCCTGGATGCACATACAGCTGTGCAGTATAATGATTTTTTGCTCTCCTGTCTGCAGCTTCGATGCTTCCAATCATCTCTTCATCCTTGTTCAATTTCAACTGTTGTCACCAGATCCTGGTCAGGCTGCTTTCTCTGACACGTCACTTTAATCAGCAACCGCTTCTCACTGAGGACATGCACTGGAGAAAATTAAGGACATGAGTATATTTTTCTGCATTTTATATGTGATATGATAATAATAACAACAACAACAACAAAACTATTTCTATATACTACAGAAAGTAATTACCAAATACATTCTCTTTGCGCCACAGTGTAATGGGGAATAAAGATATAAAGTGCATGTGTTATGGATATGCAGGATGTGAAGGCAAAGCGACTGCACAGAGATAAAGCTGAGATCAGAAATCTGTGTAGCAGTTTGCTAGAGGGTCTGAGAGAATTAAGGAAATGAAGAAGAGAGGAGAGAGGATTGAAGCTTTAGCTTTAATAAGCAAACATCAGGGCAGCATGGCCAATTAACAGGCACTCTGCAGTATAATGCCAGAGCACATGAGATAGCACATTAGCATTAACACACAGCATTATTACTGACTGCATGGGGACTGAGTGTCAGTGATTTTTTTCTCCTTTTGCTGATTAGGCAAACGTAAACACCAAGATGAATGTTGTGGGAGACCTGGGTATTGATTGTGCCCATGAAGAGACAAACTCTCACAGGGACTATTGAACCACTTCTAGATATTGGAGATGCAAACGGATTTGTCATTTCAGGTCAGAGAAGATGATGCCTAGAAATTTAAAGGGGGTTACTTCAAAACATTTATGGCCTGGGAGGATGTTAGGATGGCTTAGGGAGATAATTAGACAGGCATTGGATTTAAACAGCAACCATAAATGTGACTTTACTTGTTCAGGACTAACCATGCTTGTTTTACTTCAACCCACATCCTGCTCCAGTCAGATGTTCACAAATGGCAAGAGCTCATCACAACCTTTGTCGTATGTTTTTTTTATAAAATAGAAATTGAGCATATAAAGTCAGTTATATGTCAGCATATAAACATTGGTTACAAGCACATGTGGTTTATATACTTTAAATGTACATCTACGGACTTATGTTACCATGTTCACACTCTTAAGGCAAATACTAACACTTCAATTTAACCCAACCATATTTAGGATTTTTGGGTGTTTTATTAACAGTAACTAAATGTTTCATTAAATTATTCATTAATGTGTGGATCTATTTGTAAACACTGTATCTTCTCTCGCTATATGAACACACATATACCCTGATTATATGTCATTAAATATGATTACAGCTATGTTACAGTTTGTTAATAATAACTTAGTAACTGTTAATATGCTACTTACAGAGGGTGATATAGCAATTGTTAATAAATACAACTAAATAACAAGATTAGATTTGTTGTGGACTTTCTCCCTGGGGGATAGACCTCAGGGCTGAGACTGAAAGTGAATTCACCTTGGCTGAAGCTCCACCTTTTGTGGACTGAGTGAGAAACAGAGAGATCTCCTGAATAATGCATGCATGTTTCCTGTCCATGGTACTGTATATATGTTCTCCTAACAAATAATGGCCTGTCACCAATTAAGTATGACAGCTAAGTAAGGTAATTACATTTCAGACATCTTAACAAAACAAATGCCAGGTGGAGTCAGTGAGGCTGCTTCTTGTTTTAGATATCACTGTCAATTACCCATTACTTTCCATTAGTGCTGAAGTAAAACAACATCCTTGGATCCTTATTATCACCTAGAAGAGTTTTTATTTTTCTCTACATCTATTCATCTTTGACACTCGCTTGGCGGTTTTTCACATCCACTCTACCTGAAGAGAGAGGCGGTTGTGATTCATCATGACAGTAGTTCTAATAAAACATTGATGTGATATTTTCTCTTTTAAAAGGAAGAGGGGAATCACATTCAGACTCACAAACAGCAGTTAAAAACCTCCGATTGTTCAATTTGAAGATATAAAAGCAAAATACGTGTAATGCTTACATATGATAATCCATGGATTTCATGATTTGTTCTACACTGACTGAAAGGCGTGGTTTGACATTTTCAGAAATAGCCTGGCTCCATTCAAATATGTTTTACACTTTTTGACAGATTAATTAAATGAACTTTATAGTTGCTGGTAATCAGAGTTTGTTATCTTCAGACAGAGCTGGGGTAATTCTATATAATAATAAAGACTGAGTGGCTGCTGGCTTTAGCTTCATATTTACTGTGCTGACACGTCGTATCAACATTTCTTTTATCTATAGCTCTTGGAAAGAAGGTGATTATGTGTGAATTATTTCTTTAAATAGTCATAATTATACAGATACAGGCAGAAAAACCTACAAAGAACAGACAAAAACAAGAACAATTCAATATTTCCGTTACATTACCTTTTTTCTAACATTATTTCTTTTATGATGTAATAGACACTATATGACATTAGAATGTTGGAGGCATTGGGAAAAACAACATATCTTATATGCTTGAAGTCAAATGCACTAATGCATAGATACTTAGCTTCCCTACTGCCTGTTTCCTCTGATCTATTGATAATCAAGTTTAAAAGATGAGCAGCACACAGTGTCCCTCACTTTGACATTATCTCTTACTTTGATTTATTGCACATCGACAGTCTCTTTGAAAACAAATGAAGGTTTGTATGGGTTTAGCCTTTGAATCTAACGGATCCTTTAATGTATGAACGTCAGAATAATTTGTACAACGCAGTCAGATTATGCAAAGATTAATAAATGATAACAGGATTGCTTGGACATTGTCTGCAGCTGGTATTTGGTTTTTCTCAGTTGCATACAGTCAGAGAGGATGGCTTTGAACATGCACACATTTATAATACACACTACCAGTAAAGAGAAGTGTCATCATAAAATCTAAATTCTATACTATAAGATAAAATCCATTTCACAATGAATGATGAAAAGTCATTTATGGCCTTAAATCTATCTGTTTAACAGAGCAATGATGAATGACACAAAGCATTTAATCATCCTAATTATACAGATTATTGTATAGAAATTTAATATTGGTCTATTTTAGAGAGCATGAACAAAAGTACATTAATGGACTTATTGTTTCCAGTAAAAAATGCTTCATTCCATCAGGCATCCACAGCTGCAAAAATCACATTGGGGTCCTCACATCCACACAGGCTTGTTCTCTTTCTATTGGACAAATCTATTTGGCGAGAAGATGAAACATGATATGCCAATGAAGTGTAACCACTGTAGGTGAAATGAATTTGTAAGTTGTTCCTGAGCATTTTGAAATGATTAATCAACAGATCTGTGACAGACACTGTATATAATTAAGTGTGAGTTTGAAATGTGCACTTTGACATAACGTCCATAGATCAGCAAGGGACAGGAGTGATTAAGGGGTAGGTTATGACTCTATTTTATTTCTTTTGTTCAGAGAAAATAAAAAATAAAAATCTGAACATTGTTGAAAATCTGGAATAAAATGATCCTCACATTATCTCTAAGTACTGTATATGATTTATAATAAAAAAAAAATTTAAGAAGACATTTTTATCCTTTGAAATTATGGGGTATTACTGTATTTCAGTCTACAACTACTCACGGCATGATTGGGGAACATTTGGTGGCAATAGTCGGGTTATGTGAGTGACAGCAGCAGTGAATCAGAGAGGATTAACTCAGTCTTTAATGTTCCCACCCTGCATGCAACGCTGTTGAGCTTGTCAGCTAAGATTGTATCCACAAAATGCTGCAAGGGAGGGCATGAGAGAGAGATCAGTGGATTTTAAGCATACTGAAGGATGCATGCGAAGCCTCTTTGCATGCGCTGTAATGGTGATGTAGTAAATATTACATAGGGATAATATTTTCATGCAGCAAATATCATTGGCCTAAAAGCTGCATCCTGCCTTCCTGCAATACTCTTAGAAAGCAGACTGCTCAATCCTAAATGCCAGTGAGACAAATGGGAAAGAAGTACAGACACAAAATGCATTCAGTAAAACCTGTTTATCTTTTGGAAGAATGAAAGATATGAGATACTAAAGGGAGGAAACTTCAGTGACTCATCAGAAATGTTTAGTCTCTGCCTGACTTTAAATAAAGATGATATATCAGAGGAAATATTGAATTCCTATTAGTTTTTAGCACTGGAGCATCTCCACAGCTGGAGATTCAGCTGCGCGATACCTCAAAGGCTTAGGATATGGTTTGACTCAGCTGAATGAGATATTTTTGACATTGTGTCATACTGTAGAAGCTTTAAAACAGAAAACAAATGCCTAATTAATACATAAATCATGCATCCTCATGATAAAAGTAATGAATAAATCCAAGATGAATTCCTGAAATTAAGGGGACACAAATAAACTTGGTAAGGCATAAGAAAAATGGTGATTTCATATGTGAAGCAATGATCAAGTAATGATGAGCAGCTCGTGTGTTTTATTCACACTTTCACACCATGAACCAGGTCAAATTGATTAAAACTGGAAAAAAGAAAAATCTGCATTAAAATTTTCAGGCTATATTTTCACATGTGAAATGCACACTTGGTATAAACCATGTCACACCAGCAAGGTAACCATACTAAATAATCAGACGATGAATATCAAACACACTTTTTCCATCTTCTTTGCTTTCTTTTTGAAGAGGAAAAAAAACAAAACATCGAATCCTGTTTACGTTTCAAACTGCTCAGTTTCACTGTCAGCCATCTAAGACACCAGTGAGGTGGGAAAATGTTTAGGTCTGCAGTAGGCATAGAGCGTACTCAGTCGTTAAAGGTAATCAGTCAGTCAAGCAGCAGCACACCTCTTCAAAAAAGAGTCAAATAAACATGGGTAGATTTTACAGGGCCATAGCCAATTGTGTGCTCAGACGTTGCAAAGTGTAACTTTGCTCAGTGTGTGCTGCATTAAACTTCTGTCGGATTCAAAGTCTCTCTACCTCTACCCCTCCCTCTCTATCCCTATCCCGCTCTCTGCCTTTTAAATATATCTGGACTGTCTGGCATATCTGCAGAAAGCATCCTCGCGAGGGAAGCTGGCAGATTCAGTAATTCTCACACTTTTACTAAACCGCTGCTGCCACAAAGGTGTCAGCGAAACATTTAGTTCACTATCTCACAAAAACAAACTGATACCAGAGTAAAAGAAAACGCTGTCATGAAGAGTGTTCACTCACAGTAATGCAGCAGCATATGCTCTTAGAGATAAAGTTTTATTCTAAGCCAGTCCTCGTCTTCAGGGCCCGTGTAGAAATGTCATATAGAAGTGTTTGTTTGTCATTTATTTTGTGTGACTTTTTGTTATTTCAAGTTGAGCGTTTCACTTAATGGAATAACACACTCTGATTATTGCCTGCTATTTTACATCTATACTCCCTATACTACCTTTTTCAAAATACAGTCTGTTACTTTTTTATTTTTTTTAATTTATTTTTAATTTAAAATATATATATATATATATATATAAAAATACAGTCTCTTAATGAGTTGAGGAGCTGAGGAAGTCCATGACTTTGTTCATTTTAGCAAAATGTCATATCCAAGGGGGATATAATCAAACCATTTGAAGTGATTCATTAAAGGCAGACATTTAATCATACTGTTATGCATGTGTCTTATCCCTATGGACTAGCTCTAGATGTTCTTCATTTGTTTAATCTGCTATTTCATTTTCATTGCAAGACATGCACTAACCATGAAGTCCCTGTCTTCTGTTTTCAGTTCTGGTTCATTCCCTCTCCCTCTGTGTCTTTGTATTTCCTGTCTCTTGTGAGTTTTTCTTTGTATCCTCCTTGTGTCTTTCCCTTCAACATTTCTCCCTCCATTGTGTGATGGTCTGATTGTCTCCACCCGTGGCTGATTGTCTCCTCCTCCCTGTGCCACCTGTTTTACATTCCCTCATTATCCCAGTGTATTTAGTCTGTGTGGTTCCTGTTGTCAGTTGCCAGTTCGTTGATGTCTTCACACACATTCCAGCCAGTTTTTCCCAGTGATTTCTTTTTGTTTATTTGTTTTCTCTAACTTGGACTGTTTTATAGATATTGCCTCTGTCAATTGTTCTTGGAAACTGCTGCCTTTTGTGGACTGCCCCTCTGTCTTTTGACCCTGGACTGTTTATTGGTTTTTGATTATTAAATCTCTGAACTTCACCTGAGTGTCTTTGTCGTGTCTGCAATTGGGTCCTCACAATTCTGGTTGGAACACAACATATACATGAAAGGATATTTAGGTTAGCACATTGCTAAGTGTTCAAACCAGATGTACACTGTTGCATGAAGATTAAACCAGTGATAGAGATATAAATTAATATTTTGTCATTACTCCAGCAGCTTGGTAAATAAAGCAATAAAGTAATATATTGTAATAATGTGAATACTATCTTTGATTTTCCTATGGACAAAAATGTTCTTTTTCGTTCCTTGAGGTAGAATAAGGAGAGATCCAGCTATAGCACATAATAATTAATGCTTGAGGGACATTTCAGTAGTTGATGAATGCTTAAAAAAGGCGGAAAAGGTTACGTGAGCTCATCTTCAGCACATACAGCATGCCCAAAATTATATTTTGTAATACATCGTTTGTATTCCAACTAATCCCCTCTGTTAGCAGTGATAAATAATGTATGCATGTAATGTCAACAGTCCTCATGCAATACATAGACTTAAAGTGGTATTTCATTTATTCTCAAGTATGTAGTTTTCTTGCCATTTTCCTTTTTTCCCAGTCAGAAGAGAAGAGTTATGAAAATATGAATTCATCATTGGAGGCTAAACAAATGCAGCAGAGTGATTATTCTCAATGATTGAAGGTTGAAGTACTTTATAACATAATTCTTCTCTTCAAGCACTCGCCGGATGGAGGGAGAGTAATAGCCTCCTCTTCAGCACAGCTCAATCATAACACTCCCCAAACGGTAAAAAAAAAAAAAGAGAAAAAATAGACTTTCGCTAAATCTTGTTAAAAGTTTAACTTTGGGGGGAAGCTGAGGCACAATGTGTTTGAAATGTCAAAGTGAAATACCTTTATGGATTCAACGAGCAACAATAACCTTTGTTGTAGCAGAAGATAACAAAAAAGCATTTGTAAAGTGTCCATTAAAATGACGAAAGTCTGCTTTAGTAATATCGGAGGCAGTTTTTCACTGTGTCATCAATCACCTTTAGTGTTCACTGAGAGCTGCACAGCTGATGGATGAAGACAAATAATGACGTATTAAAGAGCCCAAAATATATTGTGTGAGCTGTTCCACTGTTACAAGCTACATTTTTGCTATAAATGGATCAGCAAGACTTTTTATGTGTTATTTCCTCAACTGATCTCCTGAACTTTATTTTTTTTATAACTTAGAGAAAACAAAACAGGTTGGAAACCTGTTTATTTAGCTTTTCAAACAGGTCATTTGCTCCTGTGTCCCATATAAAAGTTTTAATATGTGTAAATCAGAAAAATTAACTTTGTCATTTCATGTTGAGATAATCTCTGCTTGACATTGTGCCATCAGTCTCAAGCAGCTGTTAAATTTGCCATGTTTTAGTCACCTGTGTTGAATAGGCCTACTGTAGAGTGTTGCTCCACTGGGACGAGATTAATTTTCCTGGATGTTGGAGCTTTCCATTTGTTCTCATCAACAATGCCACCAGCGGATGCATCCACAAAAAAAAAACCCACAGCTGCAATTCAGCTGTTTAGCTGTCATTTTCCTGTGCAAGGGGATCACATTTAGTTTTTAAAGACCTCCTGACATCATCTATCATGTTACATAATGGGGTAAAAATATTAAATGGTTGGGGCTTTTCTAACTCCAAAATAACAACAACAAATTAGACAAGATAAACAGCAAAGAGGGAAATAAAGTATTTTAATCAATGCCCTGAAATAAACTGGTGACTAATAAACGCCCAACACCTGCTGGGATAGGCTGTACCCTCTCCCCTATGTGTTTGTGTGCTACGTGATTTCTTTGTAATTCCAACCTCCTTCCCTGCATGTCTGAGGTTTTCCGGTCCAAGGTCAGTGTATTACACCAAACCTGTCAGCTTCCTAAATTCCAATTATGGTTTCAGCCTCTGCTCTAAGCGTGTTGTGAGGAGTCCTTGACAGGCCAAACACTATCAACCCGGGAGTTATTATCGTTTATCAAACAGGCTGCAGCTTTAGTGACAGTGTCAGTGCTTGAGGTGAAACATTTATTTTATGAATGACCACCCTGACATGTTGTCACATTATTTTGAATATAAATTTTGTCACGTGTGCCCAATGAATAAGTGTTCACAAATGGGTTGGTATAGAATAATGGGATGGCAATATGGGGGACGTGACCCTGTTACGTCTTCTTAAAATTACATTTTGCATGCAAATGATACACAGGTATGAATCCAATTACACTTTAATGTGTGAACTAAAACACTGCCATGAAGGCCTTGAGCTCTCAGTGAACTAGAGTATCATAATTGTGACATATTATTGTTAGAAGACTGTTAATTGTAGACGGTTTCTTTAGCTCTGAATAAAAATACTGGGTGTTTTATATATTTATTTGCACTATGTTTCTATTAATTCATCCTAAAGAAGAGCTCACTTTTGGTTTTGTCTGATCTCTAATTTTTGTAAAAGCTAGTGTCTCTTCATTTCAGTGTTTTGAATGGCTTTGTCTTGCACACTTAGCATGAAAAAAATAGTATTTTTACAGAACTGGTTTTCTCCATGTGACCCATGTTGTATGAATGGTTCTGAAACTACTTTGTTGTATAAGTAAAGAGGCACACTGATGTGATACAAATTGATATTTTAGTCTAAATGACACCATGCTTTCAGTAAGATTGAGTGTACGTTATCGTGCAAGGCATGCATTGAGTGGTTGAGATGTTAATGGCGTGTTAATGCCACGTTTGAGTGCTCAAGTCCTTATGTAAGGCTACTGATTACACCTGAACTTGCAAGTCATTAAATTAGAATGAAAAACATCCTGTAATATCTGCAAAATTAGGTCAGGTTCATAACAGGATGGAAGACATCAAGCTATAGGAAAGAGTCATCTATATTAATGTAAAATGTGGACTGCGGAGCACGGTCATGGCCGACACCTTCTCCTCCCAGGTCATCAAATACAGATCCTGCTTTGTCACACCTCTCGTTTTCTCACACAGATGCACAGGGTGCATGTCTGTGTGCAATGCTCCAATCCTTATTGAAGAAAAAAAAAAGCCTTTCAAATGCATTGAATAATGAAAAATGACAGTTTGCTTAAGTTCAGGCAGAAAAACTACTTGGTTAGGTTTAGGGAAAGGTCGCTCAATCCCGACCTCTAGCCCTCCTCGGACTCTGTCACTCTATCCAGTGGAGCAGTAGTTTTCATAATGATGAGGGTGGGATTATATTTGTAGTTTAAAGCCTAGTGCATCTCATAAAGATGCTGAAGAGTACCCTCTGTGTCTAAATGAGATGCCAAATGGATGTGATACAATGTTGGTATTTGACACCTTGGGAACAAGACTGGCCTTTTATGGTTGGGAAAAGAGGCCCAGATGAACCCAAAGAACTATAAATGTTATGATATGGATGTGTGTGAATTAAACCTAGTAGTGATTTTACTGTTTCACAGCCTCACCATCTATATTACCTTTTAATATAAGTCAAAGTTTGCAGTGATATAAAAAGAAATCATTATGGCTTTCTTGAATGTGAGTATCTGCGTAGCTGTTGATGGATTTGTGGATATTTTTAGATCTGTTGCTCTGATTTTTTGTCATCCTGATGCATGGTGCCGTGGTACTGCATATCTCACTTTTTGTAAGGACAAAAGGTTGAAGAAGTAACACCTCTACAAATGAAACTGGGTGTGCATAAGTCACAAGCACACCCCGGCGTGCAGCGCCGACACATACGCATTTAAAACATGGAGATGATATTTTTGTTCTCTACTTAACAGTGAGAACAAATGTCTTGATATTGCGACTATGTGTTAAAATCAACACACCTTTCCTTGACACTTTAAACTTGAACAAGTGAAACATTATTGATTACATCACAGACAGTTGGATAAACACGACTTTGAACACTAAATACACTTACAATCACAGATTACCTTCCATCTTTGAACTGTTGTGTTTCTGAATCCTTGCAGGCACAAAACAGGCAAGAGATTTTTATGCAAAATTTGCAAACACATTGTCTTACTAATAGCCACAGACACAATTTGGCTTTCATACACACACAGAATAGGCCCACACTGTGTATTCTGCACATTCTCTCCAGGTCAGACTTTGCTTTTGGGTTTACTTCAGTTTACAGAACCATCAGGTGTTTTTGGTTTGTCGCCCTGTCTGGTGCCCTCCTGAGAAAACACCAAGCAGTTTTGCCAACTGGGCCTGCAAATCGATGTTTTAATAGACTGTCCACTCTCAGTCATTTTATCCAATACAAAAACAAAAAAAAAAAGATGCTGTTGGTCTCATGGGGTGATGCATCATGACACTCATCTCCAGGACTCCAAACACATCCAGTCTTACACTTCCATAAAACTGCATGAGGCATAAGGAGTCCTCAAGGCAACAGTTTGAATAAGTACAGATGCGATTGTTGAGTATGTTATTGAATGTTTTACAAGCCAAACAGGTATCCTGTGATTATCCAAGGCTTTGGGAAGTGCCCTCAGCAGTGACAGCACTCCATTGATTTCTTTAATCACTTTGAGGTAATTATGCACAAATACGCTGAATGAGCTCCACAGGGGACAAAGCAGAATGCTTTCTGTAGCGCGACTGTATGATCGCAGCTCCCCAGTGACACCCACCATCCTCTGCAGCAACCCCCTGCCACAGAAAAGCTTTGACTCGACACATTAAATATGGGGATTGTGGGAGAGATCCTGATGTTGCATCAAATAAAGAGGGACCCGCATACATTACTAGAAGCTTTAAAGTTTGCTTTGTGATTGTCTGACTAGCCTTCTTCTTTTAAGCCAGGGAAATGACTTCAGTATGTATAGTAGACACTCAACCTGGGGTTTGCTTTTAAGCTTCAATAAAAAAAAATTTCAATGTTCCATGAATGCAGAAACCAAATCAGGAGGGAACGATGCATGCAATGTTGTCGAGCTATGGTGGATGAGGTGAAGCAAAGAATCCATATTTGCTGATTTACTATTTTATTAACAGGTTAAATGACATTTGCTAAACCCTGCCCCAAACAGCAGTAGTTCAATAATAGCTTAGCTCTAGCTACGAACGGCAGGTCATAGATATCCCAAATCCTAAGCACTAATGGTGGCAACAGTAAAAACATTACAGACAATGGTATAGACAGAGCATGTGCATGATTTTGTATGATAATATAATCATAATTTGATAATAAAAATAATATAATACTATGCTACTCTGCTATAATGTTAACATATGTGATGGATGGTGATTTTCAGATGACGACTGAGGTCGTTCCACCCACGCTCTCACAGGAAGCTCTCAGCATCAGTTCTTCTGACACATCTGAAATTGGCTTTGGTCTCCCTGTGTGCAAACACTGGGATCCACGTCGACCTTCTGCTGGACCGATGGGCTATGAGAAAAAAGGAAAATGTAACAGGGAACAATACGCTTTGTCATAATGGTTTACAATAAAGAACACATCTTAGTCCAATTTAACTCGTGAGTTTCATCCTTCAGATGTAGATTTACATCGGCTGGGAAGCTTGCTTGAATTTCCTACTGATTTGTGCATGCATGCTACACTCCTTGATAAGGCTTAAGTGTTTGCACTTCTTAAATCAAAAGGCTCTCTAGTGGCTAATGTGATTTCCCCTGCATTTATGTGTTGGCTGTAGCTCTTACGTGACTCTCCCATATAGTGGGATCATTGTAAATTCCCCAGGATGTTTTTGGACGACTGTTGTTCTTGAGAGGCTGTAAATAACATCCAGCCCCTGTATGTGCCTGTGCCATGACTGCCAATGCGTATAAGTGATGCTTGTCTCATAAAAATTGGCTTGCCATTCAAAATGATGGCGATGTTAGAGTAGACCTACATCTGCTCATGAAAATCAATGTACTGTATACCCTCCTATAAGGCATGTTTGGTGTTGTGTTATGCGTACACCTATTGTAAGTCTAGAGAGGGTATGTTGTGAAAAAGCTTTGGGAAAATGGTCACAATGTGTGTTGCAAATTATTGATCTAGAAGGAGCAGTAACTTCTGACCCCTGAATGTTTCATATCTGGCTGAGATGTAGTGAACATAGATTTCAGGATTTTAACATGGGGTTTTGCATTTTTGTAATATTCTGGAATTGTGTTCTTAAATATTTTTGCTTTATTTACATGCTGATAGGAAGTTTTATCCATCGTTCAGTTACCTCTTTGTTATTATTATCTGTTAAGGTGGCTTCCAGCAGGTTATAAAAACCCATCGGGGCCTTGATGGAGGTTTGTGTATGCCTACAGTATTAGGCCCATCAGCTCAATACATGCTGACAACCTATTGGTTGAGTTGGTTTAGTCTAAAATATTTTGTGTTATTTCATAATGATTCTCTTGGGAAGAGCTTGGTTTGATTAAATTATAGACAAAAGATTTGAAAAGTCTCAGAAAATTTTAACATTTGATTTCAGTCAAACCCAAACTGACCGACTTAGATGGATGCACAGTGAGAGAATATTAGCCAAGTGAAACTGGATGCAGGACAAATCTGGAGATGTCCTGTACATTCTGTCGTTCATATCAGCAGAAATCTAAGACCCAAGAACCTTGAAAGAGATACTGTATATGTTCTGCTGAGGTGGCACAGGTCACACAAGGTACCCTGGGTTGCTGCTGGAACAACTGAAATGGATTTGAGGCACCCACAGAAAGAAATGCACTGTTGGCAAAAGCCCCGTGACATTGATGAATGCTGTCCTCCAAGTGTTAGGTAATATTCTCTGATGAGATACAGCGGGTGCTCCGGCCCACAAGGTTGTGAGTACAACTAAAACGTGACAACATGACGATGTGGGAGCCGGTTGCAGCAAGGCCACAGTAGGAGGATGGAGGAGTACGAGAGTAGCGATAGAAATGATTTATGCCGCCACATTTGGACATCATATATGAAAAAGTAGTGCGATGAAGCGGTTCTTTGTCCTTATATACATTTTAAGTGTTTCTCCCCCACTGAACTTCATTTCAACATGTTTTTGGATGAGTAAACAAACCAATAGCTCATACAGTTTATGAGTGCTGTCTTATTTGCCATAGACCTCTTTTATAGTGTGGCCAGATTTCCTTATGAATTCTTGCAGCAGTGTTGTCTTAATAAATTCCTTGCTCTAGCTCCTTGTGGGCCTGTGAGCACCATGTAAGGTGAACGGATTAAAACCACCAGTGACAATAAATTAACCAGTGTCATTCCCCAAATCTGTATTTGCAACAGCCAACTCACTAAAATACTAAATGATCTTTTTTTTTTCTTTACTGAAAATGGATTTAGAATATATTATGCAGACTTTTCTTTTCAAAAATAGTTGTAGACGCATCCAGAAATGATCCCCCTCCCTTGTGGAAGTACCTGTATCTACAGAGACCTTCCCCTCTACCTGTATTTGCTGGGTGTCAGTGATTGTAAAGAAAGATAGTTGATTGTTGAGACTCATTACCTGGCCGGCAAAAGGATTTCACAACCTGGGAATAAAACTCAACAATCACCCATCTATATTTTCTTTTCTGCACCAGGTAAATCGTGTTCAATGCGCCTCTAAATTGTGCTTTATTTGCAAATATAGCAAAAATCTGAGAGTGATCGTTTTACTCTAATTCAGTGCTTTCTTGATCTGGTGTAAAGTTGTCCTGGGAAGCAAGGCTACAGAACTGCTGCTTGCACTGGGATGTTATGAGGGTGGGTTTATTAACCGTGACCAGCCAATCCCTTAAACAGGCTTTGGGGAGTGGGGAAACTTTCACAGATCTGAGAAATATATTTTCTTCGTATCTGCCCAGAGAGTTGGGCTATGGTCTGTATAATCCCCAGAAATTGTGTTGAACTTTAATGATCAGTTATTGAGTAATGAGATGAATGATTGAGTTCTATGTAGTATTTTATAAGAAAGCATACAGATACAATGAATAATAATCATTAAAATAAACACAACACCAGGTGTTTGTAGGAAGTCTCGAGGTACTTTAGTGCCTTCCTGTGGCCAATCTTTATTTCTTCCCCTCCTCCAGGTTTCCTGCTCCCCAGTGCATCACTGTCAGCACAAAGACACAATACACAGATGATTAAATGCCTTGAGAAATACTATGTAACACACTGTTAGGGGTTAATTTCAAGCAAATAGGCAAATCCAAAGCTGTTTTTTCACGTAATGCCCACGATTTACTCTGATTAAAGATAAAGCCTCTTATCTCAATGCAAAGTCTCAACACAGCTTTGTGAGCTATGGGAGATGTTTACAGTATGACAAATTATACAAACACGAAAAATGATCCCTACCCTCTCCATCACTATTAAGCTATGTTTGTCACTTATTTCCTTTTTTTTTCTCCTCCAAGTGCTCTCATGTGAGCATAAGAGAAAATTACCTCTCCAGTTCCAGACAAGGGAAACCCATTCATCTTACTAATACCAGAGGTGAGTGGTCATGACGTCTGGAGACTCCAGTGAAAAAGTTGGGACCTAATAGTATCAATCATCATCATGCCTGCAAATGGAGATCTCTCATCACAGGCATGAGACAAATGAAAGCTCTCACCTCATCTGCTCTCATTAGTCAGAAACGTTGGTCCTTATTTAACACAACACCTCGAAGATTGCAGGAAAATAACATGCATTAATCCCGTGCAGATCGGACACATTCAATCATGGAGCGGGTTGCATTTGATTAAGATGGCAGCATAATGAAGTTAAGTGCACCATGCTTGACCTTTCGCTTTCAATCCACTTTGGTGGGGTATGTGTTATATGTTATAGGACTACATTAATCTGGAGACCATGTATGATTCTAGGCACACTCTGTTAACTTTTCTCCCCAATGTCTGGCTTTATCCTTCTTTCATATTAGACTAGTACAGCTATGCTAGCTGGCTGCTTTGGATGTTAGACCCGGCAGTGCTTTGTACAAAATGCTAATTAAAGCAGATGTTTTTTACAATGTCCACAATCTTAGTTTAGCATTTAGAGTTTTGCTTTTGCAATCATTTGATTGGCTCCTGCAGGACATTTCAGAGCAATCCATCTGATTGTTGATGATATTTTTTCAGTCTGGACCAAAGTGTTGGATGTGACTGACTGACAGACCTCTGTTACCATCCCAATAAAAACCAGCTGAGCATCTTTCTCTTTAACTGGTGAGAATATACACAATGTACAAACACATATGAACTGCAAAGATCAAATCTTGTCCAATTGCCAATCAGATCAGAAATACTCAGTCAAGGGTCATCGCCATCCTAACAGCAAAGGTGAATCTCATCTATTTTATATGCCTCATAAAGTCCGGTCCTGCCAGCAACATAAAACATGATGACAGATGCAGTGAGAGTCACGTACCAAAAACAAATAACATTATGTTCTATGGGAGATGATGGAAATTTAATTCCAAAAGAAGTGATGAAAGCTGCCTGTGTGGTACAGCAAGGCTCAAAATGTTATGACTCAACGACACTCTGATTATTTGGCAGGTTTCCTAGGAGAGACCCAACCATCAGGAATGGCAAACTGCCCACATATCTGTCTTCATTTGCTTTTGCGACAGGTGCAAGTACGTGGAAATGTTATCCCATCCTGCAGTGACTGCCATCATCTTTAATGGCTGTCACACACAGGTGGCCCCACAACAGAGATGTAATTAAAATACAATCATACCCCACCGGTAAACTGGCTCTACTGAAGGTGTGTGTTATAGAACAAGCAAATTGTCCTTGTGGGTTCATCTAGAATGTGATGTGAAATGAGCAAAACAGAGAAAAACACAAAACCTGTCTGAAATAGTGTTAGTGTTTATGTTTAAATGTGCTTTTCCAATGTGTTACTCAAGTACCTGGTGCTGTATGTATGGTCTGTATTTCTGGCAATACTAATGCGACACAAATCTAATCAATTTTCCATTTCAATCACAGCTGTAAGTTGCCTTTACAGCAAAAACTCAGACACAAGTGGTGAGTAATGGTCCCCTTCGGAGTTTTTCCAATGTGTAAAGTTTAAACAACAAATTGCAATGCTCTGATACTTAATAGAATAAAGCAAGTTTACTGAGGAGATAACCAGTGCATAGTTTTGACCAAAAATATCGCTGACATACACCAATGATGCACCACAACACTAGATTTCCCATAAAAACCTGGGTGTTTAGTGTTTGTACCACCAAAAATCTCAGTTCACACATAACGAGGGAGGCTTTCTGTGTGTGTCTTAACTCTCTGGCTCTCTGTGCTTCTCTCTCTCTCTCTCTCCTCTTAATGGTGGCTCAGATCAATAGAGTTAGCCTGCAGACACAGACCTTTGCACCAAAACCAATTGTTCCAGGAACTCGTGCTCAAGCAGAGACGAGGCTGTTTTCTGTGAAGTCTGCTTAATTTTGCATACCACAAAATGTGCTGGATCTGACATCTCCTTTGGTTAGGACGGAAACAGGTTTATTTCACTGAATGTCACAGCCTTGACATGGACACACAATGTCTTTAATAACAGGAAGCTGGTTAGATGTGGCAGATAGATAAATGTAAAATGTTCGAACTCTGGGAAAATAGCCCGACTTTCTCAATATCATTCATTCATATCGCAAATGTCAAGTAGAGCCTCCGATACTACAGCTAGAAGTCTGGTAGCTTACTCAATAAACCTTCATGTACATAAATCCATATTTTCACACTTCTGTTCATCATTTGATATTCAGATGTTTAGCCTAGCTCAGCACAAAGGCTAGAATTGATGAGAAAAACAGCTATTTGTTCAAATTGTCATCCTTACACCTTGTTTTTTGCACTTAATAAATTAAAGAGATGTAACATGTTTATTATATAACTTTAGAGTTGCAGGTATAGGTAGATTTTACTATCTTTGGACAGAGCCAGGCTAGTTGTTTACCCTGTTCTTATGCCGAGCTTATTTAACCTAACTTACAGACACGGCTCCTATCAAACTCTCCGCAAGAAATCAAATAAATGCATTTCCAAAAATGTCGAACGTTTCCTTTAAAATCGGGCCCAGTAAATAGAGCCCATTGCTCGGATAACCAAGCAACCCTTCTGAAGCCATAGTCGCCTGCGGCAGAATCAGAAAGCAGTTTCAGATGCACCTGTCTTCTCAACATCTGTTCTGAGACCTGAACGCCACAGGATACTACCGTGAAAGTGTAGGAAGTGCATTATGTGCTGACTCATGCCACTCGTCTTCTCTCTCTCACACACACACTGACTAACTTGTGTGAGGAAGTGAGAAGAAAAGAAATTGTTGTGAGTTGTCTAATTTATCTTAGGACACAAAGGACATTCTCCATCCAGCTACTGAAGTTATAAATTATATAAAAGGAGAGTAAAGGTACACGGAGCCCCCGGGAAAAGACGTTGTTCAAGTCTGAATGCTTTAAAGGCTCTCAGATGAATTTACTGTGAGGCTCAGTTCACTTTCAATTTGAACAATTTCACAAGTGCATTTTCTTGAACACGCCAGACCCATTCCCTAAGAAGCAGCAGCATTACCACAGTGTGAAAATACACAACTTACACAACTTTGTACCGTAACTATCTTCAAAATTAGCTCTGATGTTAGAAATGATCTTTCTTATGAATGTAAAACTGGCATTTAAGTTGAGTAAAGAGAAAAACAAGAAAGTGAAAACAGCCTCTTCCATCATTCTGCTCGATGACGGTCAAACATCAGGATGAAATAATATTTAAAACACATTTTTAGGGGGAGGATGTGGAGGAATTTTCCTACATATGACCTTAAAGTAAAAGTATCATTGATACAGAATGCACTGGAATTAATATGTAATTTTTATCCAGTAGTGTTACTGCATGAGTGGTTTATTATTGCGTCTAAGGAGATCATTTTTTCACCAGCTCTGGTTTGTTTGTCTGTGTGTCTATAAATAGAATTAGACAAAAACCACCCCATGGATTTTCATGAGACTTGGTAAATTATGCAGTTTCTCATGAAGGCATAGAAATAGATGTTTTAGATAGATGCTTTTAGGAATATAATAAATGTCTCTTACCCAAAGCGTTCACCCAGTGGAATAATGCATTCGGAATATTGGGATTGAGAAGACTTTATTCAGTCTTCTGGAAAATGTAAATTGAGTTTGTGCATCTTGTAAGACAGAAGGTGAAATGAAAAAAAAAGTGTGTATGTTGATTGCATGTGCACGCACATATATGCACATGCACACATGTTCAAGCTCCCTTGCTGCTGAACTTCATTAGTGTTCCTAAATAAGGATTGTGTCCTGGGCTTCTGAGGCTGAATAGTTTGTGGACCCAGCTGGTCACTCACAAGGGACAGAATTAAAGGCTAAAAATGGAAGCAATTTTCTTCCAAGATTAGCCTGTGAGGAAACTAAGAAAGATGACTTTAATGAAGCTTTATCTCACTAAATGTGTCCATTCAATGGCTTGACTGTGGATTCTCTTCATGTTATTTGATGTTAAAGTCTTTTAAGTTTTGATTAGCATGCAGGCTTTACTGTGCCAAAGAGCAGAAAGTGGGGAAAAAAGACAAACACATTTGTCACACGCTTTGTCTGCACAGTGGTGAAATTATCCACAGAATATTGTGCATACTGTAAGTCATTTATGTGCGCAGGGAGCCATCTACTGGAGGAAAACTATATTATAACTTATTTTAAAATATGTAAATCTGATGATTCTTCATGGAAAAATCACTTGGAGCATGAAGTCAATACTTTCTGCAACACCAGGGGCAGAAGTCACATGATCCTTGCCCCCCCGCCCCACTTCAGTTTAGCCATTACTCTGACTCAAATGTTTGGATAACTGATAAATGTTTTTGTGAGTCCACTATATCACCAACAACACCCTTGGCTCCTGTTTTTCTAATAAAATAAAGAATGAAGGATTGGCAGTTTGCAACAGCTGATGTGACACCGGTATCAAGGTCACTGCAATAGAGATGTGTTGTAACACACCTGAGACCTGAAGCTCAAACATGGTACACATCATTCAGTCCTACTAATGGCCAGTTTCATGTAATTTGTCAGTGTATTAAGTGACCAAGTCAGCAATCCAATGTATTGCTGTATGGCTTTATTCTATATAGTAATACAACAGCCCTGACATGCAGTGTGAGAAGACAAGGTCTGTGATATTTTAAAAAATATGACAACACATGGAGTCCTTATGACTCATATAACCATATAACCTCATATTTTCATTCAATTGTGAAGCTTGTGAAAAAAGAAAAAAAAACATCACACATACTGTTACCTATTTTCCCCTCCGGCTCATGATTTTGGATCTAGTACCAATACAGTTGGTGATGTGTTTGGAAAAATAAGCATGATTTCAAGGTGATGATGACCCTCAACGGAGAGAAGGACAGGAAGCTTCTGAAATCCTGTTACCTACAAGCCAGGATCATTTCATTGCCATCAGCGGCGCCGGCCCATCAGCTGCAAGGCCACAGTTTTCCAACAATTCCTCCCACTAATTCTATCGCTGTCGCCGGAGTTGCCCAGGGTGTGGACATTAAACTCAATTTTCATCTAAAAGTGATTGCATAATGCTGGATAATTCAATCGAGGTAATGTGGCTGTTCAGGTATAAATGCCATGAGAGGAGGAAACAAACTCGATTTGTGTGAATCATACAAAAGCAACAGAATTTTTATTCCACTTGCACATAAAGAATGTCCTGATACTGCACTTCTATTCTATTGCTTGGATGCATTTAAACGTGTCTGATCAGAGTTGTGGACACATTGGTCTCGGCAAATATATATCTTGGCAAATGTTGGTACAAGAAGGCAAAACAGCAAAAACATGAAAACTGTAACTGTAACATGAATGATGTAACAGGGTAACTCAAGGTTTCTCCATGCAATTTGTCCTCTTAAAGTGCTTGTCCAGAAATATTTTTGGTATAAGGATGGGCAAAATTACAAACTGCAACGACCTGGATCCTCTCTTTTTAAAGGGTTTTATTCAAATATAGAGTAATACTAGGGATAGATAATTGTCACCAAGATAAAATGAACATCTGCCCGACTATGTTTCTGACTTAAAATCTCTTTGGTGTATTAAAAAACGCAAACGCTACAGGCATAGTTAGCACCTTTACCAGTCTGGTACTAGTTTTGAAGTATGAGGTAAAACGGCTGATCCACTATAAAAAAAGTGCATATATACTGTATATATATATATATATATATTTAACTTGGATCAGCTTCAAAGCTATTTGTCACAAATAATGCTAATAGCCCCACCTCCTAAAAACAGTTTTTCAAATAGCAACAAGAACATTAACACTTTCAGCAGTAGATGTGATAACAGCCTTTGTGTAGTGTATTCACATACATCATTCTACACAGTGAAGCTCATTTAACATTCAACAAGAACATTTAACCGTATGAACAAGGGAAAAAAACACATTTTTGACTGGAGGGGGGCTTAAATAAAATAGTAGCTATTATATCAGATACAGATGTGACATGTTTACTTAAAATATTAAAAAAGCAAACTCATCCAACCTTAAGGATTACAAAACCTCCAAAACTAGTCACAGAAATACTGCAGGTTCAGTAATCTCGACTGAAATGCTCGTTGACTTTGCCAACGGTCACGCAGACAACTAAGCTTACGAGGAAAAACTGATTTTGTTCCTCCATCCGTACCAGCTGCATCTTCACCTGACCACCTGAGTCCTCGTAGTGGATCAGGAAGTCCTCGCCATCATAGTCAAAGGACACAGATTTCTCCTGCAGCATCACGGAGACAGGGGAGCTGACGCACCAGAAAGGTTCCCTGAATTCGTCCAGTAGAGTCAGATTCATGATGCAACAATTCTAGGAAAAATGTTAAGAAATAAACAGCTTATCTGTTTAGCCTGGAGATAAGAGGAAGGGATTCTGAAATGAACTTTTTTTTTTTATAGATCTCTAAACATTAGAATAACAACTGCACTTTTAAACACTTGTTAGCAAAATATTTAAGATGCTTTTGGCCATGCATTTCTTTCTCCCTAAGAGTGTGCGAGCAGCCAACAGCACATGCTGTACCTGCACTGTACCCTGCAGGGCCTCACACCTCCAGGGCAGGGTGATGTTGCGTGAGAGAGGCTTGTGCCGCGACAAGTCTGTCCTGCTAATGGCAGTCAGCTGGATGAGGCCGTCACAGACCTGATCTGCTCGGAGACAACGACACACGAGTGATCTCTTCGAGTTGAAAAGCATCACCGTAAAAAGCTGAGTCATGAAGAGGAGACAATTAAAACATTGTGATGTTGCCTGGATTCAAATCTATGAGAAATATGATGATCCTTCATTTTATTTGTAGGTGCTCATGTAAATATATACAGTAATGGCAGGGTGGAGCACTTTTAAGACTCTTCTAAAAAAAAAAGGATCATGTTCATTGAATAATAATATAAGAATTAGCAATGGGAATATAAATGAATAATTTTAAGATGTATATAAAAAGATATATGTGACATAAGTATAATACCTAAACTGTATATCGGCCTGATGTGTAGGTGGGCTGTGCAATTTGTGGGAATGTTTATAAGATTAGAAAAAGCCCTGACTGAGCAAAGTGATTCCTGGTATTTAACATTAACCTGGTTCTGTTCTCCTCTAAAAGTTAACATACATGTTAATCACACCTATTCTAATCAAAATATAAGTGGGCTACAAATGTATTACTTCTCTTGCAGAAGAGCTGGGAGAAGCTTTCGGACATGATCTCGCATACAGTGTCATGGAGGAGCAGGTGTAGCTGGTAACCATGGAGACCATACTCAGGGTCTATGTCGTCAAAAGCGGGTTTGACCGTTGGCTCCACGAACGGACTGGCAGGAAGAAAAAAGTGAGTGAAGAAAAACATCAGGTAAAAAGGTTTTCATTAAGAAAGCATGTCAGGGCTTTATTACTTGTGTAAAGTGTCCTCATAATGTGCCGTATCATTGCAATGTCACAATAAACCAGGAGAGGGGACTCTGACCACACCGTGCTGGAGCGCCCAACTCACACCTTCACCTTCCAGACCGTACAGCAGCTCCAGCACTATATAACACTGTGGTTTCGATTCTTTATTTTCAACATGTGAACACGATATGGTGTGGTGCAGTGGATCCCAACCTCTCTGGCTCATGACTCTATATGACATAATGTCTATTTCTCACCCCTCATCACAGGTTTGTGTCGTTGACTTCTGAGCATTTTCAACCAAAGAGTGATTCTCACCTCTTTTGCTTACAATGAATTATCAACCTGATACTGGGAACATTTTTATTAATTAGCTGTCTGTCAGCTATAATGATATTCCAACCAATAAATGGAGCCAAATAATATGAATTGCAAAGTGTAGCAGGCTGTTGTCATGCTCATGAAATCAAACTGCAGCTCCAGGATTGAGTCACACAGTAGAGCCATATCGGTCATCAGTGGATAAAAAATATTGTTCATCCCTACTTTTGAATGAGAACCACTGGCTGAGCACCTTTTTTTTTGTCAATCGAGTTAAAACTAAACACAACAGAAGCAAATTCGTCAAAATAATGAGCTATTTTAGGGTTTCAGGTTTCTAAGTTCAAGTCTTTTCCTGGGTTTAATTTGCTTGGAATTGAGACCTGCAAAGAGTTGAGTCTGATGTATCTGTTCTTCACACATGACAGGAACATTTTCCACCGTGGCGGTGAAATACAGGCGTCAGTGATGTGGACACCTCAAATCCCACAATGCTGTGCATCACAGATGGGTCACAACGGGGGCACGAATTGAATCCTGTAGTCATTTGAGGCCTAACTGGTCGATAGTGATACACTGCACGCCGTGTGAGCATGTGCATAAGAGGTGCCTGTTCAAGTGCAGCCTACCAAACAGGACGACCCTGGATGCTCTTTTCCACCAGCCAGTGGAAGTGGAGTGTGAACATGACAAAAGCGATGGAGCACTGGTCCTGCAAAAAGAGAGCCACCCCTGAACTTCATATCATATCGTATCCATCACACTTGTTCTGCCACAAACTAATGAATGAAAATCAACAAATACCATATCTGCTCGTGAAGTATTTGCCTTCCAGATGCCGAAGATAATGCCAGGCTGTAGCAGCCTCAGTTCAACCATTCTGTCCTCGCCAATGACCCGCGCGCTTTTAGTGAGAGTCTGCATGTCTAACTTCGCCATGAGGGACCTCAAGACAGGTCTGTCAGAGCAAGCAAAGAAGACAACGGTTTTCACTGAGTTCACAGGGAGAGTGTGGAGAGTGTGGAGACAAATGCAGGGCTGTCTTACTTATTCGGGCCTGGGCAATTGAGGGCTATCCTCCGGACGCCGTGGAGTTGAAGGGTGGAAATGTACTGGTAGTTGGGCAAGCAGCCTCCTCTGCTCCAGCACAGAGTCACAGAAGTCTCAGAGAACAGGGCCGAGCTCATCTCATGTGTGCCCTCGTGCCCTGACTTATCAGAGACCGTCAGCTCCCAGCTGATGTGCAAGTCTCTGGAAAAACATACAGTAAGGCGATGCAGGAATATAGCAATGACAGGGCTTCGTATTAAAAGCATGTGCGATTGTTAATTCGTATTGTAGTGAAGTGCGAGAGAGAAGTTCAGAGTTCAGCTGCTGGTGCAAGCACAAAGAGAGCTGAAATGAATAGGCTTGATATTTTTTTACAAAGTGAGAAATAACCCTCTGAATATTATCTAATGGCCACATGAAATGTTTCAACATTCATGTGAGGTTATTTCAGTGCAAATAATTGCGCGTTGTCGGGTGAAGCCGACTCCTTAAATCAGGCAAACGATGAATTTAATGGCTGTTATTCCCTTTCTGCAGTTAAGCTGCTCCAGTGAATAAAATGATATCGCGACAAATGAAATCAAAGTGCCGCTGTTGTGATAAATCTCTTTATCCAATTCTGTCTAAATTGTGATTCCGAGCTGCCCCTACTGTGACGCAGGCGGTGTCTCATTGAGGCACCATCCAATATCAATTAAGTGGAGGAACAAAGCTAAAAACTGGAGCAGACCCAGGAGGCCTCAGATGACCCAGGGGATTTCACTCTGCATTGTCTGGATGTGTGATGTCTTGTGAAATGATTATTACCAAGGTAAATCGCATGCTCCTCAGTGTCTCTAACAGACAACCCCCTACGGGGAACTGTCTGAGCTGGTGGGGAGAGGAAGGAAGGGGAAGGTGTGAATGTGTGTGTGTGTTTGTGTTGTGGATGAGGTGTTGAGGGGGTTGAGTAATTTATTTCAACAATTCAGACAGCCTCTGCAAGGAACACAATTATTTGTACTTCCCCTCTGCACCACAGCGACTGCCACAGAACTCAGAATTGAGTGCTGCACAGCCTCTAATCAGAGGTTATAAAAACACAGAAACCGCGGTGGAGGCGGTGAGGGAGCTTTCCTCGGTGCTGGCGTACCCCTGAGCAGACATCGCGTTTAGACAGAGACCTCCTTTCTCACCTTTAATAAGAAACCGTCATTAAGTATGATATGAAAAACAAACTTTGTTTTCGATTGCCGGCAGCTTGAACTGTCCTCTAGCCTCTCCACGCTTGAACTTTCTTGACAGCAGGGGTGGATTTCCAAAAGTTTTGCTGTTTGCTGACCGCAAACAGTGCACAAGGTTCCCATGATACCTCACAGAACTGCTTCCAACAGCTAATGATATCGAACGGATGGCAAACAGCCGATTACGGCATGGTTGATTATTATCAACACACTTCTATTTATCTGAGTAAATGAGGTAAATGCGGCACAACTGTAGAATATAAAACTTTTTGACTCGAGGCTTCCCAGAGAAACAGTGAGTCATTTTTGTTTCACCTCAGTAGCTAAGGGGTTCAAATGCTTGTTCACAGAAATGGTAAGCACTCGACCAGCTTAACTCAAAAGCAACACTTGTCGGGCGTCAAGTGTTTGGTAAGTGAAATGAAGAGGCTCATACATTCAACAAATCATGCACCTCAAGTATTTCATCCACGCGGTTTTCAAAAGACAGTTTTTTGCCTCACTCGCTCTCTTACCTGAGGACCTGCTCTGTTTGGCCAGGCAGCCCGGTGTGACTGCTGATGAGTCCAAGATGTCTTTTCCACTTGTTCATGTCACATGCGGCTACAGTTCTGAGGTAGAGCCACTTCCAATAGCCCGCGGGCCAATCTGGCCCCTCCACTGTGGCCATCTTCAGCAGCAGCTCGTCTGGGCATTTAGGTCTCATCCTTTTACCGATGCCAAACCCTGCCATGTATATGTTTTGCCACAGAGCACTGCATTGATGGTAGAAGTGAGAGAAGATTACTGTGAGTGAAAAGCGCTTGAGAATTATTAAAAGTCTATTTCAAAATGTGCCTGGAATGCTATTTTGTTACAGGTCTGCTGTTCTAAGACAACAGAAAAAAATACTCTGCCTTGCTCTTTGAATGCAAATGATTTTTTTTTTTGTAATTTGCATGTCGATTAAGAAAAAAAATAAAAGCTTCACTCCCTGTTAATGTGCTACCTATAAGCCGAACTTCTGATACAAATGTATGCTTCAGGCTTCAGGTAATTCATGCAGAAATGCGTACAAAAAGTAAAGCTTTACATGAGGTCTCATGAGGGAGATGGTTGCTTTACATGAGGTCTCATGAGGGAGATGGTTCTCCTATAGTGTGCAGTAGCAGGTGGTAGTGAGTCTTTTGTTTTAGTTTGCATCACACCAATTTTCCATCATAAGGGTTAGGAAACAACAGAGGATTAAAAAGGTAAGAGGACTAATCATTAATGAGAAGAAATGTCAAAAATTATCTGGTTCCAGTCTCTCAAACGTGAATGTTTTCATTTTTCTTCTACGATAATAAAAGGAAGATTCGGGATGGTGAACAGCTTTCCCTGTTTTCGAATATGAGATTAATCAATTGGTTGATTTTGCATTTCTCACATATGCATTGAACGCACGTATATGGATGTCTGTTTTTGTTGCATGAACATGGCCCTGACTGATACTTACTTTTCACTGGCGAGCCAAAAGAGGTGTCTATTGACGCCGCTAACGCAGAATAGCGTGGATGCATCCAGGTGTGACAGGATCTTAATCAGGACCTCAGACGGCATTCTAGAGAAAAGGTAATTAAATATCACTACAAGGAAGTGACACCGGTGTTTTCATTCCAACTGTTGTTCAGCGTGCAGTTCTTCAGAGGCACTTGAGACAAATGAGCTCTCAACAGACTACTTTGTAATCTTATCATACACTTCTGGAAACAAAATCAAATAGCCTGGGTAGATGCTCTTACTTAGCAGACTTGGTATAACCCGAACAGAATAATGAACTTCAGGACTTACTGAAACTCGTCACTTTCTTTTTCATTTTTATCAGTTTGAATGACAAAACAGCTAAGTGTGTCAAATCCTCCTTTGCACCACGTTCGCTCCAATAAAATGGTGTCAGAAAAGACCCTTCTCGAGCTGCAGGAAGCGATGAATTACGGAGTGAGATCCAAGATGTGAAAAAGCAAGCAGAGGAAGAAGCACCCATCCTTGTGAAATCTCAAGTCACCCACGTTGGATCTTCAATTTTTCTTGGGGGAAATGTGAGCGTGGATAGCAGCAAACTTTCAATCATTACTGCACTGTCTGTATTGTTTAATGTTCTAAAACACTAATGGCACACTTCTCTCTCTTTTTTGGAGAGGTTTGTGGGTTTGTCTGATTGCACATGCTCCGAGTGCACAGAACAGTATCAGCGAGTAGTAAACCATTGTAGTAAGAGACCTCATTAGTGTGCATGGTTAACCAATAACCTTGCTATATGAATGTTTGTCTGCTTTAATGGCATTACATCTTTGTTTGGCAGTTCACACATAAGAAATAAAGACCATTTAGATATGTTGTGAGAAAAGCTATTGTATTTTGACTTGCTACTATAGCCTGATCTTTGATTGCTGTATTTACTACCCAGATTCTATCTATATCAGATTTCTTTACATATAGTAAAGTGTCTTTCGCTAGGCTTATTGTGTGCTTTTGTTTTGCACAGTGCTTACTGTACTTACAGGGAAATCAGGTCTTGACTTCCCACGGTTTCTGAGCACCACCTGCTGAAGTGTTGGGGAAAATTTGAATATGACCTGACACTTTACCTTTCTAAGAAGTTCCGAGAGGAAGCTGAAGTCCGTTTGTCCGTTCTTTTTGTCGTCCTCGGTACCCATAGTCGGGGCTTTACTGCTTTTGGTGCCTCCATTCGTTTCGGCGGTCTTGACCCCTTCGAGATAGATATACGTTAATTGCTACTTGGTAAAGAAGTTATGGCCACGTAAAGACAAGAGCCATATTTGTTTGACACCGCTTTTGACAAGCTATAACCACGTTTGCGATATAACCACAGCGTTTTTTCTACTTCTTCATACTCATTTCACCTGTCCATGTCCAGTCGCCATGGTGACGTTCAGTCAATTTTCCTCCTCGCCCAGGAGACAATCTTCCGGGATTTTGGTGGTCCCTTCAAAATAAAAGACGAACTACGGAAGCGAAATGCGTTCACTTGAGAAAAATATCGCACTGTTTTTCTGAATTGACGAGATAATTAACCAGATTTTTTTCCCCCCATAATAGCTTTTCTCAGAATTGTGATATTATTATCGATTTAATTCAGCAGAACAAAAGTTTTCATGAAAAAAACAGAATTTTACTCTGTATTTCGGAATTAATTAGATAATGCATTTGGCTTCTGTACGTAACAAATTAAATAAAAAAAGAAAACAGATTAAGTTTAAATACTTCTGGACATAGTTCACTCAATTGTGTTTCAGTAATTACATCTGCCAACTGTTAAAGAAGGATATTAGTCTTTATGGAAATATTTGTTTCAACATAATGAACATTTGCAGTATGTTTTTATGGCAAAAAAAAGAAACACCCCGCTTGTTTGCGCATGTTATGATGACAGTGGGTTTATAGGAAAGGAGAGGCATTTATATTCTGGTAAGAGTTAAGTCTTATTTCATTTGCTTCTTTCTAGACTTTTCCCAGTGCAGCAAAGCTTTTCAGCCCTAAGCCTTGTTAAAAACCACCTGAGAACGACTATAGGACTCCTCTCCTGCAAAGTCAACTTGTGGTCGTGAGCATTGAGTCTATGGGCAAAGACATTGGATATGAATGAATTTGTGAGGCGTTTCAGTTCCAGTCAAAAAAAAACTACACAATTGTTCTATTTTGAGAGGAACACATTGTAAATTGTGTCTGGATTTTGCTTAAAGTTATAAATAGGATTTGTCCTTGTTTGTAAATGCAACATTCAAAGATAAAGATGCCCCCACCTCAGTGGCTAAGATATCTGTCAGTTTTTCTGTAATATACATTACCTGTTTTAAGTTCATGTGTTACATATTTGGATAAAAGGTGTCTTATGTATTATGTTTTATGCACCCCAGTTTAAAATAGATATGAAAATTAAGAGTTTATATTCCCAAAGCTTTTTTGACGTAAACAGTGTGATTCAACAAGGCATAATTTGCAAAATATACCTAATTCTGTGTGTCTTTTCCCAAATCTATAGAGCCAATGACAAACAAGGAATGAAATGTATATAGATCTTACTGAATAAGGTAATGTGCATGTGTTGGACATATACTTGGCCCCTCTGTGTAAACTGTGGCCCCTGAGTTATAAAAAAAATCCAAGATCTGCCCTTGTCTGGATTAGAATTATAATTTCATATCAGAGTGTTCGCTCAGCAGGGAAAGAACAGGCATGATTGATGTTATTTGCTCTTCACTGGTGGTGTAGTGCAAGGTATATACAGGAATAGCGCAAAAAAATACAGGGCGTTCATACTTTGGTGAGCCACTAAAATTTGGGGTATGAATAAAGAGCAAACCTTTTCCAGGCCCCACGACACCTCAGCTTCTCTAGAGATTTCATCTCACTGATGTAAGACAAGAGAGACATAACAAAATCTAACTCGTTCCCACTCAGAGGTTCCTTCCAGGGCTGCAGTGACAGAGAGAAAGAGCTCTCAAATGAACTTGTTTTGAGTCTGACCTCATTTCAGATATGAATATAAAGAGTCGTTTATAGCTGCGCACAGACAGATGGACAGGCAGACAGAAGGACAAATATCTATTTTAAAGTGGGTGTGTTAAACCTTATGAAGCATATGGTGGCATGAGCACAGAGGGGACTTTATGCATTTTATTTGTAACAGAGGATTAAGTATAGGACAAACTGTAGGGACTCATTGCTTCGACAGCAAGATCACTAACAAAGGACTCCTGCATGGAGCAAAATCAAATCTACATCATGGAGGGAATCATGCTAATATGAATACTTTGATTTGTGGAGAAAGGCACAAAACATCCTTTTATTCGCAAAAGCAGATGGCCCACATTAATACGCATCACATAATCGACCTCCCCATTCCTGGAAGCCAGTAGGTCCTGTGAGCTGTCAGTGAAAATCACTGTAACCCTGTTGTCAGTCTAGCTGATCAGCTTGCCTGATGGAAGTGAAGTCCCTTTTTAGGGCGATGGCAGCCTCTGGTATGGTAATGCCATCTATGCCACATGCTTTCCCTTTGCATGTTCCCGCATTCTTGACATTTGATGTTTTCTGCAGCTATGTGTCCTTGTGTGGGCCTGGGGTCAATTGTGACTCTTGTATACCTGATGTCACTCTTCTGCATGATTTGTCAGTCAGCTCTGACAGTGCAATGTTTGCAAATGGGGGTAGGAAAGGGGGGAGGATCTATAATAAGTCTAAAATAATATATTCTCTATGTGGATCATTATACAAGGATGCTGCATTTAAAAGCAGTTAATGGACACAATCTCTAGTCTCCAGAGGCTTTTAATGCTTATTCATTGTGACATTCAGAAACTTTATGTAAAAGATGCAGTCTTGTCCTCTCCCCTTATCGATTTGCTTAC
The DNA here is from genome assembly GCA_037577475.1 of Chaunax sp. Z400. NCBI lineage: Eukaryota > Metazoa > Chordata > Actinopteri > Lophiiformes > Chaunacidae > Chaunax > Chaunax sp. Z400. The sequence goes on along the minus strand of CM075206.1, from coordinate 10,719,260 downwards.
ATGCATTCAAAATACAAATGACATATTTGATGAACTGTTGAAGGAAATGCTGACTTTCCCCGCCACTATTTTATTCAGCTGATCAAGCTGAAGACATTCCATGCAGTTCCTTCCCCTGTTAATGCCAGTGCCATCCATAATGTAGCTAGAGGCATACAGTATCTTTACGTAAGAAAATGACAGCTCATTAAAGGTCTACCGTGAGGGTTCAACTCTTGTGAAGCCTACTCTCAGACTCTCCAGACATGTAGAGCACTGACAGAGACCATCCACGCAGCTCTTCAGAGAACATGGCAGGAATGGAAAAGAAATATTATAAGGCTGCTACAGAGAGGTGCAGGTCATTCTCGGTGAAGTGGGCATTTTCTGTCACCTTCTTTCAAAATGCTTATTGGTGGGTAAGTGTGATGTTCATGTTGAATAATTTGCTGATATGCTAATGCAAGCCAGACACCACACAATTCATTAATGTTTCTGCTTTTATTTTCCCCTGTGCCTTTGACAAGCAGATGCAGCACATTCTGCAGAAGCGAAATCCGCCACGGGATGGCGCGCAAGTATCTTTATTGGACTCATGAAAAAGGCTCGTTTAAATCTTAAATTAGCAACATATACTGTACATGCATGTGGAATATACCATGTGACAGCAAGGTTATCCGATGCAGCCCCTTTCATTTCGGATAAATCACAGCATACAAATGACAGACTTTGATGGCCAGTGATCTCTGCTGTCCCAAGGGACCCATGAGCTCACAACATTTAACTGATTAATATGTAAACAAAGCTATTATTCCTTGTGTGTGATCCCGATTGTGGCATACTTCTGAGGAGTTTTGTTGCAGTGGCTACACACAAAGAATGGGCGTGAGTTATCCCTGGAAAGGGAGCCCAGAGACTCTTGCTTCTTTAGCACCAGCAATCTGAGCGCTCAGTTCATAGTCTGCCAGAGACAGGGCGAGCACCAGCGGGAAGGAGAGCGCAGGTAAGTCCTGATTTACATTTCCTTACCAGAAATGCCTACAAAGTGCTTGGATCGCCAGAACGATCAAATGGAAGTATGGGAAAATATAACGGTAACCTATTTTTCCATTTACATAATTTGTTAAAAAGTGTCGCGGTACACAGAAAAACAGCAGTACAATTACTTTGTTTGATCAGTAACAGTCTATTAGAAAATGTGAATGAATTTCGAAGCGATTTGAATTTTATTTTAAATCAAGCGACTGTGTAAATCATTTTACGCATGTGATTTTACGCACAGAGAATATACTTATAGCTTAAAGGCTAAACTATGTAAGATTCCTTTTCTGCTGCTGTCTGACTCCAGATTTCTCCCTTTTCTCCCAAATCATCAGGATTTACAACAACAGTCGTCTGAATGCCCTCCCAAAACCAACTAAGACGCACAGGCGGGAATGGAGACACAGCCGGAAAGAGTCTGAGCGCGTCTGTGTGTCAGTGGGTGTTCGAGAGAGTGAGGGAATATCACAGATAGAGGGAGAGGGAGAGAGAGAGACAGGAGGGAGTGAGTCTGGACTAGGTGAATCGAGTACTAACAAACCTCCAAGGGGCTGCCGGCTTGTATCAGTGTGCACGGGATCAGCGATCCAACCATGGTGCCCGCGCGCTGCCCGGGACCCTGTGCCATGCTGGCACTGACCCTCATCTTGGGATGCGGTGTGGCTTTCTGCATCGGCCAGAACGACACGGAGCCCATCGTTCTCGAAGGGAAGTGTCTTGTGGTGTGCGACTCGAACCCTTCTTCGGACGGAGGGGTCACCTCCTCACTTGGCATATCAGTCCGCTCCGCTGGGGCAAAAGTGGCTTTTTCCGCCGTGCGTGGGACCAACCATGAGCCGTCCGAGATGAGCAACACGTCTATGACCATCTATTTTGACCAGGTCAGATATCCACTGAATGTTTCACTTGCACATTCAAAAAAGTCGATTACTAATTAGATATGGGCCACTCATTACTATTTCCTCTTTTTGTCCCTCTACAATGTGCATAATATTTACCGTGGGCCAGCAGAACTTGTTTAAGCTCATGTTTCATTGATTTCCTAGCACTGTGCACGCTGTGTATGATCTGAGACGTCTCTTACATAAAGAATACAATGTTGTTTTCTATTGGGAATGACTCATTTAATGCTGTGCGTAATTGGCGAGATGCGCCGCCAAAACGAATGATCACCCTTACAGGATTATAAATATGCGTTTTAGGCCTCGGACGAATTAACATGTGAATTCTGTCGCTTTCTGTCTAATGTTAAAATAAGTTTTCTTGGCTGAGGTCTTTGGAAAGCGGCCTTGGGAACCATTCCTGACTATGACTGAAGTTCAACCAAAACATTTGGCATACATGATTGATGATTGACAGTCACAGCAGAGACATACAACAGAATTGACCATATAAACAGCTGGTAGCAAAGAGAAGAAAAAAAAATAATGCTCTGTTTCATCATGCACCCTTCTTGGTCACAGGTTTTAGTGAACATCGGCAACCATTTCGATCTCAAGGCAAGTGTTTTCCAGGCTCCAAGGAGGGGGATATATAGTTTCAGCTTTCACGTGGTGAAGGTCTACAACAGACAAACCATACAGGTGAGCAATTATGACATAGTTGGTCTCCATTCAGCAACAGATGACATTTCAGAATTTAACGTGAGACTAAATGTCAAGCCGGTGTCTCTACTGTCCTACAGGTGAACCTGATGCAGAATGATTATCCGGTTATATCAGCATTCGCCGGTGACCAGGACGTTACGAGAGAGGCTGCCAGCAACGGAGTACTGCTGATGGTTGAGCGGGATGATCGGGTCTACCTGAAGCTGGAAAGGGGCACCTTAATGGGCGGATGGAAATACTCCACCTTCTCAGGCTTTCTAGTCTTTCCTCTATAATCTAATCTGCGATGATCCACGTCGCACGGAACTCTGCTTATGTTGAGGAACAAGAAAAAAAAAAACAACCAAACATGCCATTTATTTTTGACTTAAATAACTGTCAGCCAAGGAAGCCGACGAATATCTACAGTATATACCGACACTCGTCCACTATCTTGTCTAATATGAACGTTTCCTTGGAGTTTAATATATTCAAATCCATCTGTCAACTTTATCGCAATCTGGATGATTTAAAGGTATTGATCGGAAAGTGAAGTGTGCTTGTCGGGTTATGAGGATTTTTTTTTTTTTTTCCTGCTTGGAAACCAACTTTGCCAACAGACTGTTGTATCTGGGGAGAATGTACACGTGAGAAGACGATGAGTGCACGAACTTATGTCCTGGACAGGCCGAGTGTGTTATGCTCTATTTTATGTTTGTATAGCCTTAAAGAATATACGGTTTCCGTCCAAGTGAAGTAGGCTTCATGGAATTATGGACAACCAGAGGAGAGGTGCTTTCACGTCCAAGGCATTTTTTTGCACGAGTGGAAGTTTTTACTTTATGTTTTGTGCTGTCAACGGTGTTGCGTTTGGATGCTCAACATATTGAAAATAAGCCAAATTTAGGCCGCTGATGAGTTCATCAAAAGAGAAAAAAGGCGACATATTTCAGCCTCCGGAGACGACATAGAGCCCTTTTATTAAAAACGAATTATATGATTTATTTAGTAAATATTAACATTATTGTGTGTTCTACATTTCGGAATCTGCGTAGCTTTGACTGATTTAATGTCCAGTGACGTTGCTCACCAAATGTACATTGTGGAAATAATAGAAGACTCCCTATATGTCCCGCTTAATAAAATATATTGTATTGTACTGTAGGCTAAGCGCATTTATCAGTTATTATTTTCATGAATTTGCACTTAAATGGGTCAAAAAAACATGTTAATGAGAAGAAACGGTTTTGGAAATGAAGTTCAACCACACCAAAGGCCTCAAGAGGGGACAGACAACGTGACCAGCTCGCTTTAGTCGCTGTCTAAGGTGCTGAAATGCACAGTAAAGTCTCTCAGCAGCACTTAAATTATGTATTTATGTAACTATTTCTGCATGTAGATGAAAAGAGATGCAAAATACTTTAAAGAGAAACTTGAAAATGATGTTTACAGCGTCGTCCTCCTTGGTGATTGGCGATATTAATGCTGGAACTTAACATCAAGTTTCTACCCAACATTGGAGCGTCTTCAGCGCACGACGGCTAGAGAAAAAAGAGACGAGCCCCAATTAAATAAACATACATTCTAATGGGCAATCCGTTTAAAGTTGATGTGATATAAGAAGGCAAAACTCGTGTATTCTCGTTTAACAAACGTTGGTTCGTTTTTTTGTCACATAATTGGATGCCATCTTGTTTGAAAATCAACGTTTTGGATATTTCCGCCCACACACACACACACACACACACACACACACACACACAACTAAACTAAACTAAATTCAAGTTCAGGTCTGAATCTGAATCAAAGCAGTGAAAGAATCTTTTCGTGAATATTTTTTTAATGCTATCCTGAAATCAGATTATACAGAACACAGCTGAAGAGACACATGCTGACTTACTAACAATTACACATTCAACTGCTGTTTTTAAAAAAAAAATCTTTCAACACAGACTTTTTGTAGGAAACATACCTCAAATGTAGAAAACCTAAGGCACACCTGCTGCTCTTATGATGCACAGTGATGAGGTGGATTTAAGTGAAAGGCTTTATCCTTTATTGATTTCCTTTGTTAAATCAGTGCCCGTCTCAGATCAGTTTGGGGTCATTGAAATATGGTCTGAAAAGCAAAAGTACGGCTGCAACCTGCTGTCAAAATGGTGTCCCTACTGTTTTGAACACTTATGGAAGTTGTAGTTAAGTTGCCTTTAATTTGCAGATCAGTGTACCGTAATCAATCTCTGATGAGAGACTAATGGGTCAAAGGGCAGACTGTGTTGTAACTCATGCTGCAGCTTAGTTATGAAGAGGTCTTTTTCTCCTATTGACATTGTTAGCGCTGTGGAGTCGAGCATTGTTGTATTTTAAGAGTTGCAGTGCTAACTCTAGAGGGACACGATCCAGTACACACCTTTTTTGGAAGCTGAGCTTTGGTGTGCATGCAAATGTACATACTGAAACAGGTACATCTGTAGGAGTAGATTTGGAAAGAACAGCCACTGCTGAATACAAAGCCTAGCTTCTTAATGACTTCTATGGAGTGAAGAGAGAGTACGCTGCAGGAATTGTGAAGTTTCCTGTTGCTTTTCTCAATCCAGCTAAAAAAAAAAAAAAGGCTGTAAAGCTTAAAATAAACTCTCAACCTCTTTTAAAAGTACTCGAGTGACAAGATGGAAACCCTCTGATTGGTTGAGCATCATGGAATCCAAACATAAAGCCATTTTTGTAGAGAAATGTCCACTTAAATCAAAGCCAGCATGACATTGGCAGGAAAGAGTGGCGTTTAAGAGGAATATGGCAAATCTGGGTTAAGAGCTTTATTGCAACAATTTATGGTAATCCTTAGCTTGTTGAAGCACGGTCAACCTTTGTAGTGTGTCAGACAACATAAGAAAAACATAAAAATAAGTGTGGGGTAAAGAATGAAATCCAACAACTGCTAGGCTCGTAAAGCATTTCCATGTATAACTGATAACATTATACATGTGAACATCTGGAATCTTGAGTTCGATGGCTTGCTTCTTCTTCGTGCCTTTTAAAAATCCCACATACCTTCATCGTGTGTATGACAACAGAGCACAACAGCTGAGAACAAAGAGGAATACCTGCTGATGGCCTGCTGACGCCAGTAATAGGACTGCACAAAGCAGCAGAAACTGCCAGCAAGTCTGAGTGGTTTGGAGAGTATACTGGATTGGCCTATAAAGTGCTAATTCTGCCCATACTGGAATGAGAAGTCTGTTTCCAAATGATTCCCCTTAGATTATTAGGATAATCATCAAACACATACTCAGTACACACAGTAGGTCCTAAATGAGAAATGGAGACAAAAGCGTTTGACCGTAAATGTAAAATATAACTTTCTATAGATGGGATTGAGTGCAAGATGTGCAAAATTTGTTGAATTTCTTTATCAAAAGACTTTATTTACCCCAGGCACATTTGATCCAAAATGTTGCAGAAAAGAAAATCAGAAAACTTCCAGTTTGCTCATATTATTTTGTTTGTAACAATACATACACATTTTAAGTTATGTTGGTGTATAAACATGCAACGCCTCCACCCCAAAGTGCCATCAGTCTTCAAATATGGGTTCCATTTTTTATGGAGGCACAGATGGCATTTTACGGTGCTTTGTAGGCCACATGCAGATAATTAGTGAACTTGCAGACTTCATTAAAAACCCTAAACTCATACGGCCTTTTCTCATTTTTAGAGCATTATTTATTCTTGCTCAGCCTCTATAAAGATTATGTTCTCATGAAACACATTCTTTTTAGGGTTGTTCGTCTAACATTCATGACTCTAGGACGATAAGATCATAAACTGGATGCACTGTGGGCCCCTCATAGCGGGACGGTGCAGCAGTTCTCATTGCATTGGGTTCTAAAACCGACTCATCATATGGATGCCATCTTTATTTCCAAACTATGAATCTAAGTTATTCTTTAAAAAATAGGAATACGAAAACTTTATTATCCACAATGTGGAAACTTGCCTTCGGTTTCACCATAAAAGCATGCCATAAAAACACAGTACCCAACCGTACATTGTCACATCATACACATTCATAAAAATACAATGAATGTGTATGATGTGACAATGTACGGTTGTGTACTGTGTTTTTATGGCATGCTTTTATGGTGAAACCGAAGGCAAGTTTCCACATTGTGGATAAAATGGGTTGGTTTAAGTGTGTGAACAGCCACACAGGCTCAGACATGTTGACACTCTTTACCCATTATGCACATGCATGAGCACACATCGCAGGGTGTAATTTCGGCTCATTCGGCCTTGAAAAAAGTGGCTCAAGTTCAGAAACATCGAACTTATCTTCAATCCGCTGTAGAAAATGAAACGTTAAAAGCGTTTCAGCAATACGAACTAAAGTTGTGTGGTTGATTTGAAAGACGAACACAGCTTTGACGTCAATTCCAGCTCCTCTTCTAATGTTTAAACATTGAAACATTTGATTACATTTCATTTGCGTGTCTTCAGAGGGCGACTTGTTCAGATTTAACAAGGATGACGGTTGGCAGGTAAACGGAAATTTCTTCCTCAACTTTGCTCTCGCTTGATGCTGAAGCCATTAATAAATATTCATGTTCGCCTCACAAACCAATGTACGTGTGAAAGAAATCCCACACAGACATAATCACTCGCTATGTACATTATCAAATTGGCTTCACACCAATGATGTTTTTCCCTCACATGTCAAAAATGATATTTTGTCTCAGACTTAACACTCAAATATTTAAAAAAAAACAAGGAAGAAAGTCACAGTTTTTTGTTAGATTTACTTTCACCTTGAAACAACTTCAATGTTTGAAGAATTCCGTCTTCACTGATTCTGGTACATTCTGAGGATAACCTCAAATAAAGACTTTTCTGTTATACAAGAAGCTTTATTCAGACCAAATGTTTACTTTTCCATTCAGGCCAGAGGTCAAGAAAACATATCGATACTGTTTGGCACACTGTGAGACCATTAAAAAAACAGCTTCCTGTAGCATCTTGAAATCCCAACCTGTAGTTAAAGACCAGAAGAGCTGGCACTTTGATAACTCGATTCCTCTACGGGCAACAGAAAGCAAAAAAAATACTAAATAAAATGCACCTCAACAATTATCAAATAATTATCTCTAAATGTACATTTCATTTGCCGCTCAGTCCGACTAATGAAACACACTTTGATGCAACGTTTGAATATGTCTTGTATTTCTACACCCCTTTTCTCTTTTCTCTCCCATTGGAAGTCATTCTCAAAGGCATGCACTGCCAAAGGAGAGAGACCCTAACAAGATTTTCAACCTTTCCTTTTGATTCCTGATGAGCTAAATTCATTGGTATGCATGAGGGGGGAAACCCTCAGAAAAGGTGTCTTTTGTCATAGAGTCATTTTCTCCATGTCCTAGTCCTTGTTATGGCTGAAATTGCCTTATTTGTGATTGTGAGTGTGAATAAGCCTTTCACAGAATTATTTTTATTCAAGCTGTTCCCAGGCAAACCTACAGGCAGTTCCTTCTTGGGTCTGAAATGATGCTTAGGGGCCAACTCAATCTAATATCAAATGTGGCTGTGAGTAAAAAAAAAGGAAAATGCATCCTGAATGTCAGGATTTACCACCACTTTTAATGGTCCAGACCTCTTTATATCATTTTTAAAACCTCTTTCCATAGGTTTTATTCCAAATGAGCCGTGCTAATTTCACAGGGCAGCATTTTGTCTGCAAAGCGTGGAGAGATTACCTGCATTAGACATAAAAACCACCTGTGTCCTGTTCTATTGTGGAGGAAGACCCTTCTGCACACTAGTTTTTATTTTTTCCTCAAATATTCTTATTCTTAAATACATGACTATATGAGATTACATACATAAGTCATATAGCCTCTGAGTCAAATTTCACCTGAGGGGCTTTGGTATTACAGTTACGGCTCTACAGTGACCTAGCTAATTTGCACTTGAATAGAGAGACACTGATGCAAACGGAGAATACACTGAGAGGAAAACATTTGGCAGTGGCTCGTTAATAATGCATTTGTTTGCCAAACAAATAAATAGACGCATAACACAGACAAACATCAGTCACAGAGCCGCCTCTGTGAACAGGCCCATCCCTGAAGATAAGGGGAGAGAGGAGGAAGACAGAGAAAGTCTGTTTATTCCTTCTGCCACAGCCTGCAATATCCATACTGCTGAAACACGCAATTCCCCACAGAAAATACAACATCGTCCAAGCCCACCGCTCAGCACCCCCCACCACCATCCACAGCACCATCACCACACACAAACAGTGGCAACACAGAGCCAGGCAGCCTGGGCTCATAAGAACAACTCCTTGATCTGATGGCTCCCAGCACATCATCTGTCTACATATTAGATTCAGGCGCAGCAAGCCTGAGAGAAGGCATCCTGGATCCCAGCATCCAACCAGTTTAACTTCATTAGAATCAGGGAAAACTGTGCCTCAGCACAACTGGGTGGATGGGGGGGGAAAACAAAAACAGGGAGAGTTGTTGATCCTTTGGATCACGGACACACAGAGAGAGATACACAGGCTTTGTGTCATGCAAAAAAAAAAAAAAAAAAACGCATTCACCGCAGCAGCAATACGGTGTTTTTACAGGTGTGGGAGTCGAGTCTGGTTATGGTAATTTCATAGCTTGTTTCGAATGGATATAACATTGGATTAAACAGGGTTACATTTCTTGCCCTTGTAACTGGAAATAGACACCAATCATAGCCAAGTATATGTTTTATTCCTGATGGAAATTTTTGAGGAATTTTATCTAAATTGTTTCCTGAGCAGTGGGACCAGTCAGACTATAAAACAGTAGATTTTTAAAAATCCCATGTGCATGGGTCTTTGTAATAATTACGAAGTGTGTGGTTTTTTTTTTTGCTAATCACACAGTAAAAACAAAAGAAAAGAATGAAGCAGTGCATCAAAATACAATCATCAATGGATCTGAAAAGCTAAACCATCAAAAGCAAACAGTACTATGAAGCTGACACGCCTCTGCTGTCAACCCACAAAAGTAAATGGAATTAAATCTCAAAGACTTTCCTGTAGATTATTGCATTTATCCAGCTCCGTGTTGACATGTGGAGTATCCACAACTCCATGGAAGCTGTTGTTCTGCACTGTCAGACATGTCAGCTGTTTATTTATACTCTGTATAAATAAATAATATAAGTCATCCAGAGAATAAAAGGTGAAGATTAACATGTGGTCAATATTGATGTATCCCCATATGTTAAGGTGGGTCATTTTTCATGTTTGATGTGGCTAATTCCTGCATGAGAAATGGAATTAGCTGAACAGAGAACTTTCCACAACATTGTTAAACAGTGAAAATGCCATAAATGTATGCAGAGGATCAGTTATTATGAATTATAATTCCCATGACAAACAATGTGTTCATTAGGAGCCAAATTCAACCTGTCAAAAGGAGCTTCCTCGTCCTACAGAGAGTGATTGTTGTTCAGAATGTGCTTAGTGTAGCATAAATAGATGTAAAATAAATCTGTGGGTCTTAATAGCAATTTATTTACGAGTAAAATAAATCGTTGTGAACAGTTGCACCAACAGAGATGTTGAAGGACAAACAAAAAGTGTGTCCTGCATGTATAAAACATACTGTTTCTGCACAGTGTGTAATAATACATATCATTAAAGTATGTTATCGTAAAAAATGTTATCGTGCTGTTTATTTCATTATTCAAAAGGTTATGAAGGGATTTAGATTGGTTTTTTTGAAGAGCTAAGTATGGCCCAAAGAACAATTCATTAGACGTTATAGTGATCTGAATTACTGCAGGCCCACAATGCACCATTCATGATTTCCTGTCTGGGCAAGGTGTTCATCGGGGGAGATGAATGAAGAAGAGCTGCAAATACAGTTCTCCTACCAGGAGAAGGCACCAGGCTCCTGTAAAGGTGAGCTTCATTACAGATTTGTTCAGAGAAGGAAGGTGTGATTGAAGTGTGACCACAAATTGCATTGAGATGTGAGTTCCACAGGGGAAACTGATGTGTGTTGGTTGGTTTGTGTTCCCTGAGTGTTGTCTAGCTTTACAATGAGTTCACCCTTTAACAAACTGGCAGATAGAATCTATTTCCCCACTTTCATCAGACAAGGGCGTTAATAATTACATTAATAATATAAAATTGAGATTAAGGTAATATTTTAGACACAGGGTTGAAACTCTGATATATATAAATATTCATATACTTGAAAAAAAGGGTTTCAATTATTGCTTATTTGGATTATGGTTTAAGAAAGGAGTATTTATTCTTTCCATTAATACAATATTATACGAATTAATACATTTTCTATAAATTACTGGGAGAAAACAGGCTTGAATTAAATATTGCATCGTCATCATTGCCAAAATAGCAGATGTATGTAAAGTAAATCTAGAATAAAGGTTTTTGAAATGAAATATTTCAGCTGATTATTCCAACCTGCCCAGTTAAGTGAGCATTAGTGACACATTTAAGTTTGAACACTGTTTTATGTGGACGCACGAGTGACAAAAGTATGCAGGCTGCACAATACTGCAGAATCACTGCTCTGCAACCAGCAAGACTGTCAGTGATGAATTACACATACTGTTTAAAGACTTCACTCTCTCATCATATACTATACTGACACATACTTATGCTAAACAGATACTGCCGTATAGTGTGAGCATGATGTCATCATACAGAGGACCCCTTAACAAGTGGACAACCTCAGGCATCATTATTTGTTTCTATAGTAAGCTGCCATAATAACATGGCATGATGTTCTCCATACATCTCCATACACATCTTTACCTGGTCCTGGAAAATTGTTTTTAGACATATTGACAGTCGAAACATTAAACAATTTCTATAAAAATGAAGAAATATGACAGCCGGACGTGGGAATTCAATCATTTCCTCCAACTCATTGAAGTATTTAAGTGCTTTTGTCATTTTGTGTCCTTTTATTGGTGTATTTTAAATCTTGTTCCATGGTAACACCTTTAAATTTCAATGCACTATACTCAGAGGTATTGTAAGTGGTAGAAGAGACAGGAAGAGTATAAGGAGTGCCTGTGTTTCTCTATAAAATGTTTTACAGGGAAAATTCACATTTCAAGAGGATAAGTGTCATATCTTTTCATTGGACTTGGAATTCATGTCGTTATACTTTGCCCACACCTTTTATAAAATTCAAATATTGACAAATTGAATGGTGCTGCAGGTTAGATAAATGTCTCCATGGAAAAGGAAATAAAAGCCTGACCATGTCAAGCTCATCATAAATATATGGGCCTTGGTGGAGGGATTGAATTGAGCTTGTCTTCATCCGAGATTCTCCACAGCCTCAGGCATCACAGGGAACCTGAAGGAATGCTACAGGCACGTTAAAGGCCGAAAAGAGAGAGATGTCTTTAGGTCCGCTGGAGAGGTGAGGTTGGAAGAAAATTCATCTCACTGTCAATAATTACTGTACCACCCCCCCACCACCACCACTTTCAAAATTAGTCACCTACCATTTGTAATTTCAATCATTTCTTCTATTTCACTGTAAATAACAGCCACATATGTTGTCTGAATCATACAATCATACTGTTTTTATTTCTGTTAAAATAACCATTATGGAAGGCAGGAGGAAAATGTCAATACAATGTATCATACTTTTAAATGGTTACTGTAACAAGAAATGACATTTTAAGAGTTATATGAGAGGAAAAATACCACCGTAATGTCTGTATGCTAAATGTGAAGCTACAGCGAGTAGTCAGTTAGTTTAGCTTAGCATAAAGACTGGAAACAGGGGGGAAATGTAGCCTGACATTGTCCAAAGATACAATCTGTCTACCAGCACGTCCATAGTTTTCTAATTAGCATGGTATATCTTGTTTGCATACAGAGAACAATGTCTAACCACAATTTTGTCAGAGATTTCAAGAGATTACTTCTACTTGCCAAGAAATAGTCTGGTACGTATTCATCAGTAAAATGGTGAATGGATTAAAATAATCTTGAGCAGAGATAACAGAGGAACCAGAGACCTCAGGATGAAGGCCCAGGGGGCTGGATAGCAGGGGAACCAGATTTGCAAGAGGCTTCGATGCAGGACTGTGGAAGAACAGGTGAGTTCTGGTGGCAGGTCAGATAGATGGAGCAGGTTTGGAGCCAACAAAAGGCTGAAACCCTGTGGAGTCTGGGTTTGGTCCATCACATAGGCAGAGCTCTCTGGAGAGGCAGACCGGTGAGATTGGTGTTGATGCTGTAGATCAGGACCAAAGTCTAGTGTCTGGGGTGCATGACCAGAAATGAGGGGGTGGAGATCTGAGCAGCAGAACTGGACATGGCTAACATGTGTTCAGAGATGTCTGGCATGTATGGAAGAGACGATCAACTGAGGGTCAGGAGAATTGTCAGCCGAGAAGGCGACTGTTTACCAGTAGAGTGTGTAGGCAAGGCCACAGAAGGCAAACCAGGTACAAGTGCCGGAAACCAGGAAGCAGGCCAATCAGGACAGCATGCAGGTGATGTGGTCCTGTTTGTCATCCACAGAGCAGCCTCCTTGTACTCCCCATCAAAACACGTTTTCTCACTCAGCATACATGCACATGAAGGTACAACAAAAATAAATTAAGTTTATCCTTAAATACCGGCTAGTTTGTACTGTCACAGTTTGTGCATGCAGAGTATAGGGAAACAAGTGCAGACAACGCAAACAAAACTGGTGCAGGTCAAATTATTTAATTAAAAAAATGCAATGTACAACAGGCTTACAGAATGGTGAGTCAGGCAGGGGGTCAAAATGTGATGAAGTCAGCCCACAAAGGCCAACCGGTCCAAAAGAAGCAGGCAAAATCCATCCCAAACTCTGACAACACCAACAAATGCAACAAAAAAAACACAAAAAAAACCAAGGCTAAGCTGGAACACTAGACACAAGGTACAAAGATGAAATATCCAACTGAGGAGGGAGCATGAAGACTAAATACACCTGGAGGAAAAACTAACAAGGAGCAGGCAAAACTAAAAAGGGCAATCACAAAGGTGGGAGATAAGACAAAGGCATACAGTATAAAGTGAAATTAGACACATGAGGGGAGTTAACAACAAAATAAAACAGAAAACTACTCAGATATGATAGGATAATATATGTTCTCTGTGTGTTCACCTCTCAATCAAACCCATTAAAAATCCTAGTTTTTGCACAGCTACCCACAACATCCAATTAGCTCCTCCTTTAGCCCACAAAGGGGCTTGTGTGTTTACTCTGTGTGTTCTACATCTCTTATTTGGGGTCAGAGCGTATGTTGGCTCAGCTAACGTGTTTAAAGGATACGTTAGAGCCCCGTCCACTTTGCGGAGAACCTTGCTCGGGATCAATAGCGGCATGCTGATCAGTTTGCTCAGGTGTTGCCAGAGGCACTAATGGTCAAAGCATGCGGAATCGTTTCAGGACTACAGATGGTTCAGGAGGAATTAATGGCATACCCACCGAACCACGTGCTCTCATGCTTTATACAGAATGTGAGAACCGCTTTCTCCATCCAGGAAAATAAACACAACCGTCACAATTGACCATCAGACTGCAGCCTCAGAGAGCTGAATCATCCACACAGAGCAGTGTACAAAAGTGTACAATTCCATGCTGGATTTAATCATTTTCAATGTTGAAATATTAAATGAAAACTTAATTCAGAATTATTTAAACCCATTTAGAATTACATGACAGCTGAGCAGCAGAGTGCTTAGGAAACCCATTTTGTTCTGATGCTAGTGTCGGGTTTGTGTTGAGATTTGCCCAATCAGAGTGCCTCCCCATCCACTCTGCCCCAGTTCTTGAGCAGTCCCCATCTGGTTTGACAATCTGTCTTGATGGAAATCAGTTGTTTTTTTGCTCCTCTCTCATCTCCACTCTCCGCTCTTGCAGTTTTTACTTGAAGTTTCCCTGCGATCACGGCTCAGATGCTTCAGATGAAACTTGGGCATGATCACAGCCTCTCCTGTGTCGCCTCACAGTGCTTGCCTACCCCCGTAGGAATAAGGCCTTATACAATGCAGTCCCTTAAATTTCACCTAAAACAGGACTGGGAGATTATGTGTTAGGTCTCTATGCCACTAATAAACATCTTTTTTATGCCATCTGTTATTTTTCAAATCTGGACTTTTTTTTTTTTTTTTTTACACGCTGCTTAAACGTATTCATCTTACAACACCATTAGTCAGGCTAATGTGTTGTAAGATGTGTGTTGTAGATCTTCATAGGAGCTGAATTTTGTTTTATTCTCTCTATCTCACTTTCTCTGGAACACAGCTTGTTCTCTTAAATAGTTAAGTGCTAGACAATTTAGCGTCTGAAAAGGATGGAAAATGTAAATCTTCCATCATTTGATGAAGCGAACAACTAATTAAAAACGCAGGATGGAATTATGAAGTGGCAAAAAAAAAAAAAAAAGCGAACGGTGACAGTTACTCGTTTCAAAACTTTTTACTGTTCACTGGATTTCATAGTAAATAAACGCTGAAGGAATAATGAAAAGGCTAAAAAAACAACAACATAATTTTATTAACCACAAACAACATTATATTTCAGCTAGCAGGAAATTTTGGAACAGCCCTACATACCTGTGTGTGTCAGTGTGAAAGAGTAAACACAGTTAAGAGAGTCAGCAAGAAAACAAGGGAGGGGAGTCGACTCCCCCTCACTGCCCCTCCCTCGTCTATCTCCATGGGATAACTGTGACTACCATCACAAACTCTGTCTCTGTCAACAACTGCCTATGCATCTTCAGACGGTAAATCGTGATCAACGTAGAGAGACTCTACCCAGGCAGAGAGCGAGGAAGCAGAGGCATTCTGAATATTCTTTGTGTCCTGCTTTCCCACTCCTGTCTTTTATTTTGCAAAGTTTTGTGTGTTTTTTTTAATGCAAAGGTGGTGTGCTTTTTCTTCTCCCCAAGTGAATTCCCATCCCAAAACACTTTCTGTATCTGTCTGTTCCTCCCCACCATGTCTCCCTCTCCTTTCCACCCTACTTCTTGATTCTCCATCTCCCACAGGTTCACCAGATGATACCACTGCCTCATCCTTCTTTTCTTCCCTCCGTTCCATCTATGCATGTATAATTTTTTTGGGTTATGACTTCATTCAAAGAGGTTTTAAGGCGAGAGGTTCTACCTTTGCCGCCTTTCATCCGAATGCGCCTGAGCAGGATGCAGATCCAGCTGCTCAGGCTGAGCTTCTGTACATTCAGACAACAAAGACGTCTCGCAATTTACAGCTGTCGAACCCACACATATACGTGCCATTTACGCAGTTGTGCAAAGACAATCAAAAACCTCCCCAGCAGCATATTTTTGGCACTTTTTGCAAAAGGAAAACCAGCTTTCTTTTAGTCACCTATACCCTTGTATGCTGAGGAGCAGAGGGATGGGGCTGATAACACGCCACACATGAACCTTGAAACATGTCTTACATCAAACAAAATCTGCTTGTTCTGTTCTACATTGAACCCCTTAGTTTCTTAGAACACAGTAAAACTGTTTAAGTTAGTGGTGGGCAGAAAGGAATAAAAAGAGAGCTTGATCCATGTTCGGCAGTGTGGGTTGTATTTAATCCTTGCCACAAAATATATAAAAATCCTGCTCTTCAAAATAGCAGGATTTTTAGGGTGTTGCTACAACCCACCCCCTTTCTCCTCTACTGCATATCCTCCTTCGTACTTTTCCCAGGTGTTCCTGCATTTACGTGATTTAATAATTTAAAAAGAGCGCAGGGGAGGAAAGGGAGTCCTAGTGGCCACTCCTCACACCCTCAGGCTGCTCCTCTTTTATCTTGGATCGCAGTTCCTTTGCTCCGCAATGTGTGTGATGCTATTCTTTACTTCTCTGCTGTATAGGCTGTTTCTGCTCAACTAACTACGGTCCCACGGTGAATCAAATCAGGAGATTATAAGAACATTCAAACAGACCAAATGGGCTTCCAGGAGAGCTTAAATCAATCTAAACTTAAAATTGAAGAGGAAGAAGCCTTTGGGATATTTGCGGAGAGAATTCCGATCCAGACAGGGAGGGTTGGTGGTGGCGATGGTGGAGGAGAGGGAGGGGGAGAGTAAACCAAGTCTGTTTTGGGGAATATGAGCGTGAAATGGCATAGCATCAATTACTGAATGATTGAGGACAATCTGAATGCGTGTGCTGCCATTCAGCTGGAGAGAGGAGGAAATAATGGATAAACAGTGATTATGCCAAGTCCAGAATGAGGATGTTCATATTTACAGTGTGACACTTGAACAACAACAGCTGTATTACTGCCTGTCATTGGGGTAATATGTATTTCATAACAGCATGTCTCCAATTACCTCATTCTTACACGGAGCACAATACAATGAATCCTGACTGCTGGGGCTGAGAGATTGTGGACTTTTTCAGGCTTGCTGTCGCCATTCATCGCATTGTGTTCAGTTCAATGAGTAAGATGTTCACTTACTTTCTCTGAATGACTAAGTAATTGACCTGTGTGCCTCATTGCTATAGCAAGTCATGGTGTAATAAGGTATCTGTCATGGAAATAATGCTTTCAATCTGCTGCTTGTCTGGCTGAAATCCTGAAAGGACAGCTTTCATCTGCCAAAAGCCAAACCTACACCACCCCACCCCTTGTCTCCCTCTGTTTCCGTCTTCTGTCTAACCCACCACCCCCTTAGTTAAGCATGCTAAGTGATAGGCAATGGCAGGGGCTTCTTCGTTCAAAAGATAGGCACATCATTAGGGAGCTGAAGAGTGCAGTTCCTGCCCCCAGGGGAGGGATGACAGTCCATCACCACCCTGGGGCTTACCTTACTTTGGACGGTGGAAATCAAAGATGATGCTGTGAAATGTGAATAAAACAGGATGAAATACTCACATAGCTTCTTTTTTTCCTCGTCCAGTATTAATTCTACTGTGGGTGGAGAGGAGAGAAAGCACAAAAAAAAGAGCATTTTGAAGTGATAATGATTAATCACTGAGTGGCCACTTCACAGTGAAAGCATGTTTTTGAGGTGACAAATAAATTAAATTTGAGTAAATGACAAAATGCTCGTGCCACAGTTGGCCAAATGTGCCCACAGACGCCACAGACTCTTATATTCCATGTGTCACAGAGGAAGACGTCTTTGGAAATGACATCTTGTCCTTTTGAAGATTGCCTTGACTTTGCATCGTTCAGCATCTTTCTTCATCTCTGTGGAAACCGTCTTCTGCCACTGTCATAGTTTTGCACGAGCATCCGTAAGGTACTGTGCTGATCTGCCACTATTCATGCCAAACAAAGACTCTCAACTGCAGCACCACAGAAAGCATAGGTTTGGATCCCAGACCTTGAATCACTTTGCTATTGTATAGCTCCCTTCCCTCCAATTACTCAAAGCACTTACTGGAGTGGCTCATTCATATGTAAATACCTGCATATGGGATACGAGAATGTAAGAGCATTTATTTGTAACACGTTACAATAAAGATACACAAATCTATGAGTAGTTATCTTAGCAAATAATACAACATATGGGTCTTAATAACAGTGTAAATGTAATTAGAATATGACGACTTTTTCTTAATTTCCCCAGTCTAATGGAGCATGCTTGGAGCAATGCTAATGGCTAATTGCTAATGGAGCAATGCTTGACAGTTTGATAAGCTCATGCAATTTAACTTGAACAGACAAATGGTTAATGGTAAGTAATGGTGAGGAAATCTTGACTTAATTTCTCCAGTCTCTGGTTTGTGCTATTTATAATCTAATGGTGCATTCACAGCTAAAACTCATGCTGCTTGACAGTTTGATAAAATGACGCACTTTAACTTGAGCAGACACTTCAGTGGTTAATGTTATGGTGGGGGAATCTTGAAGTAACCATATATTCCTAGTGATTTGAGTGTGGTGTTCAAATTCAGATACAAAATATGAACTATAATATGTGTATAAAAATTAAAAAAAACAAATGTGCATTCTTCTTTATGTGCCATTCAGCAGCTAATTACACAACTGTTCTCCCCAGTACCATTTAACAAATTTTTTAACCGAATACAAATGAATGTGGCTAAATAAATAAATAAATGTGCCAGTATTAAGGTGAAACAACATCATATCATGCAGAAGTTGTATAAGAAATTTACCTAAATAAGTTGTTGATTTCAGCTTTAAGGAAGATTTTCAGTATATTTACGGGTCTGATCTGATGCCAGGACACACTGCCTCTACTGCCACTTGCACATGTGTGGCATTGCTACTTTGGCGCTGCGACTGTGTGATCTGCTGTCACCAGTTAACACGGGTGCTAAAATGAAAAGCAAGATGTTCTGCAACACACACACACACACTCATACAGGTATAGTATGTCCCAGGCATTAAACACTGGTTCATTAACATAATATATAGTCCTTCAACCAGCAGAACTTTTGGCTCCTTCTGGCAGTGAGAGTACACAAATGCTGTTGACGCATGCATAAAACGCATGAGCCTGCCCCCACCTCCCCACCCTCAGGAGCATTTCCTTCAAATCTTCCTCTGAGCTTCTTTTTTATCTGGAGCATCAAGAACTTTCTGGGACCTTATACTGTAGGGTCTCCCATCTTCGGCTCCACCATACTCCTATATGTGCTGTAGCCTTCTCTGTCGCTGCTGTTGTTCTCCCCCTCATCTCTGGCAAATCAGTCTTTGCAGGTTGACATAAAAAGCATCATACCAGTGCAGCAGCTCTGGAACGTCGCCACAGGCACGAGATTTGAAAACTCTGTGAAATTCAAAATGGTCGCTGAGTGGCTGATTGAGCAGTGATAGGTTTAATCAGCATTGTTTGAACTCATTTTGGCAAGAGCTTTAATATAACGGATGTTCATGTAGGTAAAAGTCCCACACTGCATGATTAATTTAGAGTTATTCAGAAACTACTTCATTATTAGCATAACATAATTAATCACATATTATCAAATTAACTCAGACTTACCCATGCTTAAATGCATGCATACCATCAGTCCACAAAAGTCACACATCATTTTGCAAGATGTACAATAGTACATAGAGAGAAAGCAAATTTACAAATGTGGCTATCCTGCAGCACCGTTTCCTGATTTAAAACATTATTCTGTGGGAACACAGGGAATTAAAGGACCCCCCCAAAGTGCTATCCATTTTGGCTCCTGAATAGAAATGTGATATCTGGGCGGTGTTCTGCCTGCCTATACACATGGGAGTCTTTGTCAATGCTAATTGGCCAGCCTACCGAGCAGTGAGGTGGAACACAGCTTTCCAAACACTTCACGTCTTGCTTGGTATTGAGTAAATCCAAATACAAGTGTGGAAGCCACCGGCAGCCCCAGGATCTAACGAGGGACTTGAACCTGTAATTTCATACCTACATGCAGCACACTGGATATGGGGGGGGATTTGTTAGTTCACTGATTGCAGGTTGTAGAGACATCACCAACCAGCTCATTCTCTCCTGCACTAATAGCAAAATCGCAATTCCCTGACGCTTAATTCATCTCAATTTATTGTATGTTGTTTCCATGGAGAATCTATTAGCACATTAGCTGAGTGCTGCAAACCACAGTGAGAAATAGATTCCTCTCAACCACCTTGTGGTACCAAGTGTAACTGTCAGAAGCTGCTGGATGGTGTTAAGATAGCAAATGCCCCCATTAAATGTGTAGTGATTCTTTCTGTGGCATTTTGCCTGTTGTCTCGCCTCTCTTATTAACATGCACTTAAATTCCCTTTGTTCTCTCAAGTGCTCATTAAAGAATTCAGTGCCTTCTGATGTCTATAGTTTTACATAATTAGAACCCAAGAGGGTTCCACATGTGCACTAAAGTTCTTCATTTGTTTTACTCTGCATTAGAGGAGCAATTTGTTTAATTTCTCTGGAGTTTAACCTTGCTGACTGTGATGGAAAAGCACCTGCAATCCTTGCATTCACTCGGATCACTGGTGAGAAAACATGGCTTGTGCGTGTTGTCTTTCCTGTCTTGCCTGCAAGACAGCAGTTTTCTGCATTACAATTTACAATATGAAACTGTTTTGTCATTGAAAGCATTAAATAATGGTTTAAACTGTTGCGTTTGACACTTTGTAAAAGGGCTTCTTCGCTTTCTTGTGGAGGATTAGAGTAAATATCAACAATACTCTCATGTCTGTACGATACGTATTGAGCTACTGCGGCCAGTTAGCTTTGCTTAACACATAAACGAAAGCAGGGGCTAGCCTAGCTTCATCCAAAGAAAACGAAAATCCACCTAAAAGCACCCCCTAAGCTCATGATTTGACACCTTATGTCTTTTTTGTTTTATTTTATACAAAAACAGAAGTGTAAATATGATAGTTCACTGTTTTTCGGGGCTCATGTGCAAGACTTTCTCGACTAGGAGCTTCCTGGAGTCGCCTAATGGTCCAGGACATAGTCCAGAACAGCAAAGCTAACTCGTGCTACATATTTTGTATACATCTTCCACTGTATACCTGGGTATACAGACATCTGCCCACTCATTGATTCACCCCTGTGCAGAACCACCACAGGATGTCACCACAGACCCTGAGTCACACCACGTCCAGCTGCCAGGCCTTTTGTACTATGAAGGGAACTAGAGACTCTGCAGATATGCCCCCGAGGAGCCTTTCATCTCCTAAGCCAATATTGCAGACTTTCTCCTTGATAAAGCAGAGGACAAAAAGTGAGCGTTGTTTCTCCTCTCCTCTCCTCACAATCCTGCAAGAGAAATGGAGGAAAAACATTTGGCAATGTTCGCCACACGGCCACTAGTGCCAGCATGAAAGACAAGGACGGAGAATTTATTCAAAGCCATGCACCCTCACCATCTTGTCTTTTCTTGCCATAAATTTTTCGACCAAAGCTTAGAAAAGCCCTTTGAGCCCATGCCTTCTCTTAGAGCTGTACAAGGCTAAGGGTGAGAGCAGTACATGTGTGCCTGTGTGTGTTAACGTGCAGTGACGCTTGTGTACACACAGTTTGACTGTAGTTTCTTTATGTCGGGGGGGGGCACAGAGAATGTGAGGTGGGTAGGGCTTGATGTGGTGTTCCAAAGTGAGTGGCCCGCTGAGGAAAACAATAAAGCACGAATGACAGGAACAGATGGCCTTCTTTATTGTCCCCTGAAATGCAAACAGTGAATATCGTTGCTTGGTGAGTGGCATTATTATATATTTATTTTCCCCCTCCTGTCCCTCTCCCTGCTAATAGCACTGGTGCCTGGCATCCACCCAGGTGTAAGACAAAAAGGCCAAATACAGGGTTGGAGGCACATGCTAATTATTGGTTTCTTAAGATTTAACGGGCAGATACTAAGAACAAAGAGGACAAGAGGTGTGTTTCACGTTGAAGACTACACCACAACAGTTTGGGACACCTACCCTGAGGATGTACTATGCCGTAATGGAAAAACGACCTGCAGAAAAGTACACAATACCAAACCAAGTCGAGTCGAGAAGATATGGTGCTACGCAATGGAAATGCGGTTCTTGATTACCAAGCAGGGTCTTAGAATTCAGGAGACCCTAACCCAGAGCCTCCATGCTTTCCACTGGCTTATATTTTCAAATGAACACAGCAATACCTTTATGCACCATGTTGGGGTGGATGGTGGCATACAAGGCACAGGACTTTGACATCGGTGACTGGAGGTTTCGTTATGACCCGCAAAATCAGTATCTTAAATAAAGGTGAAAGACTGCTTATTCTACTGCTTTTTCAGTATAAACCCACCAATAACAGTTTCTCTAACCTTAACCAAGTGGTGCGAGTGCCAAAAATATAACCAGAGAAAAGTTCAATGATGCTTGATGAGCAGATATTTTGTTGCAAGAAGAGAATATTTTGGGTTGGTCAACCAAAGCCCTTCTAAAAATATATACGATTGCCTTTAAAGTTAAGATGTCACTACAATTAAGTCTTTTCAGGACCTTTTGAGGGTTTTCTGATAGGATGTTTGGAGCAAGTCCTCTCTACATTACCGAACGAAGGGGGATTGGTCTTTCAGGCATGGTATCATAATGTTTACATGGCTTATGCCTTGACTGGGTGCCACCAGTATGTTGCTCACAAGCGGAAGCACTAATATTGGCACATGCTTTTAGTGAAATAGGTAGCAGCAAAGACGACAAAAATGAGTTAATCGCTTTCTATAATAGGCACCGGGTACGGTGTAGCCACCTCTAAATGGTGCTGTAATGAAGCCAATTACTGACAGCTTTCATTTGGATTAGGGAGATACGAGTCTAAGCTCTTCATTACTGAGTCTTCTGTCAAGATACCCTCCATTTTACCGTTGTAGTATCAAGGATAAATTCTCAAACTGATATTTAAAAGAGCAGAGTTCAAAATGCCACAAATACTTTGCCCTCATGCTGCTCTTTGTTAAACCGCCTCATTTGTCGCTCTCACTCCTCCTCACCCCTTGCTCATTTCTATTGTTGATCTGTTTTGCATGAGAACCTGGCTCCCTCTCCCTTTTGATTTTTCTCTCCCCCACTTTCTCCTGTCCTCTGCCAACTCCCCCCCCCTCTCATGGTCTCTCATTCCCACTCCATTTCCTACCTCTCTTTTAGTCCCTCCTCCTCCTTTGACACCTTCCCTTGCTCTCTCACTCCACTCCAGGACTCCAATACAGTGGTAGCCACCCTGTTTTTTTTCTGGGTTCATCGCTCCTCTCCCTGATAATTCCCCTGTATTAACTGGCGGGAGTTATTACCCGTTATATGAGATGTCTATGTTGAGAGGGCTTTATGAGATCCTGGTCCCTGTGGATAAGATGATGGAGTTGGTGTGTGCTGTCATCCCCCAGCCATATAATGGCATCAGTTGGGAAATACACAATGCCATGGATTATTGATAGAGCCATATCTGCACTTCTGCTGACAAATTCCTGGCCTGGGTTGAAGGGGCACATAATCCTGAAGAATATCTCTGTTAATATGGCCGCCTCCATGCAGTAACACCTCTGCTCTCTTTGGGGTACTTTGGTTTCTTTCCTCCCCTGTGACAAACCATGAAACATTCCCAGTGATTCAAATGAGAGGGTGAAGATTTATTCCAACAATAGGCTCTCCCACACCGTCTCACAAAGAAGTAAGCATCGCCCTATTGAGGAGACTGTCTTGCTGCTGCTGCTGCTGCTGCTGCAACTCCCAAACATCAAAAATATGATTGTATTTTATGAGAGGAGGCAAGCAAGAGTGCAATTGAATGGGGAGGACATGCTGAGTCTAAAGGCGTATGATAGGAAACAGCACTTGGGCTCTTAAATTCTAACAAGTACCATAAGATAATACATTATGGCAATAGAAAGATACTTCCTCTCATTATCAGCTCAGTCAAAACAAGTAGCTAAGAAAGAATGTAAACAATCCTGAACCCCTATAAATAGAGTGTAGTAATTCCCCTGGCACTCATTACATGCCTCCTCCTCCTGCTATTCCTCAATCTGTCTGATGCGCCGTGGTGGGATTCAGGCTCAACAGCATTTAGCCGGCGTGAAGACCACAGGCTGTAATTCTCACTCATGGCCTTGAGTTTTGATTCCAGATGCAAGGATCGCTATCAGACTTGTGGGGTGAGCGTGAGACAGCGGCTGATCAAATGCGAGCGGTTAACGAGGCTACCCAGAGACGCCACAGGTCTCTGGGATGGTCTGATGATGTATCAGAGGCTGCTGTGGTGAAGTCTTCCAATACCTCCAGACCAAACGAGTCAATAAATATTTGCTTATTTGTTTGAGAGCGACTCTATGTAAATGGCCAAACAGGCATGTTATTGTGGATTGCTCATCATTGCTCAACTTGAGACTCGAGCCTGAGTAGCCATGTTGTTTTTCAGTGGAATATGAAATTACTATCACATTGAGGGAAATCAAAGTCTTGTTCTGCTGCAGTCCTCTGGGCAGCATTGTGCAGTATTGCTTTGGAAGCAGGCCTAATTGGTATGTGTGGGCCAAACTCACCCCACTGCCTGAAACTAGCTGGCTTCATGTTCACTACAATTGGATTTGGAATAGCTGCTCTAGATTGTTTGTGTTTTGCAGTTAGGGTGTGTATAAGCAACATCAAGAGTGCAATGCTAATCCCAGTCTGTCCTGTCTGTCATATTAGAATGCCTGACTCTTGTAATTGCTTGAAGTCTATTGTAGCCAATAGAGTCAAACATGTTTATGTATTTTTTTTAAAGCAGTGGGTGGCTGTGGTCTCCAACAGAAAATGGAGGGATTTGAGCCGAACAATTAGAGGTAAATGGCAGAAATGTGGTCTGTCAGATGGAAGCTGCCACTGTGTATGAATTGGCTGTGCACCAGTATGCAGAGAGAAAAAAAAGGAACATTAAGTCACCTGTAATTTGCTTTCTCACAGTCACAATGTGCAGCAGACACATGACAGCTTCGTGATTCATCTAGTGCATGCACCATGTCTGCATACTGAACGATGACTGGCTCTGGCACAGGTCTCCCCTCCACCACGCAAGCCAAGCGCGGCGGTTCCTGAGACAAAACCTGTGATGTGGTCTTCTTTACTATGCACCGAGGCAACTATTGACCTAATATCTCATTTTGAAATATGGAGGCTGGGAGTTTCTTCTTTGCATGTATCCACATTAGGTGCT
Source organism: Chaunax sp. Z400 (assembly GCA_037577475.1). Classification (NCBI taxonomy): domain Eukaryota; kingdom Metazoa; phylum Chordata; class Actinopteri; order Lophiiformes; family Chaunacidae; genus Chaunax; species Chaunax sp. Z400. The sequence goes on along the minus strand of CM075206.1, from coordinate 10,694,011 downwards.
CTCCACACAGCCGTGCCATGAGGGGGACATGTCGAGTGAAAGCTCCCCCGCCTGCACCTCACCTCTCATTGGAGGCTATAAATGCACAATGTGTTAATAATTCCAGGAGCATATTAAGTCTCATTCTGTTGTTCAGCAAAACCCTAAGCACTGCTGGTAATGTGCACTGTGCTCACCTCCAACATGGAGGTTTACCGAATTAGCTTGCGCTAGTAAGTTTTTTCCTCCCAAACGCACTATGGTGCAATATAGTGAGAGAGAGAATGTGATTACAAACAGTAAGTTATTGCCTCGGGCACAATTAAAACTTTGCAGACGTGCATTCCTGATTCCAAACTGAATCAGGTATGGTGTTGGTGGGGCATGTTGCTTGTTAATTGGTTAATTACAGAGCAGGAAGGCTTGCAGTACAAGTATTAACTGGGAAATCTGCTCTAAATTTCCTGTCAGTCCCACATGTAAAGCAGACAGAGGGGCAGCCCCTCGACTAAAAATAAGCTCATCAGCAAGTTGGGGCTGTGTGGGCTGTCTCTCATCATGATGGAGGAGCTTTCACTAACGGGCGCTCCATGTGCTTACACCACAATGCTCTCTTTCAAAACCTGCAATCTCAATTGATGCATTTGTTGCCATAGAAGCAGTGATGCAGTTATATTTGGAATTGGAGAAAAATATCTGCGTAATTAGGCAGGAATGACAATACTTGCAGACAAGTCTCTTTGGGTCATTACTGCAGTAGTTTTGAATAAAGTAAGAAATTTCAAAAATGTTTGGAGGTTGTTTTTGTTATGATACTGTTGTCTGCAAATAACAGATAAAGCTGCTTAACCATGGCATGGGCGGGCCTGAGAACTGTTAAGTGCACAGTACCAATGACTTAGCACCATGACTTGTAGGTGTATTGCTTCGTGCCACATTTTTCTGACAAAGTCAGGGAAAAACAGCCCAGGGCATGGACTGGCCACAAGGAAAACCTGTACACACACACACACACACACACACACACACACACACACACACACATATGAGTCGCCTCATACCTCTGGAGGAAATGTTGCAATTTCTTAGTCAATGCCCTCAACGTCGCAAATCCTACAGGTCTTACTCAGAGCCAGTGTTCACTGTTGCTTGAATAAATCTGAAGTGTTTTCTGACTGCAATTGCATTCAGCTTTGATTAAAGCAAGGCCATGGGCTAAAAGCTGTCCACATCCCTTTATGAGCATGCTTTTCTGACCTTTCCATTCAGCGAGTCTTCTAAGGACTGAGGACTTGACACAACATGACATGTTGCCAGGTCAGTAAACATGGTGTTGCTGGAGATGAAACAGCAGCAAACAGAAACAAATTGGAGTCTTGATGTACGCTTTGATTTATTCTCATACATTACAGTATGTACGGCCAATGTCGTTGGTGTTGTAATTAGTGGAGTAGATTTAGTACAGGTTATAATCGAACTAAAAATCACTGGTAAGTGGAGCCAACACTTGGTTTCTGTTTTCTAGAAGAGGAGTAGCTTGGCTCTCTTCTCCCATAGATGAAAAATGACAAATTGATTTTTTTTTTTCATTTGGAAAACATTTGAATTTCTGACTCGTACATTTTTATCTCCAAAAATTAAGAGAAAAACATATTTTTTTAACCCCATGAAAGCATGTCTAACACATCCTGTTGTTCAGCTTTGTGGGATATTTAAACATTATTTAGCTAAAGAAAGCAGTCATCAATAACAATCAACAACAAGGTTCATGCTCGTCATTATAATGTTGAGCAATACTGTCAAGTAAAACAGACTGCAGAGCCCTGCATTAATTCCTGTCTAACTCTGTTAAGTGTTAAGATTTCAAACTTAGGTTCCAGTGACCTATTTATCTAAAAAAAAAAAATACCCATATTACAATAATTTTGTTGATGATAATTTGCATCAAAGTTTTTAAATTGTACACAAGCATTATTTAACGTTTGTAGTTTTTATCATTTTCATCTTTAAATGATCAAACTTGCACAGTTATTCTCACTAACTAACCTAGCGAACCCGTTACACTACTTAGTTACTGTATGACAACAGTTTATCTCATGTTGACCCTCATGTTGAATTGCATTTTGTGGTTTAATTACAGTAAATTCTATGTTGTCTTCCAGTAATTTTTGTGAGAAGTTTTCATTTTTTACCACCTTTGACAAATATACAAATGTGTTGTTCACTTTAAAAAGATAAAACAATAAACCAATTCAAATGAAGTTATATATTATTTATATTACCCCAAATCATACATTTTTCATGCCCGACAATGAACTTTCGACTGGTTTCACTCTGTTTCCATCTTCAGAATCAGTCAACTTGGTGGAGTGGGCAGATTCACAGGTCTGGATTTAGGCAGCAAATTTGCCTCAAGGAGATTCACAATCTGTGCAGCAATAACATCCTCTATCCTAAGACCCTCAGTTCAGGCTGGAGGAGCAACTGAGAGGAGACCTTCTCTCAGGATGGAAAATTGAGGGAAATGAGTAAATAAATTTTTTTTAAGAATACCTAGAGTATAAAATGTATGACAAAACATATATTTTCAAAAACTGCAGCATTACTTTGACAATGCATCAAAGGGTTTACCTGAATTATACGTAAATTAAACTAGATTTCATAATATTCCATGTTGTAATCTATATTACATGCATAATTTATTATATCTAATATATTCTCACAGTTTTCCATTTGCTTTTTTACACTCCTCACTGAAATGTTTTACAAAATGAAGACAAGTTTAATGTAGATTATTTACTGTTTCATTACCACTACTGACCTGCATGCACTTTATTTTAATAATATAATGCCAAATGATTGATAATTTACTTTTCCAACATGGATTCAGTAAAATATCCCAACAAAAACATGAATATTTCTTCTAACACAAGTACACTTGTCACTGTCTCATTTAAGTTACATTACAGATTAGTAACTGGAAGTAAATGATCAAATTATTTTGTTTAACATATGCTTGCATAGCTTTTTTCACATTAATTTCCTTGTAATGTGAGATTTGTGAAAAACATAAGATTAATGATGCTTGTAAACAGAACATTAGTAGTCAGTAAATACATAGGTAAGTCATATTGTTGGATGTTCTGGGAGGATTGCACTGTAGATTTATGTCGGGGCTGGGCAAAGATGGATGCATCTGGTTTTCACATTGCTTTGGTAAATACATGTTTGTTGGCAGTGAGAGAGTGGCTAAATAGATTAATACTGTAACCCATCCAACACTCCTACCACTCAGTGTCCCTCCTCAGCCTCTGTAGTTTGATACTGATTTTTATTTCTACAGTAAACCAAATAAAATCTAAAACATTTCTGTTTTGTTTTCTTGCATAATTTAAATATATTCTCTCGCCACTTCAAAAACCAGTCTCTCAGCTGGTCCTGATCATGATGATGTTTTTGTCAACCGTTCTTAAGTCTGGCAATGTCACCAGGTCCAGGGTTGCAAAGGAATACCAAAAGTGCCCACGCCCACACATTCCTCTTATCTATTACCAGCTTGGCTTAGACAAAGTCAAATTGCTGGTATTTCACTAAAACAAGCCTGGAGTTATGGAATGAAAAAAAGGTAAAAAGATGCTTCATAATCAATGAAAATAATTTGGTGTTTGCAATTTTCTTTTGGCAGTGTACACACAGCATGTTAATATTTGTAATATAAACTATTGTTGGGAGAGGTTTAAGGTTGAATACGGTTAGGAACCCCATATATACTGCAGTTTTGTGTGATAGTAATTACATTCATTTGAATAATTTGTTTTCTTTTTTAAAGAAGGGCCATCCTCACCTTGCTAATAAATAACACATGATTTCACACAAGGCTAAACACAGCCAATTGGGTCTAAAAGGGTGTGAGATGAATAAATGCATTGTTTTTAACAATAAGGTGTGACTGCAGCTGGGGGTGTATTGGCTGGGGTCTCCGTGTTTTTGGATTCAAACATTATCCTTAACTTTAAACCCTGCACAATTACAGACTCGTACACACTTTTGTTTTCTGTCCACTCTCCCGCTCACACACTCTTGATCACCATGCTACCGACTGCCACAACAGCAAAGTCTTGAAATCACACAACCCACACGCAGTGCTATCATCAGATAAAAGCATTGGATGATGTGAAGTAATTTATTATGGCACTTGCTCATACTGGCACAGACGGTTACATCATTGGCAGTATGAAACGCTTCCTTGCAGCTAATATCCTGTAGATTGATATTTTCTCCATGTCTGTTTCTACCTTCTACCCTATCTGCCTTCCCTTAACAATGCCAAAAGGGTATAGACTGTTGAGATTTGTGCACAGAACAAATCATGCTGTTGTTCTAGTGTGGTTTGACATACATCCAAGAAAACTGGGTGGATTGACTCAGACTTGCATATCATTCTGTGATTTTTGGAGACAAAATGGAAAGTGCCACGGGTGAAGTAGAGGCAGAGGGCGCCGTGAATGGGCAAACTGATTTAACAAGCACAGGAGAGACAGACAGATGATGTAGTGGAACACAAACACGGAAAAAAGAAAGAAGAAGAAGAGAAGGCCTACATGAGAGACAACGAATTGCAAAGAATCTCCCTGGTGAAAAGTTGTTGTGCACCACAGTTGTCAGATCTCTCATCAAGAAAGCATCTTCAAATACAGCAGGAATAGTAACACGCTATGGCCTCCAAATGCTGGAGAATGTCATTGCCCTGATCTGTCACTCTATTGGTTGGTTTGAATAAAAGTCAGCACCCCTGACTGAGGAGGAAGAAAGAGTCATCGTGATAAACATCTCATTTCGGAAACCCTGCTATGCAGGATCTCCTGGCAACCCTGGAGATTTATGAGGCTTAAGTAAGAGTTATGAAATCAGCCATTTGGGGAAACACAAAGTGGCTTTAATAAAGAATAAGGAAGTAAACTATAACTACAGATTTGTAAGTTTTCTCAAATAGGAGCCACGGTGTCCTCCTGTGTGGTTAAATTTCAGAGTAGTACAGTATACCTGTTGGCTTCAGGGCAGCATGGTGAGTTAGAGCAATGGAAGCTACCATAATCAACACCTCAAGAATTCTACATTCATTTTGTGAGAACAGATTTTAAGCAGTATTTGTCTGTGTTTTGATTTGGATGGATGGATGAAGCCTTGTACAGCGTTTTCTTTTTGTCTTTTCTTTTTTTTGCTGGAAAAAGATTCAAAGCTTCAGTTTAACAGCACATGGCAAGTGATATCGTTTGACTTGTAAAACCTTTCAAGGCTGACCAAACATCTGAATGATTTGAATCAGTTTAGTCTCATATGTGTGCAATGAAAGTAAAAAAAAAAAGCCTGCATGCTAGTATAAAAATCTGTTATACGTTTGTGCAGAACAGCTGTAGTGAATGTAGATGTTATGGAAAACGCCACAGAAACGTAATTGATAAATGCATGGTCCAAAAAGCCCAGATATATTATATATGCATAAATATAAATATCAGAATGGTTTAGGCCCAGTGTCAACTGTGGGTGAATGTGTTTTAACATCATGGTCGATATTTATGTAGCATTTCAAATGAGTCACTATGTGGTGTATGCTTCTTCTCTCGGTTTACTGGCAATGAGGTAATTTATTTCAGACACCTTTTTGGTACACACAGTCACTTGTTAAACACCCACTTCCATGTGCTAAACAGGTATGGGCAGGTTTTGAGAGGCATTTGGGGGTTGAGCATCAGAGGCTCATGTACAATGCATCCTATGAAGGAACTGCAGAAACAGCTGCGCAACCAGGGAAAGTCAGACAAACTCAGCTTTCTCTGTCAAAACAGGGCACACTGGTGAATTTATTTCTTCCATTGACTGTATTTTCCACCAACACAACCAGTTGATGGAAATGCGACAAATTCACATTTTTGTCCTTTTTTACAACATTTTTTGCTTCAAATACATCTGACAATTAGATAGAAACACAGGTAATTAAAAAAAAAATCTATCCAAATTAACACCATTTTATTTTAATAAAACACAGATGCTTTAAGAATTAATCTGGACATGAACACAGTTTGTAGGTGGCAGGTTCTTTATGTCATGATTGTTGGCAGCATTCCCCTTCTATCACCTCCTCCTGCCTGATTGTGGCGCTTTATCCCTGGTGGTTTTGCTCTTTGTTCAGCCCGCTACTTGTAAAACATATTCTTTATTTCTTCATGTAAAATCAGAGATAATTAAAATAAGAACGACATGTAGTGACGGAGAGAATATAGGCACCAACACATGCTCAAGGTCTTATAGATTGGCCTGCTACAAATACTAATGGATGTGTTTGTATTCTGCTCCAATACATGCCCCACCAGATCCTCCACCAGAGGCATGTGTGTTTGGTGTTGGGTCTACTGAGAACCATTAGGCTAATTTAGATGCCTTGTGTGCTCGTGTGTGAGCGTGCATGTGCTCAAATGCACATGCATGCTAATTTAGATTTTAAAAAACAATGTGCTAGCGAGACACTTCAAAAGGATTGCTGTGGCGCAGCCTACATATTTTCTGTATGTGGAGTGTTCGTAGCCACACAGTATCGATATTTGCATACTTGAAATATGAAATAGCTCACAACATAATTACGTCTGTGGAGAAGTAGCATGTATGAGAGTGAGTGAAGAGGAAAGTAAATGGCATCAGGCCAACTCAATAAGATTTTCTACTTTACATGGATTCATTATCATATTTTGACACATAAAAGTGATTATTTTTTACATATTCATCATTTGCCCACATGACTAACTCTGGCATTGCAGGTCTCAGCACTTCACAGAGTGACTGGTGACCTTAGGCGTTTTCCTGTATAAGTAAAAACTGAGCAGTGACAGACCTTGGCACACACCCACAGCCACACACATGCACACCTCAATGCTGACTGTTGAGATAAATAAATGAACATCCGTGGTCCCTCTCCACCCATAAAATATAACCCACACCCCTACTCCAGGTTGTTGTGATTTGGAAGCAGCTGTTGTTGTGGTGGATTCGCCCCTCTCTTCCAGATCACGTTTCCTCTCTGCTTCTCCCCAGGGAAGCTCGGGTAATATTTTTGCATTTGGGAGGGGTGTTGAAGAGAGGGGGAGTGTGTGGGGAGAAACCTTGTCTAGTTCTCTGTCAGAGCTTTAAAGCCCAAGGAGATACTTTGAATAATGGAGCACCTGTACCCACTCTTGGCGCTTATACAGCACATGCACAAAGCCACTCATACTGTATGTGTTCCTGCGTACAGTGAATGTGGTTTGGGTGAATCAATATAAACCTGGTAGAAGACAAAGAACTCTATCAAATTAGATGTTTATCGAAGAGTTGTGACTGTATTTGAGCTGCATATTATATTCGGAGCCAAAACACTCATTACTAATCTATTAAACTCTCATCTAACGCAGATGTATGTACTCATCATCTCTGGAGACGTCACCACGAACAGCACAATTATAAATTATCCACTTCTAAGTATGTGCATTTCTTTCCATCTCTTTTTCTCCTATTTTGCAAAGCATCAGCATCATCTCCAAAAATATTTCTTTTTGATTAAGGGGCTATTATTCATCTCCCACTGCTGAATACTATTTTAATATTAACCTTATCTGAATTCCAGAAAGGTGCATGTCCCCAGTGACTGCCAAATGATATTTGTTCCCTCTATTATAGCAATAGTTAGGCATTTTGGGAAATGCATGTGTTGGCTTTATTGATTATTGATGAGAGTTAGATAAGAATATGAAGCTACAGCTAACAGATAGTTTAATTTAGCTGGAAACAGAGGAAAACATCTGGCCTGGCTCTGTACAAAGGAAACGTAAAATCCTCCTACCAGCATGTCTAAACTCACAAATTAACACGTTGTATAGCATTAAATGTCATCATTATATTATCTTATTTTTTAAAGTCATGTTGTCACTGTGAGGTTTCGACGAAGACTCTGTTCCCTAGTGAGTATGAGTATGTTCCAGCAACACAGTATGTAGATTTTGCATATGCAAGAAATGCCCAAAACTATACTATGTAAGCATGAGCGAGTATGCAGTTTGAACTTACTGGATGGAGTCAATCGTCCAAAAATATATTCCCTCTCTTCAGACTGTCCAATAGTGGACTGCAAAGCACTGCCACCATCCTGTGCTGGAGGCCAGTTTGACAACACTGACTCTGGTGGAAATGGATTCAGGCGTGGACAGGAGAGGAGTGATGCACTAGAGGAATGAGAGGGAGGTCAGGCATCATTCAGCACCCACTGCAGTTACCAATGTGGGAGCTACGGTGGGGTCAATCCAATAAGCAAGAAAACCACCTCAGTACTAAATCCCCTGTTGTGAAACTGGCCTCCGTTGGCCTCAAAAGCTGAAATTGCTTCAAACTCCCAGTTTGGGCAAATTCAGCTAATAGGATAAGAGCTGCAAGGCTAATTGAGCTAAATAGCTAAAAGCACTTAGAAGCGGGAGGTTGAAGTTACTTTAGCACCATCAGGAAAAACGAGAGCCAAAAATCATCAAAATATGTTTTTTTAATATGATTCGGTTTCACCAAAATTGACTAATTTTAAAATGTGTTTTTTGTACAGTAACACGATCGTTATTTAAATATTCAAATATTGTTTCGTTTGTGATCTAATATATGCAGTAAATTCATCAAAATCATTCTACCCTATGCAATCTATATAATTATTTATATTGATATATTGTCCTGTTATCATGAACTATATTGAAATTTTTTATTCAATGGTATCTCAGACTGTGATTGATACAGTCATATGATGCAGACATATTGCTTGAGTTTACCACAGTGTGAACAGTCTGCTGGTAATACTTGATTGTTCATTGAGTAGGCAGTATGCAGTACTGATTGAGAATGCAGTATATGCAGTACATAAGTCTGGAGTTTGTTTTTTTTAGGCTTGTTAAAGAAGATATAATGTATTTGTTAATTAGCTTTGGTGATTTTGTTGCCTTTGGACAGAGCCTTTGTGCAAAGCTAAGCTAAGCTAATTATCTTGCTAATTATAAAGGTGATCCATAGCTTGAATATACAAGGGGAAAAAAAGCAAGTGTGCATTCATTCTGTGTATGTGTGCTGTAGGTGTTTGTGTAGCAGCATTATTGAAATGTGCACGCAGAATTCCCCATTAATCCTAGGTTTATGGTTATGGTTGGTGCAAAAAAAAAGCATTTTCTTTTCCTAAATAAGTCATTTTGAATTCAGCACCCTGAATATGTTTATTGCTGTTGTCTGTGGAATACGCTGCAGCTTTTTTAATAGCCTGCCCAGTGTGCGCTCATCAATCACAGAGCAAGAGCAGCCCTCTCGCTCTCTCCACAGTCACACCCTAACTGAGTTACAGGGCTCCAAAACTAACTCCAAGTTTTGAAATGTGATAAAAGTAATCACATTTCTCCCAGTCAGTATCCTTACAGATGTGAATCGATGACATTAATTACTGGATCTTATTATACAGAAAAAATGTGTTTTCGTTCATTTTATTTATGAAAGAGGCTCTGATAATTTACCAGGAATGGGTGGGATGTTGGGGAATTGGTGGCGGGGTTGGCAGCAGGAGAGTCATATCCAAAACCCCTCATTCAGCCTCCACATCAATATGCAACATTAAGCGCAGAGGGAAAGAAAAGCAATATGTAAGTTTATGGAGTACTCATTTATTTCTGGGGTTTTTTTTGCTGCTAAAAAGAGACTTCAGGTTATGTGTTTTCGACACTGCTCTGTGTTTTCTAAAGATCGTGTCACCTTATTGGACTCGGAGACTCTAACACACGTGTCAAAAGTTTATGCGTACATGGCATCACAAGAAAAAAATAATGTAAAGCTTAAGGAATATATAGCCGCAGTTAGCAGACAGGACTCCAAAGGCCCAGGGTGACAGAGCTTGTAACTAAGACGGAACACTTCCCCTCACAGACAAGTGATATTAGCAAGTCCAGCGATGCACGACTAAAGCCTCATAATTGTTTGGTTTCCTTTCTTATTCACTCTTTAACGCTAAACACCCACATGGACAAGAGATCACACTCAGACATTTTTGACACATGAAATATAGAGAAGAACTCAAAGTTTATTTAAGCATTGTGACAGAAGACATCCTTGGAACAGTAGACTTGAGGTGGAGGACAATCCCTCAGAGGGAGCCACAGTGTCTCTGACATTTATCCTCGTTAAAATTTCAATAACACAAGTCTCTTGCACATTGTGCACATGACACTTTTCAGAAGGCCCATCAATACAAATGGGATTTATGTGAGTTTAACTGTGGATCCTTTGTTTCATCGGGGAATTAAACTACTTCCTATTAGTCATTTTTAAGCACGTTCCTATTTGTGTTTCAACCTTTATTAGCGTGCTGTTAAAATAGTGTCTTTTTCACAACAATAAAACATTTCTACCGCAAGATAAAGGCATGATTGGATTACACTGATGACAGTGTCATAAGAGGTTAATTGGATAGGCCTGTACTGTATTCTCAGAATTCAAATTACAAAACAAATATGTTTTTGCAATAATTCATCTTGATGCTTCAAATAGTATCATTACACTAATGGCACGGTCTCCCTTGTCATCTTTTTGATCATAATATATTCATAAAAAGATTAATACCATGTTACTTAACCTTTAATTCACATAACTGGTTATTCTTTACTCTCCTTGCCGTATCAGTTCTAAAAGAAAATGCAGTAATGAGTTTCTTTCCAAAGGGACACGTTTTAATTGATATTCTTTGCAGAGAATAAAAGTGGATTTTAAATTGGCATTACTTGGCAGGCTGTGTATGAAAAGAACGGTGCAAGCTCTGAATTCATATTCAGCAGAGCCACATGCGTGAGCAGCCTGGTGAGGTGAAGAGTGGACAGGTTAAGAGGTTCCAAACCACTGAAGGAGAGATGCAGGCTTATGCATACTGTGTTGGAGTCAAGCTGGCACTTGCCACAACTGGTGGTATTAATAAGACTGGGCTAAGATGAGCTCTGGGACATGAGTGACTCAACATGTGCGGATGCCGCTGATGGGCAAGTGCAAATGAAATTAATGGGTAAGGGAAATCAAGTGAGTGAGCCGAAAATCAAATTACCAATCCAGCTCTCAAACAAATTAGTTGTGTGCCAAAGTTGTAATGGATAGCAACACATGAGCACGCTATTGGATCAGACAATATGATCCAGCATGCATTGCCTCTGATGTGATTTGCTGCTATATTAGCGTGATTAAATATTAAAGACGTGTGGATGACCATGGCCCCCCTTTGGTTTGCATGGCCTCACGGGACATGACCATGTTAGGGAGACCAGCAGTATTCTGATTAGCCCTTCGCTAAGCAACAATTTTTTTTAACAACATTTTTTTTTAAACTCTTTCTCACCTGGTAAAAGAACATAATTCAAAAAGAAGAAAATGAATTCGGTGTGAAAGGAAGAGCCACCTATGCAGGAGTAGAATACAGTGTGTAATATTATTTAGTCTGACAGCTACAGCAGCTCATGTGGTAGCATTTATTTGTTTGGATTATAAATGTGTAAATTCAGATTCCTATTAAAGGCTTATCTCGGTTCTGTGTGTGTGGCTTTTGATACAAGGCTTTCTCTTTTTTTTTCCCTCCCCAGCATTCGGAGAGGACTTTAATATAATGAGCCAGCCGAGATGCTTTTAATAAAATATAACGATCAGCTAAAAATTGGTTTGAAATCAAACGCCCCACCATGGCTCAGCAAAACGCGTATCTCAAGGCACATCCAGTCTGCCTGCATAAGGGATGAGAGATTTTTTTTTTAAAGATTTGCAAACCTTCCAAACCCCTAAAACATCAAACCTTTACTGCTTCACCAAATTTTCTTGGCTTTGTCTTCACAGCTGCTGTGCATATATGAGCAGATTCGTTATGATGTGGAAAATATTTCACTAGTAGCTATCGGCCTCATAATTCATAAAACATTGCACACAATTGGAATGCCAATTGGCCTATAGCATAAGCATACAAAGGCAATGCAGAATTGTAAGTCGTTTGAGTTTATTAATAATTTAAATACTGTTGAAATGCCTTGTAATCTTGTCTTATTTGCCTTCTCACCTATTTAGGAAAGGAGCCTCACAGTGTAGGCAATAATGAAGCGGAGTCTAAATTTAAAGGAGAAAACATATTCAGACAGGGGGAAAGTAATAAAACTTATTCTTGTCTTTGTTTTCCCTTTATGATCCGCTCTTGCTAATAATGGATTATTTGAAAAGTTCATCCTAATTAAATAGTGCATGCTGCACAGTATACAATCCCCACCATCCATTTGGGAAAACCTCACAAACAAATACTTTATTCTGTGGGCACAAGCACACACAGCATTTGCCTTGTACAAATGCACAAATGCAAAGTAGCCTTGAAGAAGCAGAACGTACACATCAGTTCATCTCCCCTGATGTGTGCACTGCATTTAAGCCCACTGTGACATTTCAAGTGATGTTTTCATCAGAAATTAACCCTTTTTGTGTGATTGTGTTGTATTCAAGCCAACAAGACGCCTCATACTAAAAATGATCTGATGGTTGTATACAGAGTACATCTACTGCAGTATTTGACCTCAGTTCAGATTTGAGGTAATTGTAGAGTTGTAGGTGATTGATTTGAATGTATTATTTATCTTTATACAATTTATAAATCTTTTATTTTTTCCCTTCATCAATTGATTTTTTTTTTTCATTTTTAAAAATTCTGAAAATAGTCACAAATGCCATCGCAATTATCCACAACCCAAAGTGAAATACATGTTCACACACTTGCTTTGTCCATTCAACAAACCTCGAAATGAATTAAACTGAATGTGGAACGATCCTATCAGGTGTTTGGAGCATTCCACAACCTTTCCCAGTCTTTTCTTGTTCCTTGATTGGATCATTCCACATTCATGTTTAATTCATTTGTTTGAAATGTGAAACAGTAAAATCCCTTTTATACATTCATTTACAAGTAATGTTTTTTTTGCGAGTACTTTTACTTTTGATATTCTAAGCACATTGTCCTGAATATGTACAGTTTGCTTTTACTTCGGTAACATATCCATTGTAGGACTTTTGTTGTATACATGCTGTGTGTGAGAATGGGTGCTTGTGCATGCGTGCAGACTGTACTGTATGTGTCCCTGGATCAGCACAGAGCCGTGTCTTTTGAAGTCTATTTACCGTGCCGAATCCTCGCTGAGAACACTGGGATGGCAATCTGTGACACCATTGACACCTGGCATGTAAACAATAACACAGTCATGAAACCTCCTGCAGGTTTGCCCTTTCTTACCTTCATAGGCTTTGGCTGCAGACACAGTCCCCCCTCTGTTCACAGCACCTCCTTTTCTCTGAACTTTACCTGCCTTTATTTTTTTACTTTAGATGTAACCTACTTTATCAACTTCACTTATAGTTACAGTGGAGTTGCTCACCCATTATCCAATGTTTTAACCATTCGAACTTATCAATGCAATGCTGAGGTACTCTGAGCCTTTACTTGTAAGCAAGAATATATAAGAGACAAGTCAAAGTGCATTCAAAATCCACTTACACCTCAATCTGCAGAGAATAATTCTTGTGTATACATACATAAATGTGTGTGTGTATATATATATATATATATATATATATATATATATATATATATATATATATATATAAACTGCCTTCTACTGTTTTATTGTTTTATTAGGATCCCCATTAGCTGCCAATTTAATGACTGCTAGTCTTCCTTGCAAGAATATATTACAACCAAATATAATACAGAGCATCATTAATAATTAAGTATGAAATAAAAACAAGAGTTCATTTAGAATAGTGAAATACAAATTATCACCTTTGGAACAGGGTTTGAATACCGGTTAGGTCCTCTAGTAAGGGTCCCTAGGCTTAGATCCCAGAAATGTTCAGCAACACAAATTTTAATTATTTTTTATTTATCTTTTCTCTGATCTTTGCTTTTGAAATAGTGGATAATTTTACCTCTTTTGGCCAAAATCAGTCAAAGTTCAAAGGGAAAATTCTATGACTGGTGGTCTGAATTCTGAGATGCCTCAAGTATACACTACTGTTTTGTATGACTGGTTTATTTGATAACAATAAACTGGATTTTTTAAAGATCATTATAATTTCTTTTATCTAAACATCTTAATCTGCAAAAAAAAAAACGTGCCGGTAATGCTGACAAATCAATGTCGAACAAAACGTACAATGTTGACCCTCAAAAATGTAATTTAAACAAAGGCATAAAGTACCTGAAACTTCTGAAGCTTCTGAAAGTTCAGTTCTTCAGGAAATATTCTGTACTTCCCACCACCGACTGTAACACATAAATAACAGTTAATATTCCAGCTAATATTCCTCCTAGACCTGGATATAGAACAGACTGTAATATTCTATGTTGAAGTCATCTTATCAGTGATTTTGAGAGATTTCAAGTAATGACACCATACATTACTCAAGTTATTTATTATTGTTTTATTGAGACAGTCTTTCTTCTAGAACAGTTTCTCCCCCAAAAAGCACAGATTTATGGTTTCCATTTCAGTGTGAACATCGCTGACCACTTGTCTCATGTCACTTCCTGGACCGATAATCTCACAGTCACCGCTGTCCTGGCTCACACTGGGGCCTCTCACGACAAACAATTTACCTTTTGAACATAATTTGTCACCGGAGCAACGCTGCTTCATTATCATATCATCCTGCTAACTCTTGTCTTGTTTTGACAGATAGCTTTCATAAGTCACTGGTAAAAACCTTCAGTGGACGTTTGGGGGTTTTACTGTCACATAGGCTCCATCTGCTCAGTTTGGAGGGGTTTTTATGCTGCACCATCATTCACCTCCCACAAGCAATAAACACTATCTCTCTACATTCTCTCCCTTTCCCTCTTGCACTCATTTTTTCTCTCTCTCCTGCAGCGTGCAGGTCTTTTTTTTTGTAATTCTCTTTTATGGAAAGAAAAGACAACAGTGCAAGAAGATAGCAGACAGTGAATTGTTACCATAGGGAGGTTTGATGTATCCTCAGTGTTAGAGCTCATGCCCTTCTTCTCTTCTTTTTTGCATAAAACATATGCAGTGAGTGACATTGCTTTTGCCTCTTTAAAGAAAAAAGTTCAAAGATCTTCTGTGATTAGAAAGCGTTTTTCTGTAAAGGAAAGCTCAACTTTTGACTCCCTCTATAGAGGAGATATCAAAAAGGGGGTTGGCAAGTGAACAGCAGCACGTGTGGCTGCTTGTTTTTCAACATTTCACTAATGAATACATGACATAATCTATGGTAATTTATCTCTTTTTATGGTGTTGGATATACGGCACCTATCATATATTTGTACGCAGCCGGAAGAGTGATATAGGAACCTTGGCCGTGACAGACATTAGGGATGAGATAGAATTGTTTTCCCAAATCAAAATAAATGGGTCACGCAAAGTTCTCATATTGTCAAATATTTTGCAGTGGAAAGCCAGCCCTGCAATATTGACTGTATAATTGAATCGTGCGAAAGCGCAGTCGATTTAAAACAATAGATGTGAGGGATGAGGGAACTGTCAAGTCATGCATCATGGTCAGCATTTCACCTTATAGGTTGAGGACAAGATTACTCGAGTCCATTTCAATCTGCCTTTTATAAGATAGATCCACAATGTTAATATTCCTCATGGAAAGTCCAACCAAACCTTAAGCACTGATGGCAATGAGAGAATGTTTTAATTAACAAAAAACAAGACACAACTCTTATAACTCAAGATAAGGCATTGGATAAATGGCGTCAAATTAATAAAGGAATTTTAGTGTTTGCGTCAAACTAACTCACCTATTAAAAGATCTTTTTCATTTCTCTCCACTGCCATCAATCTCGCCGTTTTTCTAATTTCGGCTTTGTCACGTCCACTTTGTTCGATTACAATCCACATTTAGTGTGACTATATCAATTTCCTCCCCCTGGACCAATGAAATTACTTCCTCCAACAATTTTGTCGTTGCGTGATTTTATCCGAGAACCGTTACCATTTCTGGAACAAACGGGGGGGGGGGAAATGCAGCTGTATGGCCAATTCACCTGTTATCAATCACCAAACTTGGGTGCCTCCATGCAGTGAGTGTGATTGGTTGTTTTGACAAGAGTTTTCCTCAGAAATAAGGGCACAGCTGTTTGAAACGCTGTTATTTTTTATGCAGAAGGAGCAGAGGGTGAATTGAAGTGTTTCGCTCAGTTTATGAGGTGTGGGTGAATACAGCTTAGACTGAATTCATTTAAAACAAAAAATTTGGTGCCACATTTGTAAAACTGGCTGGTGAGGCTGTTTATATATATACACACACAGAGTATGTTACAAAGGATCTAAGGAAAGACTGACTGAATATGACTCTGTCATTAAGATGAAACATCGCCACACAACACGACATCATCCTGAGAATCTAAGTCATATAGTTTGTCAGCTTTTTTGTTCCTGTCCTTTGAGCCCTCCAAACTTTAAGCTTCATTTTCAGGCCCTAAATTTAATGTTTCCTCGTGGATATTAATAAAAACAAACTGTAAAAAATGATATAGCTTGGCTTTTATCCTTGAAACGCTGTTAAACCCTTTCTCTCTGACTCACATACGCAGGAATATTTTCTCCCAGAATAAAACATGGAATTTATTTTCAAGCATAAAATTTTACATGTTAGATAAAGCAGTGTATTGTTCAAGCACATTGAGGGCTTTTCAAGGGCTCATTATAGGCTAAAATGCAGAAAATATTTGGAATTTGAATTTTTCATTCAATTCAAGGATGCTGTGTTTCTTTGGGGTTTGCCTGTGGCATCATCAGCCATACAGACTGATTTCCAGGGTGAGTTCTTGGGTTCCCTCCACAAGGCTATTGATTTCTCTGTGATTAAAGAGAACACTGAACAATAGCGTCCCAATTATAGTTTCAACTACCTGCACGCGGCACAATCATTTGCTTTTGATTATTGTGTGAAGAACATTATACGTTATTTGCCGTCTATCAGCAGTCATCACACCTTTTTGAATGTAAAATCATATTTAGCTGCTCGGGGATCGGTTGTTATGTAAGATTAAACTTCATAAAAATGAGGGACATCTTCATAAGTGAGCCAAAAAGAACTGCTTTAAACCATTGCCAGTACCAATATAACACAATGAGTGAGCAAATGTGACAATATATTTCCATGTGAAAACATAAAGTGATGATCAATTAGTATGTTGTTTGTGTTCATTAACAGAATTGCCAGATGGCAATAAATGCAAATTTGCCAATTTAAGTAGATTAATTAGCTGGTAATTGATGGTATCCTGGGGTTAATGTCTTGCAGAGAGATAGATGGCTGGGGGCGGGTAGTGTGTCCAAGCTCTTAGATAACTGTGAGACACTTGTTAAAGAGGCAAGAGACAACGCATCTCAGATAAAAACTTTGTATTCCCTCCCAGACACTGACACTAACAGACACATTTGACATGAAACAACATTGCTGATTCAGTGCGTGACTGCGGTAATTTGCCTTTACAGCAAGCGTGTAACGTCGTAAAGGTGCCTACCGTACATGCAGGTGTAACATCGTAAAGGCGCCTACCGTACATGCAGACTCAGTCATGGGGAGGAGGGGAGCAAGAGATGGGCAAACAGCACAAGAAAATGAGGTGAGAGGTGAGCCATGCCTTTAAAGGAGTGTGTATCAGTCTTTTCAGTGGTCATCTTCGATGGTGGCTTTAATTTTACAAACTGATGGCATGAATCCCACAAAACATATGGTTACTATGACAACAGTGGCCAGCTATTAAAGGATCAAAGTATAAAAATATAAGGGGAAATAAATAGGATAAGTGCACAAACTCAAGTTTCTCTTCCGGTTTTCTAGCAGCCAAACAGCAAAAATTGAAAAATGACTCATTTTCAATGGTGGAGACAAAAGATACTTGCTGGCAGTGGTGAAGAGCGATCCTGATCCGCTGTCAGTCTACCACCTGCACTGTTATGTTATGACACTTGAAACATCTGGAGTGCACTTTATGTTTTGAAGCATCCACTTTTCCACGGAGAGAAATTGCCATTCAACACAGAGGGCAGCTGTGGCCTGAAGGCTTGTTGAGGAGGGTTAGTGACTGCAAGGTTGCCAGTTTGACTCCCCAGACCATCTGGGAGTATGTGTGTGTGTGTGTGTGGGGGGGGGGGGATGACAAACACTACCCCCCAACAACTGCTGCTGGAGCACCCATAGTAAGGCAATGAGCTTCCAGTTGATCCAATGGCAATATTCTGGTAATACTGGGCAGCTCCCACCAAATGAGACTGTCAGAGTGCGCCTGACCTCCCGGCAGATAAAATAATGTTGAACATGCTTTTTATCAGCTTGGTAAAAATATCAGTAAATAAAATGAAGCTATGATGCTGTTGAGGTAGTATTTTCTATTCGAACATAATATTTGCACATTATATAGTTGGAATTAAGTGCAAAAATAATTTACTTGAAAAATATATTCATTACCATATAATTATTTATTGTATCAACCATCAGCAGCTAACATTATAGCTCAGGCCTGGTGACTGAACACACCAGGGCTAAGCTAACTTAAGCTATGCTAAGTTGAAGTCCTTTCCTCAACTTTCAAACAGTGTTTTTATTGCTGAATAGCAAGAAAATAAGTAACCCTTCCTTCTGACTCTGACAGTATGACCCAAACTCTCCTCACCCGTGGGTCAGTCTGCAGGATCTGCAGATTATGGGTCTGTGCTGGCCACAACAGCTCTGGTCCCTGCTCGATGTACGGGTTAAATTAGAGCATTTTTGAGAAAGAGAAATGCAAAACAGATAAGGAGACGAAAACAGATCCACAGGAGGAGACCGGGAAAAACAAATCTTAAATTAAGAAATAACAGGTCTGATGTGAGTTTGTGTTTTAAAAGTTTGTTCGACAAACAAAACATTTTACAGTGAGTAATGACTACATTTTCTATTTTCTGCAGTCACGCCGCACATAATGTCAACACTTTCCTGCGCATAAGGTTGTTTTGTAATTATATCAGCTGTAGTGTGAATGTATTGTTTTTCAAATGTTTTGTTGTGTGGTAATGTGCAATGTGTGAGCAAGTCATCATACACCCGGTGAGCTGTTTGGCTGTGACTATATTTAACAAACAAAATACCATAACTGCAGCGAAGTATTGGTGCAATATGAATCATTTATCTATGTATTGATTTATTTGCACAAATGGAGCTAATCCCTAAAATTAAGTCTTTTTTTTTTTCCATATCACCCATCTTGATAAAGTTGCTGGACCTGCTTTCAGCTGGAACAGGAACTACATTATGGAGCATGAAATGTTGCTATCAATATACTCATGTGTTTATGTGTCACTGATATGAAGAAAAAGTTGTTTTAAGTGTCATCTGGCACTAAAACCTCTAATTCAGATGAACTATCAAATTAGATCATTTGTGTGACAGTGTGAGTGTGTAGGAGTGTGTAGGAGTGTGTATGTGTTCAGGCAGTCAAGCATGTGTATGTATACTTGCTCTCCAATGTGTGAAGTAATGCCACGTATTGGCTCTAAGGTTCCCTTTAACACTGTTTGAAGAAGTCTTGAAACTGTGTAACCAAATACCCAATAAATAAATAACTGCTTGGTTTAGAGGGCTGCAGTAATGAGACTCTCATGCGCTCTTATCTCAAACACAATAAATGTTTTGAACTCAGACCAGCATGCGAAGAAATAATGCAAACATCTTTGTTCATGTCTGATGCAGTTTTCCATATTTGTATATTGAGAGAGGAGCCAAGAAGCCGACAGATTTAGCTGAGGTGGTGACTTTTAAATGCTTCCTCACTTGCCATGGCACCATCCTGATGACAACTTGTACTGTGATTATAACTTCTTGTTATTAATATTATTATTATTATTATTATTACTTAAATATAAGATAAGTTATAAAAAACACTGAACACCAAAAAACACCCAAAACATAAATACTGTACATATGCAAATACTACCACTTGTAGTAGTACCTACTAGTAATATGTATAAATAACAATTTAATCTATCGTGGCTCTAATGTAAGAACAATTATTTTTGTATTTAGTATCAGTGTTATATGTGTTTTATGGACATGCAGTGTTAGCCTCAGACTGTCATCCAGCTCATCTTTCAGGCCCACTAGTGTATATTTATGATAATATAATGATATGACAATAAAGTCATCTAACCTGAATGCAGTTATCCACTGACTCATGAAGCTAATGTTAGCTTAATTAGATTGCCAGTGAGAGAAACCTAAAAGCTCCAGTTGTAATTAAAGCTGGCAAAATTGACATTTGCTTGCAAGAAATGAGAACCCTGCTTTTTTCTACCTACTTCACGAATAAAATTTTTTTTTTTTGAATGAATGAATTTGAGTGATACATTTGCCACTGTTAAATTTGGATTGTATCATCAGAACGCCTGACAAGTTTAAGGACAATGCTTGGGAAATGGTCAAATCTAATTAAGTTAGTTGTGAATTGGCAGGCAAAGGAGGCAGTCATTTTTCCCAATGCATTTCTAATTGTCTGCTCTGTTCCTGTCTCCTTTGTCTTTACCCCCCCAGGCAGGGGGTACCACACACACGCAACTTTACCGGGTTTTCCCTCCAGCAGCTTGTGGCCTAACAGGACGCTCCCTTAAATAGGGATGCAAATAGCCGACCCAGCTGTCACCTATCAGGGACAATCCTTGGTGAGTACATAACTGGTCGTGTCCCACCACTGCAGCCTGTGTCTCACTTCATTTCCCATCACAGCAGGTTGGAAAACATCGGTGGAGGCAAAATAATGGGTCTGCTTAGATATGACGAGGAGTAATCTAGGACAGGAATTAAACTTTCATCTCCTTCAAACAGCATTTCAGCGACTCGACTGATTCGTCTCTGCGCAACAGTGCCATTTGTAAACTCAGACATGAATTATTAACAGGGGAGCTTTGCATATTGTTCAGACTCATTGGACAGCTTTTACATCTTGGCACTCAGCGGGCCACAGCTTCTCAGATTATGATCGAGATACAGTAATAATGGAGCTTACTGTTGTACACTTTAGAAGAGAAACAAAAGACTTACATCAATTTAAAATTAGAGACTTAAGAGCATGGCAGAGCATGCTGAATACAGATTATAATCATTTACAAGGTATACACTCATTCTGAGATATTATTTCTTTTCCTGTTTTTGGTCCAAAACACATTGGAGGAAAACTCCCAAACTCAGAACTTCATTTTGCCATTATAGGAAGACAGCATAAGGCTCCAGTTAAAGTTTCTGCTGCCTCTGCAGTTCCACCTATATATATTGCCTTTGTGTATAGGAATTGCCAACAAAGAGTCGACTGGAACCATATGCCACTCATTTATTGCAGTGTTGTTGCTTTTTTTCACAATCAGCCACTTAGATGCAGCCTTGTCATTTACATATTTGCATGCAAGACAAATTGTTGAGTACATCCTTTTTCATATGTCAACACACCTTTTGTTTTTTTGTGTTTTTATCTACTTAAACACCGGATCCACGTTTTATCCAAACTGTCTATGAAGAGGTGGTTGATCTCACACCAATGTGTGACATTCATGTTTTAAATATATACATGCAGTGTTCCAACCCATTCAGGCTTTGCTCTAAATTTTTAAAAAAAACACACAACAGCACTATTACTATAATAGGGACAAAGTGAGGGTCATAAAAAGCTCTCCGATCCATTAAGCACACATGAAAAAGCGCTCAAATAGGTCTTTTAATCTCACTTCATTGCTGCAGCATATATCAAATGAAAAAGCACGAATGAATATTTAAATATTTCACATAAGGTGGTCATTAAATGTGTTTTGTGCTGTTTACTGTATGACCCCCAACTTGTGCCATTGGCGGCAACCGCAGTAGCAGACTAGAGATAAGCTCTGTGGAATATGCAGGTAACCATTCGCCAAATTCAATCAACGCAAAGCATCAGATCTTAAATTTGCTCTCCATTTTTCAATAAATGTTATCACTTATTCAACAATAAGTTGCTAGCAATGATTCAGCTCTGATTAAAAATTGATTGGCACTTACTTTAGGTGCCGGGGCCAGAAATTCCCTGAGCATCACGACTGTTTTGTACCTTGGAGCATTAGCTGCAATAAAAGTAGATGACTCCGGAGACACAAAAGGGATGAGCAGGGCAAAAGGTCTAGTTCACAGAGGAAGGAGGAGAAAAAATAAGCAATTTATCTGAGAGAAAAGAAGCTCACCTCTAAGACCTCCCTTGGCAGCAACTCAGAAAGAGCTGGATACTGCAGCAATATAGATACACCGCTGTCAAATGGACCATGTTCAGCGGTATGCTTGACAATATTGAAGTGATAGTTCACCCTAAATACAGCTTGTAAAGATCTGATAGCACTACCATGTACTGTCATGTCCTGGAATCTGTCATTACACTGTATTACAGATTTGTTCTAGCACAGTTTGCTTATTTTCAAATACCTAAATATGCATGTTCATCTATATTTACTAGAGATGTCCACAAACAGTATGTTTCTAGTGTGTAAGCGCTTGTATTTGTTTATGAGTGTGTGTGTGTCACTGTGTCTGTGCCTCCATCTGTTTCTACAGTGCGGTCGTTGCTTGAGGCAAAGGGTCAAACTGTGTGTCACACGGAGGTGTCAGGTTATGAGGAAGCGCCGTAGCTCGGAGAGGTCAGATGAGCTCGCAGAGATGGAATGGGTCGTGGTGGTTGTCGTTGTGAAGGCGCATCGCTGAAGGTCAAGTTGCCGATGGAATAACTTTACTATTAATGAAGGCGACTCGTTCAAGGTCAGTCATAAAATCGTGACAAAGTGAGCTTTACAGTAACCATTAAAGTTTAACTCCACCTCCATATTCTATTTTGTGTTTATTTGGATTATGATGTAAATGTGTTCTCCCTCCTCATTAACTTTGACAGAGTTCAATCTTCTAAAATAATGTAGCTGATCTAGTTTTTCTCCCGTATAGAAAAAGAGGTGTGAAAGAAAAACTTCTTTCTTTTGCCATTTGCAAACTGACTTCCATGGTAAACATTACAAATAAGTCATTTAAAATAAAAGAAAATGTTACAAACCTAGATGTCTATTTTATTTTGGAGGGGGGGAAATAATGATTGTACTCAATCCTTCCTCTCATAGGGTAAGAAAACTTGCAAAAGCTCAAGAAGTTTTGTCTTTTTATGACTACTGTACTTAATGCACAGTTAATAAATCTGTGTTTGAATATATCTCCATGAATCAGTGCATGGGTGCCCAAGTTGGAGCCAGAGGTCTGGATGAGCATGCACAGAGTCATGTGCCCAGCAGCTCCCTGTCGCAGTCTCAGACAGACACAGCACCGCTCTAATTAGCTGACCTGTCACAAACGACACCCACAGCTGTGCAGGCTGGAGCAGGCTGAGTGCAAACAGAGGCTGCAAGGTGGGGAGAAAATACAGACACTGATGAACACATCCAAGACATCTGTCATCACTTTCAGGACAAAGGACGCCACCTCATACTTTTGCCCAAGAGGTCACACTGCCGCTGTGCGTGTTCAGTGTGATTACGTCGTGGCTTCTTCCTCTTGGGAATTCTTATGGAGCTAAATGGAGTTTGGCAGCTTGATTACTGTAAAAAGTATTTGCAGGTTAAAGAGACTCTGCCTATAGTTGGCCTATTATGCTGCAGGATTTGTAGGAAGGTTGAACTTCTAAGGGTGTATTCATACTAAAATCAATTAAATTCCCTTTTTATCAATTAAATGAATATTATGCAAAAAGTATTTTGTGTTTTATATTGAATCTTTTTTTCGCCTTGACATTAAAAGACCTCCTCCAGCTGGTCAGTGTCAGAAAAGTATCATTAAATCCCCTGTAACTTTAACAACGTAATAAAACAGGACAGGAAAATTGGGGAGATGACAACTTTTTACAGGGTCTGTCCCACACATTTAGGGTAAGAGAAGTCTCATCTCATAAATATGCACATAAAATTGCAAAACTCCAATAACTGAAATCCAAATAGAGGTATATTTTGAACAGCTATTTCAAATTTAACCATATTTTACTCCTGGGACTAAGAGCAATAATAATGCTTAATTTTCTGTGGCAGACTTTGTAAATATGTCTTCAGCTTAAAACCAGGTTCATGAGCAATGCTCATACCATTTGGAACATTAATGAGGTATCAAATTGATAGAATTTTGTTGAGTATGTGTTTTTTTGGCTGTTTGGCCAGCAGCCCCAACCCCAAACAGAACATTAGGTTAAATGACTTTCCTGCCAATAGTAAACCTACAGTAGTTTGCTGAAGAAGTGACTAAAACTTTGGCAAATATGAAATAAAAACAGTGTTGCCAATGAAGCATAAAGTACATGTTTCCATCCACATAGTTCTGTAGCCTACCAGCTGCTCCCCAGTCCTCCATTGCTCAGGCTGGGCTGTGTGTGTGAATATGAGGAGAGATGACACGAGGGTAGAGATTTAAGACACGGTGCACTGGCTATCTGTGGTCTCCTGGTGGGTCCCAGACACCAGCGCTCTGTGCTTTCCTACCTCAGCCCAAACCCCGTCTGGCTGCTACACACACACACTTACGCCGGGCAGAGAAATCCCACATCTTGTATCTGGTTCAAGGTCTGCTGGTGTTGATGACAGCTGATGACAATCCAGCAGGGAACAAGGGAATTTCACCTGCGACTTGAAATGGAAAGCAGTGAGAGAAGAAGAAAAAGATTAAAATCCACTGCAGGAGCGCAGAATAAAACCAAGGATTTAAATCTTCTATTTGAGACACTGACAAACTCATCTTGCCAGTTGATAAAAACATTACTTTTTTTAGTACAACACTCATTAGCATTCTACTCCACACAGAATGCTGCAGAATACCATTAATTCCACTGTATTTTTTTTTCTCAGCATCTTACACTGATTACAGATGGATCATCACTTGATTCTAATTGGAGAATAGTCCTATTTATCATTCAAACATGTAGTGATAATACATTTTCTCATTTTAAAACATTAGGCATCCGTTCCAAATCAATTCCAGATATTTTATAGTAGCAGAAACTAAATCACAGACAAACAAAACTATCGATCTCCCTCTCCCTCACACACACTCACACACTCCTCCCCCTCTAAAATATGCATTGTAAATCCTCATCTGCAGAGAGTTGTATGCCTCTGCGTTATGCTTGATTGACATAATTTATATCATTTCAGAGAAAAGGGAAGAAATTAACGAGATTTCACTGGCAACAGGGTCTGATAAGTAATGCTCAAGGTTTGGGTGAAATGTGTGATTAATGAAGGAGAAATGTAAATGCTATGAAGTTTCACTTGAAGCTCACTAGCCAACCCACAAACCCACCGCAGCAATAACTGAACTCCACAAAGTCAATAAAGTGTCTGTAGGAATGCAGCTTCTCTCCATCTTGTCTATTTTTTTATCAGTTTCCTGATAAACTTGGAAGAAGGCAAGTGATTTTGTCACACTGAGGTGTCCTTTTTTTTTGCATGTATATAAACATACCTACAAAGGCTGGTACAAAAAGCCTCTAGATACAGCACGGTTTCTGTATGCGTTTGAAAGGATAATATAAAATACTTGGATGGTTTCTACCCCCTCAAACTGGCGTATTCAGAGGAGCCGCTATTAGTGAAATTATGCCATATTTTTTGGCTTTTCAGCAAAGTAAACAGTTAAAATGAAAGAGAAAAAACAACTACTGATGTTTTCAGAAATATTTTTCTTGGATAAATATTAAAAGTCACTTGAAACTTTAATCTGGGTGCTTTTGAGCCTTTTCGACATCAAGGAAACCCACTTTTCATTGCACCTGTCAACTGCCACAATCTGTTTTTATCTCTATGCTGGAAATCTGCTTCTCAGACTGAGTTACCTTCCACTGAGCTATTGTCAAGCATGTTTGGGAAATGAAAAGCACTGTGAAGCAACTTTTGGTGCCGTATTATTCACTTAATGCAAATAAAAATAACATCAAGAGATAGGGAAGTGTTTTTGTTGGAATAAAGTGACTGCAAAGGAGGTGCAAACCTTCATTCTCCAGTGTGACGGCTTGTACTGATAGGCATTAAAGTAGAATTGCATGCAATGTGTATTATAAGCTCAATACTGATCATTACGTCCCTCATCAATGGACAACCAGCCAAGGACTAAATGCTGCTGTGGAGTGATGGAGATATGAGATCCCAGAAGTCTACTTCATGGCCCATTTTTGTACAGTATTTGTGTATGGAGGATGTTTGTGTTTATGTATGAGCTGTGGGCGGTGAGTGTGCGAGGGTCAGGGCCGAGTGATGGGGCAGAATATATATACACCAAGGATCTGGAGGTACAGCCAGAAGAAGGGAAGTGAGGGATGGATGGAGGAGGATGATTATGGGTGAGGATGGAAGGGGGATTGGGAATGTGGAGGTGGCAGGGAGGCACGATGTGGAGGAGGAGGTGTGGATAGCATGGTGAACCCCTACTTAATCTGATAGGAATTCATCCAGGCAAAGGGGCTGAGGTGTAATGTAGAAAGGCACCAGTGATGTATGAGCAGTGAAAACAGCGAGGATGCAGTTAAATGGATGAGAACTGCAGCGTTTATGCCTCTGACATTAAAAGAGAATTCCAGCCCCAGATTCACTCACACTGTATATCATCAGCTTGTGCGCATCTTTGTGATGAAGTGCCATCATTTAGTTTACCATTGTAAACACTTGCATCAATTTGCCTACAACTTTCCCAGATTACTTTCCTTTTTAAAAAAAAAAAAAAACATTGCCTGGTCCCATTGCAACCAGCTTAGATCTATATATCAGAGAGTACTGGTGACAGAAATAACTGACTGAGAAAGAGGAGTTTTTTTCTTTAAAAGATAAAATGTTCTTTGGCTGCAAGGAATTTTCATCTATTGAGTCAGAGAGGTGCATCTCTGCTTTCTAATCCTTAGACCAGGGTTATTCAACTAAAATTGTCAGAGGTCCAGTAAGTCAATCCTGCGGCCCTGCTGGGGTTTAAAAAGTCAGATACCTACCAATACGGGCTCATGCTTTTTGACAGACTGAAGAAATCAGTTTAGTTTACTTTTTTTTTTTGTGCAAAGAATTAAATGTTAACAGTAATTTTTGCAGTAACATGTTTTCATGTTTTAGGCACAACCTTCAACAAAATCAATCTGTGTTTGATCACCTCTGGCTGCTTTATTAAAGATACAAAATGATTAATTAAATTCAAACAGGCAGAAATACAATTTCTATAAAAGACTAATGGGGGGGGGGGGAGTGCAGTTAACTCTTCGTGTATAAATTTGCATTGTAAATAAATTTCACCATCTTTAGGAAAAGTTAAGAGAGTGCTCTTTTAGACTGAGCATAAAGATTCACATAAAGATTTATGCACAAACTTCTTACCTCAAAAATGTAATCACATATCACATAAAGATACCAACTACATGTGTATGCTAAAAGTCTATGTTAAAAAGCTTTTTTCCATTTGTGTCAAAAGACTTTGTGGTCCGGATGGATGTTTCTCCTGGTCCAGATTTGGTCTGGGGACCACCACTTGCTGACCCCTGTTTTAGACTATTGAAAAATCTATCCCATATTAAACTGCATAGGTGTAACTGGAATATTTTGGCCAGTTACCAACATCCATCCATTTTCCTACATTGCATGATTTTGTACGGTGGGAGGAAGCCGGAGCACCCCCTGGGTCTGGATTCGAACCCAGAAGCTTCTTACTGTGAGGTAACACAGCTAACCACAGCAGCACACTGCCCCCCCCCCCCCCCCCCCTCAGATATCTATAGAAAAACAAAAATATCTAAAAGCATGAAACAGACTGTAATAAATGTTAGCTTGTACAAGCTGTTAATTTATTAACACCCCACTGTGAGCTGGCATCTTTGAGGTTTCAGAAGGCACCAAAAAAAAAACTTACCCAACAACTCTGTGATTTTCCCCTCTTTTAAACATTGCTTCAGTTCATTTCCATCATATTGTTTTTAAGTGTCCCTTAAATCCCTACCAACATATCTCTATAGAGGCTGATAAAAACACCAAAGGGAAGGCATGATGAGGAGAGAAATTATTTAATAATAAAAAAGAAATGCTATTACAAACGGGAAGCAGCAATTAAATGCCATGATGTATGAGAGTTACTGGCGGTTGATTAATTGTCACATTTTTGAATATATTTGCATAAAGGTAGTTAATGGGACAGGTTCTGCTTAAAACGTGTAATATTTCAATGGAAACAAAACTAGTTACCTCTTGTCCCATCAGAACAGTATACAGAAAGTTATGGAGTCCAGCGTTTTTATTTAAAACTATGAATATGTCTTTACAGTGACAACCAATACAAAGGCTGTGTGTGTATAGTATAGGGACAAACCCACAGAGGTTTATTGCTCGATTATGGAGCTTATTAGCGTTGTTTTAGCCACACAAGAGCAGCTTGCAGCAAACGAGCCAAACATTTCCCTCAGGAGTTGAGGACCAAAAACAAAGATAAAAGAAGACTGATTATTGGCTTTACATCCATCAGATAAACAGAACCACGAGTCCAAATGAATACTAATGCACCTCTGTAACTTCTGGATATATATGGAGTTTATAAGGGATGATTGTGTTGTGTTTGCAGCTTGTTTCCGCTGCCCATACTGTCTGTAGCCAAGAGATTAATTAATGCAGTTTAAGAAAATAAACAGGTTGTTAGTTTCTCAAAGCTTATCCTCCCCAGACCCCCCTCAAAAATCACATTAGGGCGGCTTTTAAGTACATGTAATTTTTCATAGTTGTGCATATCAGCTTGATTGGATTTAATTCTTTTTCATATTATATTTAGACATAAATACACAACTCTGCTCTGTCACTGACTCTGTCTTTTTTCATTGTGCAGCCATATTTCAGAGAGGAGTTACCATGTATAGCTTTTGTTTCCTGAAAGAATGAAGCCTAACCAAGCTATCCCTAATCTGAGAAAGAACTACTAAAGATATGTTTTAGTCAGGAAATAAATGAAATAGTGGTGTGGTGACTGATTGCAATCATACTGAACACCCCTTGCCAAATACACTCTCTGGAGCCAGTGTTTGGTTTGTTTGGTTGCTATATGGTGGTGCGACATGGCTGAAGAGGACAGGCCTCTTCTAAAAAGCTCAATCTGAGGTAACATAAACATGGTTCTAAGTTTCAGTTGACTATACGCAAAGAAAGCATAATCAAATATGGATTCCATTTCTGCTAATAGACCTACCTTATATACACACACTGGACCTTTAATCAGACAAAAACTAATTAGGATCTTGATTGTTTGAGAGTCTTATGACTCTTTCAGTATCAAGAGGATTCTTACTTCCACTGATTTAGTTGTCCAAACCTCTCCAACAAATGTGTATTGATGCTTTAGGTACAATAATAGCTCATTCTATCAATATGCTATTAAAAAAAAACTCTGAGACCCATGTTGGCTTGCTTGCAGCACACACCTCTTGTGTGAGCTGTTGCATATACAGGATGCGGAGTGTTTTCATCTCCTTGATGATGAGACTCAGGCAACACACGGAAAAGGCAGGCAGGCAGGGAAGGAGATGTTGCTTTGGGCCTTACAAATGACCTAGATACCGCAGTATGAATTTCATTTACCTCTATCGCAGCATCTAAGTGTACCTCGCTTTTCTTACGCATCCATATGGCAACCATGGAGCTGGAGCGGATACAAAAACAGCCCACAGGTAAGCTTTTTTTGATCAGCGTTTACTCACTCACTCCTTCACTCACTCACTTGTTCACTCACTCATTCAAAATAAATGAGAGAGGGGGAGGATATATGGAGAGGCTTCCATGTTGAGAATTTATCTCCTCAGTGGGAAAAATGTTTTGCAATAAGCAGGTTTTGGCTGAAGCCTGAATAAGTTAGATATTTGCTATTCTGCTCCAGGACTGAAAATTGCCCTCCATGTAATACAGAGGTTACAGGTGTTAACCGCAGCCAATGGAACTATTGATTCATCGGAAAGGCATTTTGGCAAGCCTTCTCAGACCACAAAGTGGCTGATCAGAATTCTAGAGCTGCTAGTTTTGACAGTTTCTCACTAGGCAAAGATGGAGAGGTGAAAAAATGGTGGCGAGGGGGGAGAGGAAGGAGAATAGCTGGAGATGAGGTGGTGGGTAGGGGTGCAAAGAGATATGACACATGGGGTAAAGAACAGATGGGCGATGATAGAGTGAGAGTGAAAGTGTGGAGAGAGGGGAGAGGGATGAATTATGAGGCAAAAAGAGATGTGAATTGAAGGCCAAGTAGCATGGGTTATCATATCTGAATTGTGAGGCATGAATCTCAATCCATCAATAAGTGCTGCATTTTAATAAAAATACACCCTGCTATGCCTGGTCTTAATGGATGGTGTGCTACTGAACACTTTGCTTTTACTCTTCCCCTGAAATACCAGAGAGAGAATGGGTACCACTCCACAAAGAGACCTGGATCAAGGTCAGTAATCACATCAAAAGTAACAGTGCCCTCCTCTTTCCACATATGCTCTGTCTGAGTGCTTGGTGAATCAGAAAAGGTTACTTTTTCTAAATAATTTTCACAGATTTCCCACAGGTGCAGTGCATCCTCCATAATTTAAAAATCCTTAGGCTGAATTGCAGCCTCCATACAACATTGCACTTTCATTTTAACAAGAACTTTGGAGAGGTAGAGCTCATTGCAAAGATATCGGGTATAGTCTTGCCACTCTTTAAACCCAGCAATACATTCAACACAAACTTTGTGAACGACTGTCACGGAACTCTCTTCAACCAGCAACATATTCCATATGTACAGGGAATCATCCCCAGACAACAAATGATGTGGATAATTTTGTAAGACAACACCAGTTGTGCTGGCACGCTCACTCTGTTTAAAGAAAAGCGCCGACGTGTGTCGTCATTCTGATTTACGGATCTCCACTGGCAGTCAGAACGTGGTGATTAAAAGAGACAGAGAGAGAAAAGCAATCTGCTTATGAGGTAAAAAGTCTTAGATCCGCTGCCACGTGCAGAAGAAAGCTGGCATCTCGCTCCGCTCAGGGTGCTGTCGCTATCATGTCTGTGGGTTTAAGGAGGCTCACAGCACACCTCCGGTGTATTGTGCGGTATCGCGCTTATGCACTAGGGTGCAGCCTCACTGTGGGAACAGGTGCCCTGGGGAAAGCAGTGAGCCACGCTTAGTAGCCTACGTCGGCACAGAGCGCAAAGGGACATATTGCTTGGTCTTCCCAACTAACGCATCTTCAAATAGCCTGGCAGTGTAAACCAGTGTCTCCAGCAGAAGATACTGAGCGTGCTGATTGCCAGTCTGGGGCAGAGTATATAAGGTCTTTTTGTTTTAAGCTAACTTTGTGTAACCCAGTGCCGGGGTCTGGCTCAGAGCACGAGGGCCTGTGCTGATGCACAACCGAACTCACTTCCGTGTAAGTGAAAACCCTGACTACAACATACCCTGCAGTTTTACCCCGATGACAATCATATGTGGATGTAAACACACAAGTTCAGCCTGTGTTTCAATTATTCTACCCCCGATTCCTCAACTTCTCTCCCTCTCGCCTTGGGCCACGTGTAAGAAGCTCTGGAGTGTAGCATGCATTAATTAGAATAAGGTATGCTCACAGAAGACAGGCACAATGAAGACAAAGAGAAGGGTGAGGACACTGAGTGGTGTCCAGTGAAGGTGCCTCCTCAGCCTGGCGATGGCAGAGGAGCCATGGGCTACTGGGACAGCAAAGAGGCTCAACTTGGCCATTGGGAATCCCTGCTGCACTGTGCTTAGTCCCTTGTGTCGGTGAGCCTCAACTGGTTGTCTCTCATGACAGCATTTCTTTTGGAAGTGAAATCTGCACAGAGAGTAGTAGCCCTATCAATACCTGAGGAGCTTTGCTGTTTTAGGCCAGCTGATAGTGGAGTAGTGCTACGTCCAAATGCGGTTCCCTCGGATGCCCAAGTCAATCGAGCAATTGGGCTTTTTGCCTCTCTCTCTCTCTCCAGACAAGCAGAGGGCAACTGGAGACAGACGGTCCCCACTTTGTCCTGTTACGGCACTTGTGTCGTACATCCGGGCCATGTAGGGAGCAAAGTTAAAGACTGGCTCCTTGTGTGAGTCTGGGTAGACCACCGTCTGTGCCTAATTTGCCTAATTATGGTTGCTAAACTATGACGACAAGTGTTTAGGTGCTTAAATGAATTAGTTTTAATTGACTATGCTGCTGTTACCACACTCTTTTATTGTGCTTTATTAAAGTTACTAAACTGCATCACAAGCTATTTCTACTCCAAGTCCTTTCAATCACTATTGCTGTAAATGTGCAACATGCTATAAAGTGCATCAGCACGATCCTCCTTTTTAGTTGAATCCCCTCTATTAGGCCCCTTTCCACAGCAGATGCTCAGGACACATTCAGTTAACTCTCTCTCTTTCACACACACACAAACTCACACACGCACAGACACACACAATCGGCTGGTGCTTTGTTGCTCTAAACCTCCCGGTACATAAAACTAACGTGCAAATACAAATTGTGTTGCAACATCTGAAACGTTGTGTCACATCACTGACAGAGAAGGGAGGAGGCAAACCAGCCACCCAGGAGCAGCGATCAGGGATTTCATGCTAGCTTAAATTTAGGCACGCTGTTTGGGGTCTTTATTGTTCCTTAGAGACCAAACTTTAAGTGAATTTCTCCACCAGGGGGGCTGTTCCATCAATGGAGTTTGCACCGTGCATACCGGAGTGAACAGAGGCAGACATCTGCAATCTGCCAAGGCCCCAGGTAAAACTCTGTCCTTCCCTGTTCTGATCTCAAATGAGCTTTTCCATCCTGTGCCGTAACACTTTCCTGTCAGTGAAAATAATTCAAAACTGGTCTGTCATCTTGTATCTAGAGACAGCTGCATAATGCTTTGTTTAAAGGCTCTATTAAACTGGCGGGGAGAGTGAAAGCTTTGAGATATGATTTTGTCTTCCTCATAACTTTTCATCTCAGATATTGATGCGAATGATATTTTTTTTCCACTTGTTAAGAAAAACTCTTGGAACAACAGCTTACCTTGCAGTCCATAAATATTAAATTTGCGGTCGCTGAAAAAAATAAAATAAAATAAAAAAAGCAGAAAAACAAATACAGCAAAACATATTTAAAGCTCTCTGATGAGCCATGATTATGACTGCTGATATGTTTCAAGGAGTACTGAGCATGTTCACTTTAGCGAAGCATGCACTGAAGCGAAAGTAATCAACACCGCAGTAGTCTTTGGAGAATACTCCCAAAGAGGTTCGCAGGCAGACATTTTAAGAGGACATGATATCAAGATAGGATGTATAGGTGATGGCAAAAGGTCCCTATAGAAATGGCAGGTAGCTGACCTGGTGGCTTACAAGCTCAAGCTCACATTCCCATTTCACGCTTTGTGTTGCAGAAAGATTCAAGAGACAGTGGATATTATTCCCTCTGCTCTCGACCCCACTGAGGTCCAATCAAAGATCAGAGCCTTTGATGGTTTAACCCCAACCTGTTGGAGAGAGAATTAAAAAAAACGCCCCCCCCCCTGTGAACCAGATGGTGCCTGTTGCATGCTGGGAGCAGCCAGGCAGTGTTATATGTCCCACCTGGGGTTTTAATTACAGTGTGTGTTGAAGGGATGCAGTGGCGTGGAAGGAGAGAGGAAAGGAGTGACCCTTGCTGTTCGCCAAGGGTGGAGGATGGAGGGGGAGGAAGTGCATGTTTACCTGCATTGATCACAAATGATGGACCGCTTTGTCAAAGTTCTTCATTTTCCTCCTCTGTTTCTGCATTTCATGGATAGATTTTTAAACACCTGAGATATACTTACACATTTATCTGTGCATAACTCCAGCTGTCCTGTTTTTAAAGCACCCCATGAAGCCTCTCTTCTCTGTCTTCCCTCTTCTGTCTCAAATCATCTACATTCAACACACACGTCTGTAAATTCCCCGCCTCTCTGTCTCCTCCTCTCACCGGTGCATAATTTGTGCATATCAGTGGTGCTTCTCTGCATGATTCTCCAGCTACTCTGCATGGATGAACTCCTATCAGATTAAACTGGCACTCACTGATTTTGACCTCCTTGCCCCTCCCCTTGATATCCCACCCCACACCGGGATCCCAAGGGTCTTTCCACCCCCTCCCATCTCTTCCCCCAGCACCTCTCCTTCTATCCTTTTGACATTTGAGTTCCTTCTGTCATCTGAAAGGTCCTGCTGAGTGCTGAGGTGCTTCAGTGGGGAGTAGGGAACCCAAAAAATCTCTGCAGGGCCTCATGTATACATTCACAAAGGTCCTGAATATTTTCTGATAAAGAAAGATGCATTCCTGTGTTGTCACTTAGGAATACATTTAACGCCAGCATATATATATATATAATTACTAAATTATAGGGTTTGCTAAGTTTTCCTTGTAATATTATGTACCTATAAAAAAGGATGTGTAATGCAGAAGTTTTAAATTGGAGGTTTTTTGCCATGCTATTGATCATATTGCATGTTTCATTATTGCATGACCCAAGCTAAAAAAAAACTTGATAAAGTTAGGCTTTTTTTTTCTTTTCTGTAATGTATTCAGCCAGGATTCTTTGTTATTTTCTTTTTTCCCTTCCTCTCTCCTTCTCTGCGAGCATGCAGAGCTGTGTGTCAGATCTGTGGAATGCCTGTAGGCTGCTCCCGAGAGAGGCACGGTGCACTCATCCAACACAAACAGGGTCACAAAACAACGACTCAGCCACTTGTATGGAGTTTACTTCAAATTAGCCTAACGCTTGTGTAAGTACATCGCAGCGAGGGAAGCTGATCTCATTTCAGACAATGAGCTGACGATGTGAGACAGAAATGGTGGGGAAGTCAAAAGGAGAAAACCGAAACAGATTGCATCAAAGAGACGCGAGGAGAACCTTTGTTCTGTTATTTTAAAATAATTTCCGCTCGCAGAGGAGCCAACCGAGAGACAAACTGTTTAACACTCCTGTAAATAACAAGCTGATCTTTTTTGCTGCTCATCACGGTGTCTGGTCCAATAAAACGTTCTGATTCCAGAGATACAGCTTTAATTTTCAGATATAGCAAAGTCCATAGTTGAGTGAGACAGTCATCATCACTAACAGAAAAATGTATCGGGGGTCTTTGGACCTTCCAAGCGTCATGAAAAGCTGTTATAAGCAAAATAAGCAGTGCAATTAATATTCTAGCCATATTTTCCAGGGAGGAATTAGAGGGCACAGTAGCTGCTCCCATATGCAGACCTTGCTGTTATGACCGTGGGGGCGATGTCAGACACCCTACCCCCACCACCCCACCACACACCACACCTCACCCCCTTCCTCCTCATCTCCCCACAGCAGCCAAACCCTGTTCTCCCTCCCTCCCTTATCTGATTTACCTTAACTTCTGCGATCTCTGCCCCCTGATTTGCATTTTAACCCTCGTGTTATTGGGGGGGGGGGTGTTTCCCTCTTACACTCTCGATTTCTCTGTATTTCTCTCATAATTTATGATGTCGTCACCCTGGTGGTGTAGTGAGTGAGAACGACCACCCGTCAACTTCTGCATGTGTCAACAAGCATCCACCCTGCTGACGAGCCCGGCTCCTGATGCAAGGAGAATTTCTGGTCTAACTTAAAGTGCTGAACATCATGAACACAGGTCTTTTTCTCCCTCCTCATCTGGTGGTGAACAAATTCTCATGGAAAATATTTATCTCGATATTTATATAGTCTACTACTCTCCTTGTCCTAAGGGTCAAAAATGACCCACCCTTGCGAAACCCCTTATTTAAATTAATCACATTTAATTTTGAAACGCATGAAGCAACAACCTGTCATCCATCACAAACTTTGTGAATATCTGTAGTTTCCCTCTTCAGAGTGCAGAAAGACTGCATTTAATCAGGGGACAAGGCTCATTTTCACAACACACCTGTCAAGAGTGTTTTCTTTACTAAATTAGAGGTTCATTATTACTGTTACCTTTATCAAGGAGGTTATGTTGTCATCAACATTTGACTGTCTGTCCCAAATTTCTTCACATTAAGGACCCCTCAAGGACACGAATTAGAACACAAACTGCCAAATTTATAAGATGCCCCACCCCCCACCCCCAAATCCCTCATTGTGTAATCTCTGGATGGAATCAAATTAAACAATTAAAGAAAAATTACAAGAAAACATAAAGAAAATAAAGTATTCTCCAATTATCTGGGGAATAATGTGTTCGACCCACAACCGGATGATTTAAAAGGCAGCTAGTCGCAGTTAGCAGCTAACTCAAAGAGGAAGAAAATCAGCCGACAACATCTTCAAATTGGAGATACAGTGCAAAATGCGGGAGCTCCTTTCCCTTCGAGCAGAGGATGAGACAGCCATGTAACGAGGAAGGTAAATGATTGCTGTTTTGCCATGTTATTCCATTGCATACAAAACGCTGCTTGACGCGCATGTAAAACGCCACACTGGACACACTGCAGTGTTATACGTCATGCCTCATGTACTTGTGGAATGCTGGTGTGTCATTCACACTTTAATCTTGCACTAGAACGGCATTACACAGCTGTTGTTTTGTTCAGTGTAAATAGACAATTGAGGCGCACAGAAGAGCCATAGTTGTGTCATTCATGCACAGTCTAAAGTCTAGTAAAAAGGGTTGCTCTCTCTCTCTATCTCTCTCTCTCTCTCTCTCTCTCTCTCTCTCTCGGTTCCTGTGTGTGTGTGTGTGTGTGTGTGTTTAATTTTTTATTGTGCCACCCGATTATCAACCCACCCTCAGCATGGTTGGAGATATTAGGGCTCACTCGCTAAAATATATAAACTGCCATTAATACCGTTCGTTTTTTTGCACGTGAAAAGAAGCAAAGGCTCCAAATTTCCCAGGTGAGATAATCCATCACAATCTCTAAGAAGTCAGAATTTAATTTCATCTCTGTTTTGTTCTGTTGTGACTGAGATGAGTGTTTTTATGTCACTGCATCCATTACATTGCACTCTGCTAATCGTCAATCACCTGATGATCCCCATAAGGAAAAAAATCCCTTTAAAAAAACATTATTTAGGATGTTAATGTCCGCAGGTAGTTTTAGAACGGATTTGACACTGTGCAGTTTGTATATTAAAACGATTCAAGAAAGACCAATGGAAATGCTGAAACAATATAATTACATATTGCAAATATTGAAGCATAAATGAGGTGCAGGCTTTAAAAGGGCTATAACTGTAACTGAAACCAATACTGAGATTGAAAGCTATTCTTTTCTGTCCATTAAATCTGTCCTCACCTTCACACCCACACCTACTCATATTGTGTGTCACTACAGCTGCAATTACCTGACTCCTGCTCTTCATACAACCCTTACTTCAGGTACCTTTGCAGGAGGAAACGGCACACAATATGCACAAGCATATATCAGCAGCTGCACATGTCAGTGGTACATGTACATCCATGCCTAATATATGACAGCAAATATATACTCGTGTACAACAGTAGTTTCATTAGGTCATGGATTAATAAGACAGGCTAGCATAGCAAAGTCAGGAGGAGAGTGTAATTGTTGTCATTGTGAGACTGCTCCCTGACATGTAGTCACACCTGGGTGGCTGGCAGCCCAGCGAGGAGGAGAGGATCCCCCACAGTCCCAGTTATTGGTTTGCTGAAATACTGCAGTGTTACTTTGAGAGGAGAGAACAAGGAGGCTGTGGAGTGCAGAGTAAGAGAGCATGTTCCTCTCCCGCACTGTGAGATAAAGTGAGAGGGGGAGACAGAGAGGAGCTTTGTCACCCCAACAAGACATATGTCACAGCCTGAGGAATAGTGACACGCATCCCCTCAATCTCCAGCACAGGCAAGGTTTCATCAAACTGCATTCGGGTTCTGACTGTCAATATTAAGCTGCATATACTGTTTGTTTTACAATACACAAAATGTGCGCACTGCATGCAAAGTGCAGCACAGAACTTTCTACAGTGTCAGACGTCGCAAAAACAAACCTGTAACGGTGTGACACGGGTGTTAAAAAGTTTAAGGGTGTTTGCTTTTTATGAAACTTTTTTAGTGTACATTGCAGTGTGAGTGCGAGGAAGTGAAGAATCCATATGAAGTACTTTCCTATTTTAATTCAGAGGGGAAGGAATGGAGGGAAAAGCAGGTCCTGCACCAGTATTGAGTGCGCTGTAAAATTAAATTTAGTTCAAGGAAAGATAGAAAAGCATAGAGCTGTTTCCAGGAGAGGAATATATATATATTTGCACCTATACCAGGGGATTGGTTTGAGATCATTGGGTATTGGCACTATCCAAATTTACACAAAGATCTTGATGCGACAATGACAATTAAATTCTGTATTGTTGATTTGCAGTTATGAGAGAGAGGCCATTTTTATTCTGTTAGCATACAAATGGCAGATTTACTAACTGAGGTTAAATTGTAATTTAAAAAAAAAAAATTAGTTTATCCACATTTTATCGATTTGTGATACCAGAGAGAAACTTCAAGTTGGGCTTTTTTAAAATATTTCTCAAGAAAACATTCTGACACATCAAACAGAACAATAACAGACCTTAGTGTTTGCAGTCCTTGATGATTAGAAGCCTTTTTTTTTTTTTTTTACTAAAATCATTATGAAAGCATTGCATTGTTTTGAGCAAAACAGAAATCACCCTTTAGAATGGAATGCTTAACATCTTAGTGTGGTGGCTTGTGTGTGTGAATATTTGCAGTTCCCCATGTCAGGCAAAGTAAATAAAATATTTAGACATGTCTTTAAACTGTGTTTTATCTGCTGCTAACAGAGAAGAGAAAAGAATAAAATACTTGGCTTTAATATTTCTCCTCTGTTGGGGCCAGACACACACTTCATCTTGATGCGATCGATATAAAATGAACCGTGTGAACACGATGCACATAAATGAAATACATGCAATATTTATTTCTCTGTTCTTTCACTGTATATTCTAGTCAGAACTACTTGCTATAGCCTAGTTTATGGATGAAGACAAGACGCTCTCAGAAATAAATTTGATGATCAATATGCTGACTTGAAGAACGCTTACAACACTATATGAAAGTGTGTTAAAGAAACCTTCACTTCTCTCAAACCAGATGTGTGTGTGTGTGTGTGTGTGAGGGGCAGCTTTATCTACCTTGATTACATAAACTGCATATATTGGGATGCCATGGCTGTATCTGACAGTTTTCTCGTCTTAGCGTTTTCTTTTTTTGTTTTTTTGTTTGTGTTTTCTTGCATTGAATGTTTTTTCTGGTTTGCTGGTTTCTCATTTCTGAGAGGTTTAGTCAGAAGATCACACCGACTGACTCTCGGCCCAAATCTGCGGCATGAAGTGAAAGGTTTGCGGGGGGAAGCTGAGCGGTGGCAGAGAGCGAGCTCTTTGACAGTGGATCAAAGATGAGTGGGAGGTCAAAGTGTATAGCTGCTGGGGATGAGAAGAGCACAAAACGCGGTGGGGAGATGGGATCACATGCCAGTCGCAACCACATTGTGGTCACACATACTTCCAGAACCACACAGACATTTATAATTGTGTGTCTTATGCGTCCCTCCCCCCTGCGTATATATCTCACCCAGAAATTAAATGCTGTTCAATGAAATATACTTTACAAATCATAGATCAACCTTGACTGCTATGCAAAGGTTTTAATTTCACACTCA
Source organism: Chaunax sp. Z400 (assembly GCA_037577475.1). Lineage (NCBI taxonomy): Eukaryota > Metazoa > Chordata > Actinopteri > Lophiiformes > Chaunacidae > Chaunax > Chaunax sp. Z400. Next base: position 10,654,245 of record CM075206.1, on the reverse strand, counting down.
GTAAGGGAGAGGAGCATTGAGCTCTTTCATCATTGTAGCTCCAGTGTGCTCAGTCCAGCTCCCATTGCAAGCCATCAAATTAGACCTCCAAGATGAGATGAGGGATCTTTCATATTACAGCTAATAGTGACAAATGAGACTGGGTGATAGCTACAGCACATCTATAAATGTGTGGCAGTTTCTTTTTGGCGAATGCCATTAAAATCTGTCAATTTGCCATGCTAATGAAAATTATGGACTGTTTCCCTTTTATTCCTCGAGGACATTAGCCTTGTGATTTCAGAATCGAAAGGCCAAGGGGAAAAAAAAATCCGCCTTTCATTCTTCTTGGTCACTAATTGCTCTTGGTTTTCAGCCACTCTGTCTTTCCTCTTGTCAGGGATGTTAGTGCAATATTTGGAGTGAAATGTTGATGCCGTCAACATAGGGAGAGCTAAATATAAAATGGCTGGTGTTATGCTAATGGCTGCCACTGAATAATTCAAGAGTGGATGATAATAAACATGGGAAAAGAAGGGACCTGTCGAGCCACACCACCACATGTGTCATGGCAGGGCACTAATTTGCTGTCAAGTCTTATACTATTTTTAACCCCTCCAGTCCTCCCAGTTCTGCTGTGCAGATTAGTAAATATTTTGTGTGTCTCTCTGCTGATTGTTAATTGTCTGAGGCAGACAGTGCAAAGGATAGCAGGGAGCTGCTTTGCTGGGCTCTGTCAGGTAGGGGAATTTGGCTCGTTCTCAGGAAACTATAGTTGCTCTGCTCAGAGCCTCCTGCCATGTGTTCTCAGGAGATCCTAAAGCGGAATCCAGACGGGGGAGAACAAACTCACGTCCTCCCATCAGGGCCAACACATTCGGGGTGACGGCCATGTCAACAGGCAAGAGGAAAAAGAGAGGCGCTGGTCACTAAAATTGGAGTATATATATGGTTCTGAGCATTCACTCTCCTGTCTGTTTTATATTCGCACTGCATCGTCCCCCTCCAGAAGTAGCATGGACACACACTCTCTTAAATGTACACACACACACACACACACACACACACACACACACATAGAGACACAAGCTTGCCTAGTTTGGTGTTAACTGTAATTAACGTCACATATGAGGTAAGAGGTATAGTTGTCCAGCTGACATGCTTAAACGTTTATAATGATGTGACAAATCTGAGTACAGCCATCAACTTTGTGTGTGAGTGTGCGTGTGTGTGTGTGTGAATGTGTGTGTGTGTGTGCGTGGGTATTGGATACAGCATTGCTCTCATTAACCACATCCAGCTCTTCCCCTGGTTTCTGTGCAGCATCCCTATCCTGGGAATGATCCCACAGTATTTAGCACTGTCCCCAGGTATTGCTTCCATATTTCCTTCTGCTTATTCCGGATGCTCCCGTAAATAAAGTCCTCTCTTCCTGGCATAATGCATCTTAATTCCCAGCTTTCCACGAGGCATGCCGTGGCCCTTGCGCCGGCTCGGTGCTTAGCCGGATTGTGCTTCCTGCGCCGGATGCAGAAAGGCGAACGTTCCACCCTTTCACTTATTTTCAGTTTAACATTAATGATGTCCCACATATATAGAGGCATGAGGATGAAAGATGTGAAGGGATGGGAAGGCAGTATTTTAATGAGTGCTCATAAATGGCCTCTGTGTGTCTATTTGACATATTTGAGAAAAGGTTATAACAGCACAGTCACTTTCTTATTATTTATAATCACAGTTTTATGATATGTAATAAACATAGTAATGGTTATGGATGTTTCCACTGTTTATAACTCCATTAGTGGACACGAGTGGCGCCAGCTCAAAATGAAAACACAACGGTCATTTGCATCCAGGCGACCTCAAAAGAGACACAGGAAGTCAACATCCTACTGCTTTTATTTGCTCTAGAGAAATAAATAAAAAGTTCCAGAAGTCAGCTGGACCTTTTCCATTCATGACATTCACAAACAAGAAATAGTCTCAGATGATGTTTTTGTTTCACAGTGGTAATGATAAAAAATGTACACATTTCTCTGTCAACTCATTAGGACCATCTGCTCCACTAAAACTGGAATGAAAGTTACCCTCGACTTATAATTGGAATGAAATATTTTATAATGATGATTCTAAGTTGTTCCTCCATCCTCCTCCGGCACAGCTTTGTCTTTATTTTACATTATGCTATGTCCTGGGGGCATTTCAGGGAGATAAAAAAGAAATATGCAATGCAAGTCGACTGTTGGTTCATTATTTAGTAGCAATGATTCCTGAATAAAAATGTGTATTGTTGTACATTCTGCCGGGATAATGTTATAAATACAAAAAAAAACATGATTTGATTTGCATAAGATTGCTTTTCAGATGCAAGCATCATAGGAAATTAATTATGAGAAGCCAAGAGTCACCGCAAATACAGCCATTCATTCCTGATGTAGTCTTTTATATCTGAAAATAAACGGCAGCTCTGAATCACAAGTCAGTGAGGAATCGATTCTACGTGGTTTGCATTAAATATTGGCGTGGACAGGCGGCTTACATTGTGTCATCATTGAATAGCTTTCAAGTGAAATGTGTAAGACTGAGCAGAATGTGAATTTTGAAATAATCCTCTTCCAGGGAAAGTGCAGAGCAGAGCGATCTACGAGATGCTCTGTATGCAGAAAAAGAAAAGTCTCCTGTAAAAAATGCTCTGCCAGTTACATCTGTTTGTGGGCGTGAAAATAGTATGAGGTGTAAAATTTAAGTGCGAGAAAACACTTTGGGAAGCTGAAAGAGAGATGCAGGCAAAATACTGTAGATGATGGTGATGCCATTTAAAGAGTTGGCAAACCCTGTCAGCTGTGGAAGAAAGATTACCCTTGGAAACTAGTTTTGTCAGTTGCAACAGCAAACTCATCGTCCCTGTCAAGAGCCATTTTGAATCCACAACTCTGCAAATATGTTAAATAATTGCAGTTCTCTGCTGTCCTCCGTTTTTTTGAAGTTTGACTCTTTTTCAGATTTCCAAGCAAACTGTATCACTCCTTTGTTGTTTCCTTGTCGTTTAGCTTTCAAAAATCATGCCAGTCTCAGCTTTTTTTTCTTTTTTTTTTTCGGGGATTTTGTTCCTCCAAAACAGATTTTTCTGGTACTACCCTAATGAGACCCTCTCCCCCGTTTCCAAGGAGACAGTCACAAAACTGTCAAGTTTCCAGCCGTAAAAATAAAATCTTGGAGGGGGGGGGTGTTCTGCAGCTGTCAGAGACAGGTTTTCAAAGAGCGCGTTGTTTCCTTCAAAGGTGATCCTTTCATTTTTGGTGAATTCAGCCAATTTGGGAATCCTTTTATCAAAACAAACAGCATCACTGAGTTGAAGAAGGGTAATGAATTGTTGAATGAATAATACAGACTACCAGCTGAGGCCAACTTAACTTGTTGGTTGGCTTACTCCGATGCTTTCTTTTACTTCCACTGGAGAATGTGACACAAAACATTACCATTAACATGCCAGTGTAGTAATGTGAGGAAACTGTAGCTTTTACAACAAAATTAAATGACTGAACTATTGTTTTCCTTTACGGGTTAGATCACAAGAAATGTCATTTTCTGTTTCGTTTTGATGCAACGGAGCATCTCCCACATCACGAAGGGGCTCAAATTTGAAAAATAACTTGCGGTGCCGCCCTTCTCCTTCTCCGACATCAGTAAGGCATGCAGGTCTTTGATTTGTGCTCTGGTTTAGGAGCCATTGCCCTGCAAGAAGTTAAATATGACCAAAGAAGAAGACACTGACGGATTGAAGAACATCAAACAGATACAAGTCCTCTGTAGAGAGAAGATGAGTGCTCCTCAGTCTGACCTCATGGTGTAAATGCAGCCTTTGTCCTGTAGAGCATGTATGGCCTGCAGCTGATCCCTGTCAAACCACACCTGTGTACCTGTCACCCTGTGCCGGGTTGATTGGCTTGGCTGGGAAACATGAAATGAGGCACAAAAGAGAAAGATCACTCAGCCTCGCCTTCTCGCACAGCTATGCATATAGAAATACACCCAGGAATACATGCAAAGACAAATACAAGCAACCGCTCACGCTTTGCACACACATACAAACACACACACACACAACCCTTATGAGGAGCCAAATGCTTGGAGATGGCGCTGAAGGTCTCCTGTGCTTTACGTTTAAATACTAAGTGGACAAACGACAAGAAACAAACAGAAATTCACCTAAATATCAATCATATCATTTATATCATCATTATTTCTTCACAGTATCTCATTCTCGCTAAATGTCCTCATTTCTGTTCACACATATTCTGGTGCACTGAACCGTGTGAGAGACAGTCCCCTCTCCTCAAGCAGATCCAGACGTCAATCAGACATGCCAGACATGGCATGCCTGTCTGTGAGTGACAGGTGATGCAGATGCACATTTCAGAGAGCCAAGCCGGAGCGATACGGCACTGCTGGCAAAACAATACGGACAGGAGGAAAAACGGGGCCGCACGCTGCATTTATTAAACAAGACAGGGACACAATAAGCAGAGATGGGTTTAACATGGCAACACAGCATCCACAAGACGGAAATACAACATACAGCATGTAACCTCATTTAAACCCTGTCTGTGCTGTGAAATCAAACCTGAGCACCTCACAAAAGAACGCTCTCATCACATATCCTGCTTCTTCAGTAGCAGAAATGAGCAGAAACGTGCATTTTAAGTTGTTTCCACTGTCATGTTTCCCCCTTGCAGGAGTACAAGGTTCTTTAATTCCATCAAATGAGAATTAAAAAACCGGTTGGTGTTCAGTTTTGGTGTTCTATAGCATGAGAGATGGTTTCAGAGTGCAAAGGTTAGTGGTTACATAGTCAGACCTTGTTCTGTTTGCAAGAGGCAGCTGAGGAGGTTTGCAAGTGAAGGAGAAGGGGGGGAAAAAAGGAGGGAGAAGAGGAAGACGGGTAAGATTAGCCAGTGCCTGTCTGCAGGCAGCAGGCCACGGGGCAGGTGAGAGGTGAAGGCAGTGGAGCGAGAGGAGAGTAAGGGGTAACGTCTGACTCAGAGAGCCCACGGCATAACCCCCCGAGTGAATAGGAGGGTGTGTCCAAACTTGTGACTGGCACTGTTTATGTAGACAGCATGTTTTTTAATGATGACCCTACATTTTTATCCACGTTATTAAGATATACAATGTAATAAAATAGTGACATACTGCAGCTTCTCCCAGCTGTGGGAGCAAAAACTTAAATACAGCTAAATATACAGTATATTTGGCTTATCAACACGAATTCAAATGTATGTTTGCCCTCAGAATAATTCTATTTTTGTTTTTCCTCTCTCCACCTGTATGTCTCTCATTATGCACTTGACTGAATAATCCACTGGCATTTTGGCAAAGAGAAATGTCAAGGTCATTCGCCTTTGTCTCCCGAGTATTACCGATCTGCGTGTCATCTCTTCTCTCTGCATGTGAGGAACGGCGCCCATATTTTTTCTTCCTTTATCGTGAAAAGAAAAGATTAATGAGATAAACCAGACGAATTGTTCTTTGAGACAGACAGAATCAGCAAAGTCATGTCTGGGAGCAGAGCTATAGTTGGAAGCAGGCTTTGTTTGGGATTTCTAAATGCTGGTGGGATGCCAGTAATGGGACCTGGGAGAACGTGATCCTGTATCATTCTTCATAATCTGCATACATCATAAAGAATGGGTGTCTCATCATCTACCCCCAGGTTTAATATGTGATGGATATGTGTGAGCAGCCTCATGCAGTCCATTTCTTAGATATTAGCGAAGATGTGAACATTGGGAAAAATATTAGCGCAGGCTTTTCAAAGGTGCTTACTGTAGATTTCATTTAGCTGCATTTTGCATTTGATCTTCAGGGTGAAAAGGTTACCGTTTTATTGTACTCCGTTTTAAATATACTATTCCAAACTCCAAAGTTCCATAAACATGCCAAGTCATGCTGCTCCAGCTGTCATCAGGGACACTAAAGACATATTTACCTGAACCGCAGCCCTTTAAGTGCCCCGATCATTGCCTGTGTCACAAGCAATCCACCAAGGCCGCCTTGTGTTTAATTAAAAAGACAAGGTTTACTCGAGAATATATCCCTCCAGCATTCCACATACATTTCAATGAGATGCATGTTGTTTCTGTAGCAAAAGGAGAGTAATGGAATTTCAAATGGCAGCATAATTATGGCGTGTCTCTCCTTCTGACAGAAAATCAGTAGCCGGCCCTCCAGGTAGAGTAAGCTCGCCTTAACGGAGCTGATTAGAGGCAATCAGAGGAGAGACTACACCTTTGACAACATGATGCCACAGCTCAGAGAGGAGTTTTATTAGCATGCTTCTGAGCTATGGGAGATGGAGATCACTTTTCCTTTCCGAGTAAAGTGTCCTAGTAATAAATATGTCATTTAACTTATTCATTACTCATTCTGATGTAATGCTGTCTGTAAACTTTAACTTCTAACAATCTCGACTCGTACTCTTCTTGTTCTTACTCTTATTATTTTAAAAATGTTTTATTATCATTTTATTATTCTTATTTATTTTACTTTTATTGTTATGTATAAAGGGATTCTAGCTTGTGAGGTTCACACGTGCTGCTGCTTCTATGCCGTGAAATCCACCTACTCCAGGCCTCCTGCTGTATGTCGTTTATGTATGCTATATTGTATAATTCATTTGATTTTGTGTTTTTTAATCGCCCAAAGAAATTTTAAGGTTTTTTTTAGGGTTTTACTCACAATGAACAGCAATCTTAGAAGTCCATCCTAAAGCTTCACTGCTCATCCTTCAATTGAATATTAAATCAGTACCCAGTTAACCAGCTAAGACACAAAGACACAACATGAGACTAACCTGAGATGATGAATGAATCACCACTGCCATCAAAGTCAGGCTGAAATTAAAAATGGCTGTTTTAGATGACAGCCATATATGAAATCTATTTCTTCGGATATCAAAATTTGATCATGTTTTCTTCCAGTAAAACAAAATATAAGCGGTCTTACTTAACCTTGAAACAACCAATTTCAACCAATAACATCCTGACATCCATCCATCAATCGTCAACTATTAGGAACTCAGGTCTAGCATTAAGATTTCATGTCAGGAGGAAGTTTCTAAGGGATGTGCCTTACAGATTACTACACAAAAACACAACTTTATTTACTGAGACTGGATCATATTCTATGGAGAAAGTATTTCCTGTTTTCTCCCCCCCGATGTCCTCCGGCTACTCTGCCTCACCTCTCAGTGATTTAAGGAGTTCCCCACAGAACATATGGTTGAAGTGGATACCTGTGCAGCGGCTGCACTTCAAAGCAGGAGTCTTGAGGCAGAGGTTAGGCGCAGACCAACAACAGACAAAATCACATTAAAAATACTGAGGACAACAGCTAGCATGTGGTAATAACAGCAGCAGCTCTTGATGAAAACAGGCAGTCTTTTATAGCCTGTGACCGGACAGTCCTCAATCCCTATGGCAGTATGGGGTAATCTACTGTATACATTAAATGAACACAAACACAACAAATACGGCACAATGACACACTCATATCAACCATTAATATGAAATAATATGCAGGTTCTTAATTTATGTTAGCCGTTATAATGTCATTATAGAAACTATGAACTGCAGTGTAAAGTTCATGATCACCCCTACACTAATTAACAACATGGTATCTCCCAGAACCTTTAAATTGGTGCTCAGAAAAGCTGGGATGTGTATTTTAGCCTGAACATCCTGGAGAAGAGAGACAGAGGTCTGAGTGACCTGAACACAAATACACATGTAATCTCATTACACAAATTTAAAAAAAACACTTAGCGCATTTAATTTAGGGGTTATGCCTTAATGAGTGACAAAACAGGCTTCTGTGTGTTTGTCTTCACAAGTCCAGCCGTCAATCCATCCCTGCTGACACGGACAAATACAGTAATACATACCAGAGTTTCAATGAAAACATTTAATCTTTCATGTTGTCTTTTTTTCCATTTACTAGTACTCTATATTAAATATACCGCAAAATATAAGTGCTCTAAATGAATGAATATCTTCATCGTGGTTTGCATCATTTGAATTTTCATCATCATTCTTCATCTTAGATGGAGAAAAAAAAGACTTTCTGTAGAAATGTCACCCGAATAAATATAAGAGATGACTTTATTTAAATGAATGTGAGATTATCCAGTGTGAGAAAACAAAGTTGATAGGTCTCTTTCCTAATTTAATTCAAGTGTTTTTAATAGGGTTAGTCCATAGAGTATTGAGCTGGCCACAGTAATGTAATAAAGTGAAAAGAACACACTTTTCCCACTGCTGTGACTTTGTAGCTTAACTCTTTCTCCTAGTAAAGGTGTTGTATTTTCTTGCAACTATATCATCACACGAGACAACGACGACCTTGAATACTTCCAAACACACATACGCATGACTCAGCTGAGTTTTTTTTATTGTCTTTGTTGTTGTTGTTGTTTTTAAGCACACAAGGACAAACAGTGTCTTCTATCTCCACCACTGACACAAGGCAGGCAATCACTCCATACCACTTGACTTTGATGGGCTGCTCACGACTAGACGGCGTCCCGCACATCAAACAGAAGTGAAATGATTACTAGTTACTCAGCAAGCTAAGTATAGGCTGTGGAGCTAAAGTATGATTTGACTAAAAAAAGCACAATTTAGGGGATACGACTGCTGATGCATTAATCAGAGGTTTCCTGATAACAACATGGGACAATAGACAAGGGTGAAAACAGGTTGCATGAACACGCATTCGAATATTAATGTGAGAAATAGACATTAAAACAGGCTGATGGACTACAGACAAAGATTTCTGAGCTCAAAGGACCTACCACTCTCTGAATGATTTGTGACCAAACATATTCCTCTAATATGGAAGTGAAAATAGAACTGATGTCACATGTGTACAAACGGGAATAAATGTTGTGTTTTTAGTTAACACTTAGCGGTGTGAGAGGAGTGTCGACCACTTGTAATGCTGTTGCTAGGAGCCATCAACGCAAATGTCAGTCGACTCAGCAAGTGATGAGATTTGGCATATGGCATCAAAGCATCATTAGACTTGCACCTGCTGCAGATGGAGTCTGCTCTTTCACAAGGGGCTCAGCACCAGGGGAGGCTTATTGAGGGACAGGGAAGGATAAGATGACCAATAAAACAGACCCATTGTGCCTGAATTACATTAAAAATCAATGCGTTTCATTATTTTCATCGTGGTGGTCTGAGGAACGCTGGGTTTTTTTCCAGATAACAGCTATGAAGGTTAGAAGAATTATTTGTAATTATTTAAGAACAAATTTCTAACTTAATAGACAATGTGTGTTCAACATCTGCTCATTGAGAGGGAAATAGGGAACGTTGTTTTCCTCATTGTTCACACCTTCTGTGGTGAAACCTGGCTTAAAAACCTGAGTTTTAACAAATAGAACAATCTAGAATAGGAGTACACACCTCATCCAATGGTGTACAATCCTACACATGTCTGTTTAGCTTGCCTGGACCATGCCCCACCTTTTCACAAAGTTTTGTGCAAATCGTTAGTTTTCAAAAAATTAGAAAAATATATTTAAAATGCCCCCATCTTACAGTTAAAAGGATAGGTATGAAAATTCCTGGATTCAGCTCTATATCTGGATATAGCCTGATCCCTACGCCTCCACAAAGTCTCATAAAAACTTGTTCAGTAGTTTGTGTGTAATCCTAAAAAAAAATTTAAAAAACACAAACAAACAGCTGTGCATCAGTGAAAACATAATCTTATAACCTTGTCAAGGTAAGAAAATGTGTTTTTTAATATTTATTTTTTAAATTAATTCTGTTGTTTTTTTTGATATACTTAGTTTGGTTGTAAACAAAGATGCAATGTCTCATTTCCTGCAGGGGAATTAATTCACATTCAAACGATACTGGGCCCTGAATGTGGTAAATTAACATTCACAAAATTGAGTCAAAACACACAATTTTGTTTCAAAGTATAATTATCATTTATATATTTATTTTGTTTGTAGACAAAAAATATTATAACAGTAAATAAAAGTAAAACAAATAATATGCTGGATGAATGAGCGAGTTCCAGAGCAATGACAGGAATAAAAGTTGGAGCCATTGGAATCTTCACAGTATCATCCAAAATCAAGTATTTGATTAATCTAGCTATGATACAACAGTCAAAACCACCAGACCCACAGATCCACGGATCCCTAAACAAAGGTCATAACTAGCATCCTGCTGCCTGTGTTAGCCAGATTGCAAAAAACAGAAAACTAGAGAACCTTCAAAGTAAAACACTAAGACCAAAACCATGACGCTCACACAACAATATGGACTTTGGTACTACAGAGTCACAAAACAGGGGGGATAGGGCATTGCTCTGTGTCACTCTTTTTAAAACCTCACTCATGTCTTCATATTTACGGCTATGGGCCGCCCCATCTCTGTGTCCCTTAGAGGCATGCCAATCAAAAACCAATATAAATTTTGGACAACAACAGCAAAAATAAACCACTTATGAATATTTTTTCCTCCTGTAAGGCAGCTCAGCCAGAGAAGACAAATGGCTGTTGCTCAAGCAACTTCAGCTCAGTCTTGTGCCCGTCATTCAGTACAGGGCATATTTTAATGGCTCGGCATCGGCTGAAATAAAGCTGATCAAAATATAATCCTTTCTTTACTGAACCCTTCTGGGTTTTTCCACCTCAGCCTGCTAGAGCTGCAGCACTGCTACAGCAGCTCTCTACACTGTGAACATTTCACTGCAAATAAGAACATGATACCCATGTTGGCAAAATATAAAAAATCAAGACAATTAAGTCATTTATCATTCCTTTCTTATAAATAAGGAAAAAAAAGAGCGTGTACAAAACATTCAGCTGCCAGCTCATTAATAGCGGGTCAAATATTGCTGTATTACTGAAAACATGTTATTTATAAACAACTTATTTACAATTTCTTATCAAAACCTACGTTTTTTATTTCTGGACTGAATCAATTTTAATTTTAAAATTTTAAGTAAAATGATCTTGCTGCACTGACAGATAATTTCACCAATATTTGGTTATTTTCTCCTCAAATTCAGTGTTTATTTCTTGTATTTTAGCTACTCTTTCTTGCACTGTAATTGGCCGTGGCGGCAACAGCTCATATGAGATGACACCAATTAATGTTAATTCTGTGAGTACCTTGATGACCAACCAAAACTTAACCATGCAGAGCGCTCTGTAAGCTGGAGTCTGTGCAAAGACAAAGATTGTATATAAGGTAAAAGCATCACTCTCTCCAGCAGAGAAGACTGTCTGATGTCAGTTTTAAGAGTCACATTCGTCAGAAGTCAGGGTATCAACTTAATTGTTTTGAATAGATACAAGAAATGTATGAAAAATTAAGTGTGCCATCTAAGTATCATCATCATTCATTGATCCTTGATTTAATATCTACTTCTGCAATTGATATTCTATGTTTGAGCATGCGTCATTATGTTGTGGTCACTTGTTGGCACAGTGGCCTCTGTTTGGCAACACTTTTGAGCACATACAGGTGAGGCTGATATAAAGCTCCCACTTTAAAGAAAACATAGCCATGGCACACCAGCAACAAAACAATAATGTACCACAGCCAAAGGACAGTGAAAAACAGTGAGCAATCATACATTTTCTATTGCAGAATAGTTGCATTCGGTGCCTGATAAATGTTTGCTGCGTGCCTCTCAGATGCCACATGGTAGAGGTGTTTTGAAGCTCATCAAGACAAATGTCAAGTGTTGCCAACTGAAAAGGAGAATGCTGAGACTCGAAATGTACTTTCTCTGTCAGAGAATAATGTTTTATATTGCTTCGTCAATTAAGATGTATTGATTCAGACTGGAGACTCTCCATCTAAATCTTCTCTGCTTTCCTTTCGTTGCCAGATGGCGTAAGAACTTTCCAAATGAACATGAAAAATAAGGTTTAAAGATAGGATCTTTCAATTAACACATTTGCAAAGAAAAGTCTGGATTATGAACTAGCCGGAGGTATGAAAATCAAAGTGACAGCTCTCTATCCTGGATGAAATCTCTTTACAGACATGAGCATCACATGGAGGACTTCTTTTTTTTTTCCGTTTCTGTATGAAGAGTTTCCGGTTGCTGACAGAGATCAGCTTCACAGATCAGACTCTGTCTCAGTGTGTATGGAGAGGGTGATTTAGCCTAACCATGATCATTTTATCACCAGGCCAATTATGTGGTAATGAGGAGCTACATCATAGATAACAACGTACCAGTGACTCAAATAGCACAAATACACGTTAACACGCCTATGTGCGCACACACACACCCGCAGACACAACCTCTCGCACAGGCAATAACTGTGAATTGGTGCATACTGAAGCATGGACATTACCATGAGATGATGAATGACTATTTTCCCCTTTCTCAGCATTGCAATATGTTTTAATACAGTGTTGCATTGCACCTTTTCCCACCCCTGCTGCATTATGAGGAGGCTCTTTTTCTTTATTAAAAACCATTAATTATACCCGACACATCTAATGGGTATGAATGATTTGTGATGAAAATAATAAAATCACAGCCTTATTAATAATTATTTAAAAATGGAATAAAGAGTCAGCTAATCATGGTAATTATGGTAAAAACTCATTATTTTTCGATGCGTATTTCTCCCTCGGAAACACGGGTCCTCGCTTTACGTGTGAAAGATAATTGAACGCTCATATTGTATGTTATAGATATTATTGTTCCACTTTATTCATAATGCAGCTCTGAATGCCTGCATGAAGTCATTTAAAGAGGAAATGGTGGAAGTGAAATGCTTAACCTCAAGCACAAATATTTCCCAGAACATAAATTTCACGAATGTAATTTCCATCACAAGTAAAGCATTATTAAAAGGGTTCATTTATAAAGTTGCAGGGTTACGATAGTGCTCTCAGTCAATGCAGTTTACTTTCATTTCATTGCATAACACTGTGGAAATATGCGCAAAAACAAATGAAAAGTAAAGGAACCCAGATATGCCGTCATATATCACCAGACAAAACAAATTAAATGAGAGTTGAATGAGGATCCCTGAAGATACTGAGATATACAATAGACCTAAAGTCTACCAATATGGTGGTAAAACGTTATTCAGATATGCACAGTCTAGGTGATTAACTGTGTCTGGGTTTTATTAGATTTCAAATGTAGTTCTTGTCTGATTTCTGTAGACTCAAACTGATCGTCATCATTTTGAAATATAGGTGAGTCTCATCACAAAGTGCACTGCAAGCTCTTGTGGCGGTAAGGAGATTATAATTGTTTTTGTGGGCTGTTATTTTCTTGCGTTGATGTTGTGTCTGAGAGGCGAGACGTAGAGAATCAAATATGTTTCTGAAGTATATGAATCTGAACTAAGGTGTATTTTTGCTCTGGGATTATTTCATATAGTCCTCATCAAACCAATGCAGATGGCAAATGCAATTAAGTTTTCGTGCAGGTTTCTTCTGATTTGCCATCGGCCAAGGGCAAAACTCTTTCATTGCACAGTGCCATACCTGCAGCACAGTAAAGAATGAGAGAGGGAATGGAAGAGAAAGACAAAAAGGAAACAATATAAGAGTCTACACCGATGCCAGTGGCTCCTCGGCTCTACTTATGCACTGATACTTTTATAATATCAGCTCACTGGCTAACAAGCTAACAAGCTCACAGAGACAATGCTCATGCATGGATGTTAAACAAGTATAATGTTTACCATTTTTCACCATCTCAGTTGAACATGTTGATGCTGACATTTGCTGAGAAGCACTGAACTGAAAGCCTACAGCACCTGACACTTAGTTCTGCAGCTATTAAGTCGCAGGAATAAATTTTTTTGACCCAATGGTGACTCTAGGGACAAAGTCACTAGATTGCCAAAGTTGTGCATTTATTTATCAATCAGATCCCTGATTGAGATCCCTGAACCCTGATGTCTGCAAAATCTGGCATTGGATTTAATAGTTATTGAGATATTTTAGTCTGGACTGGAGTCATAGACCAAAGTAAATGATGGTAGTGATGGTGGTATTATTTTGATTATTCGATTATTTGATTTAGCCCAGTCAGCCCATACCATCCCTGACACACATATATATGAGTTAATGCATTGACCAAATCCTCAGTGCACACACACACACCTATGCATGCACAGACAGTCAGCTCCTTATCAATGCACTCGAGAAGATTTGATGGCTTCAGATCCCGCCCCTCCTATTATGGCCATCGTCAGAGCACATTCACAGTGGGACGATTGAAGCGAGTGAATCTGCTTCCAGCATCATTCAGAAAATTCATAGAGGGCCTCAACAGGGAAATGAGATGGATGATTTTTCCCTCCTCTTTATGTATCCATGGAACACTTCACAGTAATATGCCCTCACTCTATTTCACCTTCCCCTGGCATTTGGCTCCAACTCGGAGACTATAGGGCCCTTTTTCGATTTGGAAAGCTGGTGTGTGCAGATAGACACTGAAACAAAAAGAAAAACAAGATAGGATACTGAGAATGATGCTTTCTGACTAGAGTGTCTCTGGATCTGCTGTGTGACCTTTGTTCTGTATTGTTGAGTCTTATTTCCTTGGGATTACAAGCTTTACTAAACACGGTGCGGTTAAGGAAGAATATAACAAAAGCGAGTGCTCAGAAGCCAGATTGCATGCCCCATGCCCCATAACAATCTTCTTCTTTATTCCCCCTGTTTCTGAAGTTCAATCCTATATTGCCCTTTGCCCCATGAATTTCAGTTACTGGTGAAAAAGGTGAAAAGCTTAGAAACAAATCCAGAGAATGGCTATTATGAAAAAAACCCTGCCCTCCTTTCAGTCATACATGATGAGACCTACTAGTTCAGTAAAATATAGAGGTTATTTTTCCTCCATTGATTACAACACATGAAAGCCATGGTTCCTTTTTTTTTTCCTTTCAGCCAATTTCAGTTCTTGTTAGAGAAAGTCATTATTATATGCGGCAGTTGCATTCACTCCATTCCCTGTGCAAGGACAACAACAGATGAAGTGCTCCGATTACCATTCAGTAAATTCAAAATTTGGATGGTTCAGCCTGTCAAAACTGTAACCACTGAACCAACCGATGAGAGTACAGTCCATGCTCATGTTTTCTTCTATTACTTTGCTTTAATTTTGAAACATAAATCATTCTCGAGGGCCCGTGTCAGCTTTTATTAAATATCATGTGGACTGAATCCTCTCTTGTAAAGAATTCTTTAGAATAAAAGACGCCTCAGTTTCTAGCTGACCTTCTGTCAAAACACGATGTCACCAAAATTTTGTCAAAACTCTTGTTATACAGTTATTTGTACAGGCTAGAGGCTAAGGACAGAACGACGACCATGACTCTGTGAATAACGAGACACTACTGTGCACTGTATTGTACGTGCAACTGAATAGATGTGACTGGCACACTGACATCAATGTCTATATAGTCACACAAGGGCGAGCCCATATGTGCAGCAACACAGACTCACACATTTACTGTAGACTGTGATGAAGATGAAGGAGAGGGAAATAACTGGAAGTCAAATCCACCCTGGGGGCACAATAACTCACCAGTAAGCTGCCACAGCAAGTCGCAAGATTAGGTCTGAATCATTTTTTTTTTTTTTTACCCCTGCCATCATTTTCCCCTGCCATGATTAGCATGATGTTGGAGAACTGAAACCAATTGCCGCTTTTCACTTATCTCCTTTCTCATTGACGGTGTGAAGGCAGAGTGAGAGAATGAGAAAAGTAGCAAGTGAGTGGCGTAGAAAAGAAAAAGGGCAACAAGAGGGACAAAGTCTAAAAGCAAATGAATGAAGCAGTGACCTCCTGATGAGAGGACCACTTAATGTGTGAAGAAAGGACAGAAAAAAATTTCTTGCAGCATTTCAAATAATTCAGCCATGGGCAAATATTAGAACATATGCATTATGCGTCTTATCAATGTGCCAATCAAAGTCATGCTTTTTGTGTATATTACTGTACATGTAGCTGAGACTGACAGTGGAGCTAGCAGAGCACATAAAGTAATATAAAGGCAGCATGAACAAAAATAGGATCTAATGAAATCAGTCGTTTTTATAAAGAAACTGTGATTTCAAAAATGTTTTCTTGAAAATAATATTCCCAAAAGGTAACAGGAGGAACTTTAAATCTGTCAAAATGTATTAGTTTATATCATTTCTTTAATTCTGTAGGTTTAGATTTCTTAGATTCTCTTAGATTTATTCCCATAAAGAAAATTTGGAAGACTTCAAATGCAATCATACAGCCTTAATTTACAAGTTGTAAAGAAATGAATCCATGTTCCTTGAATTCTGTACATGATTGTGGGAAGTCAAATTAAAGATGCGTAAAAAGCAAAGTTGAAAAATGCAGACTCTTCAACAGGCAGGCATTTATTTTGGTATAGTGAATGATCAACAAATATCACCAACCTTAAGTATATACACATATGCATGTTTATATTCATGCAGCCAATCACTTGTCAGCTTTGTAAGTTCATGTTACATTCCAACCAGAATTTATTGAACCAAAGGAATTTGATGGAACAGTCTTTATTAAAATCATATTCAGCAAGAAACACACAAAAAAGCTAACTCAGGATTTTCTGTAAATCTATTTATCTTTGCTACTGCATGATATGAGGTATCTCACTGGGAGTTACCAATAAAAATGTAATCTTGTGTCTCATCCTCTCCTCTATTGGTGTTTTTTTTTAAGTAATTGCAGTGTAAACTTTGCATTATGTTTCTTATAGAAATAAAGGACGTAGTCATTTGATTATGATCGTAATGCTCAGACTGACTCAGCTGGAACAGAAAGAGTGAATTTCATTGCACAAGATTGTCTTGAAATATTGTTATGTGTTCCTCTCAATCCTAATGAGTGCACTGTAAACAACACTACAACTGAGTGAAATCTTTCTGGTGGGTGGCTGGCAACCAGCGCTCCAGCGTTTTATGAGAGCAGATGGACTGCAGTGCCCCTGTAACTCAGACCAAATGTGATTCATGACTTCTGCCTTTTAACTTGTGGCATCTGCTTCAAAGTCTGAACTATTCAAAGTTTGATGGGCTGTGAACACAAATGTCCCACCACAGTGTCTGAGTCAGGAAGTTAAACATTTGTTTTTCAAGATGAAACTTTCACAAAAACCTGGCTCTGAGAACACATTATGTCACACCACATGGCTGCCTGTCAAGGCAGAAGGTTTTATACCAACCAACGAGGTTATGTTTTCAGCCCAGTTTGTTTGTCAGCAGGGTTCTGGAAAAAATACTGGCCCAATTTTCATGAAACTTTGTAAATGGGTGAAGCAAGGGCCTAGAAAGAACCAAATACATTTCGGTGTGGATCTGAATCTCGGGTCAAATACACACATTATTTTTCACTTTCAGTAGAATTTTGTGGCAGGCTGGCTCCTCCTCCCCGGCATAAGACAGAATAAAGAAAGGGAGTGATGTTGGTGACAACAACCAGTAAATCTGAAAAAATTAAATAAAATTCTGATTGTTTCATTGCAGTTATGTACTAAAATCTAATGACCAATGCTTAATTCTCATTGTTTGTCCAGGGAACTACTTCTTAGGTTTGCTCTAAATTATTTACAATAACCATTTAAGTTTCTTTTGTGTTTTTATACCAAAAAATCTCAACAATTAGCACGCTTTGTAAGTTGGACAAAAACACGTAAAAACAAATTACGCATTGAGGCCAAGCTTAGCCTGTTTCCAGCTATGCTACATAAGATAATTGTCTCCTAGCGGTAGCTTCAAATGTTTTCAGAGAGCTTACGGATATGGATGAGACAGACGAAATGCAGCAATACCACTGGAAATAATTGGGGGCAATGTAGCCACAATTCAAGCAAAGCACGACAAATATGTACAGAAACAATGAAGAAGAAAAAAGTGAAGCGATAAAGTGCAAAAACTCTCCGTCCTCATGTCTGGATGTGCCTAATGGCCTCACAGACCACCGCGGAGTACATCGTTACCTCCGCTTTCGCCGCTTTGTATTCACAACGTTCATTATCACAACCTAATACGGCCGTCACCATATTTGTTGTTGTCGATACTTTTGAAACTTCACTGCCCCTCTGCGGTTGTATCGATATCAACGTAGAGGCCGTACGGAAGTATGTACAGGTCAACGGATAGACCATTTGTCATCAGACGTATCCATTTACGTACATAGAGGAAGCATAAATGGGCCTTCACTCTCACCAAGAAAACTAAAACTGAAACAAGAAACTTAGCAATTATACACAAGTCGTTATTGATACATGTTGTCGTATGACACGGTCGAGGACTACAAAATTACTCAGCAAAAAAGTGCTGAAACAATGCCTTAACGGTACCTCTGCACTCAGAAACCCAGTATTTCCAATTGTTTGTGTCCAGCCACAGAGCTTTTCACAGTGTCAAGCAAAGAGGTGCAAAGTCCAGCAAGGTCACTGACGAACTGTTGAACCAGCGGCGAGTGCAGCTCAAATACTTATGTGTCTGAAAGGCCTGTGGGAGAGACTTTGGAAACAGTGGAATACTCTTTTACTTCCCCTCATATGCAAGTATAAAGACAGAGCACCAGAGCCACGCAGAGCTCTGGAAAGCATAAACACTCTCCCAAGAGCAATGTAATAGTTGTACCTTGTCTACTGTCATCAAGGGGGATGGTGCATAGCTTCTCCAACCAAACTACTTTAATTAATGCAGTGGGAACTTTTGGGGATGGAGACTTCAAAATGCTTAATATTTCAAGGAGCACAAGATGCAGTATGTTCTTGTTCTAACTGGAAAACCTGTCTGGCCTTGGAGTAAATATTCACGCAGACATCAAACAGGCTGTAGAAAAGAACTTTTTGATACCTAAGCTAAGAGCATTGTTTGACTAGTGTTTGTGTTTGTGCATCAGTGGTCCGATGGTCCTCTCCTCTCTCAGGTTCTATGCACACAAAAAGAAGTGTTTACTGTAATGAGATCATTATCTTCTGTTATCCAGTCTGAGTTGCTCTCTGGTTCTCTGCCAAGAGAAATTACAAGGGAAAATGCCTGGTATATCTAGCACATTTAATCTAATTGGTGTCACTTTTCTCCCTCCATTATGCTACTTTAATAGCCCTATCTGTCTCCATGTGGCTTGGCAGTGTTTAGGGTCAGTGGTCAGGGCCTAATCTTTCTGCTCAGATCATATTAACACGCAGCAGATCATCGTCCTCAGAACAGTGAGATAAACAAAGGGTCTTTTAAATAACAGCACCCCCATTGTATAGCTTTAATTCGCATCGTTATAGAGTAACAGTGGGCCTCTCATCTATGACTTTACTTTTAGTTCGGATACAAGCTCAAGGCTGCAGAGAAACACTTGACATTCTCTCACAGCCTTCTTCGAAAGGGAACTCCAGGAGATGTGAAAAATGAGATGCTAGAGAGGCTACGATGATCGAGGAGAGCCCTTTGAACGTTTCAGTAAAGCTTCGCCACCGAAACGAAGCTGGGTTGTCTGACACTAGGCTGGGATTTTCTTAAGAGGCTATTAGTGCCTCCTCACCCGTAAAAAAGAAATTACCATTATTTCTCCAGAAATCTTTGGTGCGAAAAGCTTACAGGCCCCAGGCAGTGTTTGAATTGGGGCTGCATCAGTGTGCCCTTGCTCTGAAATCTATTATGCACTCTAATCCCTCCAACCTCCAGCCCCAACGCATGTCTTTGAGTCATGAGTAGACTAGGCATATGTCCCAAGCCAGCATTTAGACTTCCCTCTCTCTCTCAGGATGGAGGATTTCCACCAAGTGCCTATTCTCTGTGTCAGTTCAATGTGTAATACAGGATCATCAGTCTGCTGTGAGTTGCGCCAGAAGGCTTCACTGTAAAATGATTACGATACTCCGAGGTGCCAAAGAAAATGTCCCTGCAGGCTTGGTAGGAGGAGGCAGATGGTCCTGATTGGCTGAAAGACAGAAGGAGAAAGGAGATTCGCTGTGATGTCATACAGGAAGTCATCTGTGGGTCATGTTCATCAAATTGTCCAAGCAGTCGGGCCCAGTTACAAGTAAGGCAGCGAGGGCACTTTAAATTTTTTTGTAAATCAATTGGAAGAGAAAAAGAAATCAGTGCTCCAATCGAATAAACAAAGGCACAGATATGCATATTTAATGGCATGCATAATTGATCGTTTTTGCTCGCAGGAGTCCTCTGCAGTATACGCTGAGCACTGAAGACATAAAAATAAAACATGAAGTGGAAAAGTCATTAAAACAGTTTTAGAGAAGTATTGAACAGAGTGGTACTGACTCTCACTTGAGTTGGCTGCACCGCCGTCCTCGTCGAGTGTTGGCACAGGTGCCAGTAGCTAATTGGCCGACGATTAATCACATCCACTATGAACTGCATGACCAATTAAGGGAGCCAGGGCCACTCTGCTCTCTTAAGTGTGAGTGTGTTTCACTCCCCGAGTCCATCAACGAAATATCTCAGACCACAAGGAACATCAGGGGGAGTTGTGTCAGACTGTGGCTCATTATGTTGTTGAGTAGACAAAGTCAGATTTGCTCAAGTTAAGATGATTTAAAAGACTTTTTGACTGAACCTAAGATATTTACAAAAATTAATTGCAGGCATTTAAAGGCTTAATTAGTTATGAGGGTCAAAACACACCAAAAACTGGATATAAATAGTTCCGTCACTTGTCATTAATGCTTCCTTTTTGGCCAAAAACCCATTCTACAGTAATAACACTGTACACACTAATTAGTTTCTATGTATGTGGTGACACATTAGAGCATGGAACTTTAAGCAGACTCCTAATCAAACCAAAGACTTATGCCGAAATGGTGAACATGTTCTAATATTCTTATTTACACGTCCAGCATTTGTTGCAACATTATCATTTAATTCTTCATATTTCTGGCCACCCCATGAATATAAGTTTAATAAAAGATGCTTTTGATTCATGATTCCACATTACAACCTGTGCAGTTTAGATTAAAAGGGCACATTTGCCTCTACGCCCATTCCCAACGGGTGTTTTTAATATATGCTATGGGTTAAAGACCCGAGCTAGAGGAAGACACACACCTCCCCCATGGGGGTGAGGTGGAGATTTTTTTATTTTTCTCATTTATACTGTATACTGTATATATATATCTATATATATATAGATATATATAGATATATATATAGATATATATATATATATATCTATATATATATCTATATATATATAGATATAGATATATATAGATATATATAGATACATATATATATATAGATACATATATATGTATCTATATATATATATACTGTATATATATATATACATATATAAATGTATATATATTATATATGATACAGTCAAAAAATTTATTGCCGTATTTAGCAGCTTGTTATTATCTTCCAACATATTGTGTTCGCTACAGATTTCCAGATCCCACCAGAGTGTGTTGCTGAGGCAAAGGAAGATCTCAAACAAAGTTAATTTCCTCCTGATTTCCTTCCCTGTCTAAAAATGCCATTTTAGTGTCAAAATGTTTCAGAAGAAATGTGGATTGTGAAAAATGGGTTTCAATATTTTCTATGCTGACTCTAAGGCAATAGAAGCAGTCATGATCTGTGCTCGTCTTCCCCTCACCTCTGGAATGACTGGATTCATGTACTGCCGCTGGTCTCCTAAAGGGGCGGAGAAGTGGCCAAACATTTTTATGACACAGATGCACAAAATGACATTTCTGAACAATCCCACTTCAATATTCATTCTTTTTGTATCTTTGTTTAAATTGGCTCACCATATCCTGGCTAGAATGGCTCTGCCAAAGAAACGCCTACTGTATTAACACCTCTAAAGCTAACATGATGTAACTCATAGTTTGTCCTCAGAAAACTGAAGCGAAAAAACAATGAGTTTTTTTTCTATATACTATATATTCACTATAAAAAGTGTGGCTGTCTCCTTTTCAATTCAATTCAATTCAATTTTCAATAGTGAATTCTGAGGTACTGATTTTTAAACTGGGGACAGAGCCAGGATGGTTTTTTCTTCATGCTTCCAGTGCTCATGCTCAACTAATAGCTTCTTGGATCTAGTTTTCTTAATGGGTTGATATGAGATTCAACACCCCATGTAATTTTGGGTGGAGAACTGACTAAGCATCTCCTTTAAGATAGAAGCAAAGATAGACTAGGGTGAGGAGAAGGTACGTTGGTTATTTTTCTACTACCCCAGTAGTAGATCTGGTTCTAAGCAGCTGTAGATTGAGCAGCTGTGGTGTCGCTGCCTCTGCAGTTAGTTAGAGCAAGGTGGAGGTGATTCATCAAGGGCTCTGTGGGGCCATCTGTGGAACAGACTGACAAATGTCTCCCTTCTTTGTCATAAGGACACATGTCTCACAAAGCTGGCGATTAATGTCCCTTTTACAGCACATTTATTTGTCACCCAGGTATTTATCCCTGCAGTGTCTTGCACTGTATTACCATGGTTGACAAGACCAGGAGCCATTTACAGGCTGTCCTCCAAGGAGGGCAGTGCATAAGGGGCTATCCTGGACGATTCCTGCAGAATTTTGATGGGCTCCTTTTTTCCTGCCGCTGCCACCCCATTCCCCTCGCCGGTGGCGGAGGGAGAAACATCAGAGATGGAGATGAAAAAGTTGCCCAAAGACTTCAGTCATATTCAGGCATTCATGCATTTAACAAAAGCAAGGAAGGGGAGGGTGGAGGGAGAAGGAAGAGGAATGAGGAAAAAGGTGAGGAGGGTGCAACCTGTTGTTTAAACATTCACTCTCTGGCTTGATGACGGGTGTTGAAATCAGACTGTAGAACAAAGAGCTGATGGTGCCCTTGCCCTGACAAAGAAGAGGGTTGAGCTCGGCATGTAAGTGATGAAATCCTTTGTGTTTGTCCTGCATTATGAACAGGTTGTAGTCGGCTTAAGTGTGCAGTGAGCACATCCTTGTGGATCTGATTGCTTCGTTCACAATCTATCCATCTCATCGCAGCAGGGGTGATTGCACCAAATACCATTTGGTAAATATGACGGAAGTGCCATTAGGCAAGGTCATGGCCACTAAGCTTGTTATCTCATGGCACAGGTGTAGTGTTTTCAGCATCAGTCCCTGGCCCCTTAACCTGCAAAAGGAATGATACAATTTATTTTGAAGATGGACCACTCCTGCGCAGATGTTATGTCTTAATCATTATACCCTCAAAGTGAGAAAATTTGACAGGAATCATTGTTTATTGTGCCACTAGTCCCTTTTTTTGACTGTTTATTCATTGTGTGTTTTTCTAAAAGAGTGCAAATACTTTGCCTCTGTAAATGTCACCATGGCAGTTTTGATCATTACCGTTTTGCCTCCATCTGCAAAACAGACCATCCTGCTGCTTCTGTTTTGTGTGTGGTGCAGAAAAAAGATGCGCACAACGGGTATAAGACAGGTGTGTATGTGTGTGTGTGTGTGTGTGTGTGTGTGTGTGTGTGTGTGTGTGTGTGCGTGTGTGCAACAAAGGAAATGAGACAGGATGGAGGATAGAAAGAAACTGAAATAAACACTCCAAAGGATGTCAAGCCTTCCTCATAGACTCTCTTTCCTTGTATGCAGAGAGGGAGACAGACAGGCAGATGAGAGTGAAAGAGAAGCTCATACTCCAAAGGACTTGCCTTCTGGAGCTGAATGTGCATACACCAATACAGACTAAGTAGTTGTTAATGAGGGACTCAAATCAGAATCAATTATGAATGTTCTATCAGGAGGCTTTGGGGCCATATCAAGGGAGCCAGGTATTAGAGAGTAATGAGAAATGGAACAGAGAGAAGTATGACCCTGCAGGCCTGGTGTCTCCAGGCAGCATGTGATTCAGTGGTTTAAATTCATTTGCATTCATTCAATTCGCAAGAAGGTCATATTTTATTAAAATGAAATGCATTTCTTCATGTGCCTCTAACAATCATGCAGGTAGACAAAGCCTTTGATTCTTGGCTGAAGACCGTGTCTTTTATTGCATACATGGACTGTCACAATTGTGTGTAGAGGAAGAAAGAGAGAGGAGAAAAGAGACAGATGAGAGTAGGTGAGTTCATTCTGACCCTATGCTGCTCTTGTTGATGTTCTTTTCTGGCCAGAGCTCCGTTTGCTCCAGCCTGATGATTGATTATTGTTTGGGGCCATGCCTATGGGCCTTATTAAATCAAAATGTAAACTCACTCTTATTATAAATTGCAGGGAAAATCTCAGTAGCCAACTCCCCCTTCGGAGTGGATCACTCTGACAAGTAAAGAAGCCAATGACATTTCCAGAGCTCGACTTTCCTGCTCTCCCATCTTGGATATCTCCTCTGATTCCCACAGGAATTGAGGATATCTCCCTCTTTCTTTTTGTCTATATTTATAATACCTTTTATTGTGTGTTCACGGCGGGAATGGATCACTCCATTACATCCAAATTAAATGAATTACACAAATTGATACCTCTGTCAAGTATTGTCTGCCAAAGGTTGATACACTGTGCCTTAAAGATCAATTGTTGTCCGAAACATAGCATCACAATGAACATGGCCACTGTAGTTAATTTAAGGTAATTAATAAATCAGTCCTACATAAACAGTCCTTAATAGCACACCAAATGTGTTAATGGACTAAAACAAATGCAAACTGCAAAAAAAAAAGAAGAAACTGTAAGGGACCTCATCAGAGGTATGTTGTGCTAGTGAGACATGAAATACGATCCAGTTTGAGTAACTGTAGGTAAGAAGAATTATATTGAAAGGTAAAAAAAACTTTGCACAAGTTTCAAATTCTATGAGATGGGATTTTCAACTTGATTTGAAGTTTTTAGCACAGCTAGAATGTTGTGGGTTCAAAATCATTTGAAGATTGAAATCACTCTTAAATCAGTCCACTTAATATGAAGCTATATCAGCAGGTAATTAGCTTACCTTAGCATAAAGACTGGAAACAAGGGGGATCAGCTAGCCTGGCAGTGTCCCGGTAAAATAATCTGCCAGCCACCTCCTCTAAGGCTCACTAATTACAGCATCATATCTGTTTAATCTGTGCAAAACCTGAAATCTGAAAATAACATGGGGCAAGATTCCTGGATTTTTGGCTAGGCACTGCGCCCAGCCAAGACAAGAAAAAAAAAGTCCCAAAACGTTTCTTTTTTTTTTCAAAGTCCTTTTATCTACAGATAAGAAGAGTCCCAGAGAAAACACTATTTAATCCTGTTTGATTAACGTTTGCTAAAATGTGCCTTTTGAAAAAATGAAACTAAAAATGAAATGGATTTGTGACCAATTTGTAAAAACTTACACGTTTAGTAGGAACAAATGTGCTTCATGTGCTACAGATAGGGTTTGGAGGATAAAGTAGTGATGAACAGACTAATCTATCATTTGTCTTATTCTTTTCATATGATTGCGCATATATATATATATATATATATATATATATATATATATATATATATATATACATAATTCATCCACTTAAATTTGTTAGAGTGGTGCACACTCATACATCAATGCAAACATACACACACAGAGGCTGTCACCATCCCTCACTGAGCATAGCAGGGTTCTAAAAAGGGCAACTTGTTTGGCCATCTGGCCTGCATATCAGCAGAGGTTATTATGTCGACATCATCATTACTGAACACAATGCTGTTTAGCAGAGGTTATCCAGAATCTGCACAATTATCTGTTGCAACATGCACAAAAAACAAGACTAGGAAATTGAGATATCACTGAAGGAAAGAACCCAGTTAGTTTGAGTAGTAAAATAATCATTTTTAATTTGTTCAGGATTATGTCAAAGCTTCTCGTTGTGTATTTGTCATTCACTCTGCTCCATATTCATAAAAAATGATATTTTTAATTCACTATATTTTCAAGTTTCTCTTTTTCATTTTTTGAATAAATGCATATAATGTGGACACTAACAGAAACACAGACTTGTAAATGGGCTGTCTTCAGATACGTGGTTAATGATGATAAATGAAAGAAGATAAATATACTGTACTTGCTGGGGGGAAAAAACCCTTTTTAACACCAATCTAATTTCATTACTCCAACACTAGCCGAGAATAATTGTTTTGTTGCTCGTCTCATTTTCAAACTGTCAAAACAGCTGCACACAGCTAATCAGAACGTTTGCATGATGAGCAAAGATGTGTCTGAAGCTGTTGTACACACACACTTAACAGTGCACACACAAGCCTTTACCAGGCTCCATCCCAGTCTGTCCTCACACGGTATCATAATCAGAAATGAAAACCTTATTGCTTAAATGAGCTGAGGGTGATAAAAAAGAAGAAGAAGAAAGACTCTGAGTTGTGTTTGATATTCCAACTTGGAGGCAGAGCTAAATATGATTCCTCATTAGACAGAAGCCAAGGCTCTTTCCAGATGCAGGCATGCACTCTTGAGTCGAAGCCACTTAGCACCTAATTAAAACAAGGAAACACTCAATGTGGTGTTATGGGTATCAATGATAAAGCTACTAGCTAATAGCGTTAACCATTTTGATGTGCAAAGTAAAACATCTCGTCTCTTGCTATGTGGTTTGATTTTTTTTATACGGAACAGTTGGGCCTTTGCCATTTGATTAAGACAGGTAGTTTGTGTGATAGCAGCACCACCATGTGCAACATTATGCCTACCATCAGCTCAGCGCAGAAAGATTTACAAGGGGTCACAAACATACAGGCTTTATTCAGTGTCAGATGGCATCTGGTCTCACAGATATAACACCAGGATTTTGCCAATTTTTCAAATGACAACATGTCAAGCAACATTTTATCTGCAGCTGTAAGTGTTTCACCGCACTGTTGGCAATAAGTCTTCTACTTACAGTATATCATGGCTGTCGAATCGATTGCCCCATGGTTTTGAACCCACTACTGGGCATTTGGAGGCACACTTAGTATTTTGTTTGCCTTTGATTTCTGGTACAGTACTCATCACTGACATCAATACACAACATTTGCTTCAATTACATTGACATTGCCACAAAAAATATCATACCATAGTTGTAATAAAGATGAATACCTGAAAACTGAATTCCACGTAAAAAGTGCAGTGTTGGTAATAGCAATATCAGTTGATCACTTAGGTCCAAATGGAAACATGTTAATAACTATACAATGGGTTGTTATGAAATTTTTGTAAACATTCATGATCACCATAAGATAAATCCTACTGAATGGAGCAACCCCAAGCAGCAACCAAATGTTGGCATATTTGTCTTCTATATGTCCCGAATCATATACTCCCAAAATGCAGTAGCCTTTACTATAAGAGCCCAGAGGGCATACTCAAAAGTTGAGTATGGAACGATGGACACTTCTCATCCTCAATGACCACCATCTTGGCAACGTAGCGGGAGGGGGAGGGGCTTATGAGACTTATCGAGCTTGTGAAAGTCACGGCCGAGGAAGCTTACGGCGGAGAACAGCAACATATTAAAAAATAAAGTACGAACGAAGTACCGCTTCGGATGAAACATGGAAAACCATTCACCATTAAACCATTCATTTTAGTCAAATGAAAGAAAAAAAAACATGGGATAGGCTGAAAATGAATGAATGTTACTAAAAATGAATGAATGAATGAATGAATGAGTGAATGAAAGTCTGTTGCCTATGCCCGCCTGTCTGCTTGGAACATTTCTGGCCCTTGAACAAATGTAGCTAATGACCCCAACTGCATGTCCTTTCATCTGGCTCATCATCTCTCCTCACTGGACCATGGACTCCACACATTTGGCTGCAAATTAATTTGACCCGGACCGACATAACTGAAGTTATAATAGCACCAAATTCTGAACTCATTACTTCAAATAAAAACTCCTCCACAGAAATTACTACACATGTTGTTTCTTATTTGATTCACATCAGTAGTGTGGTCATTTGACACATTAAGTGCATTTTTTGATCTGTTCTATGATGGTATTTGTCAGTGAGTGAAGTTGAGAAAAAGTTCTCTCCTTATACTGCCTTTATCCTTTAATTAGAGTACGGTGCGGTGATAGAAATTTGATTTAAATTCAACTTCCTGTCTTTTATTAGGAACACAAAGAAACTTGGAACACGAGGCAGATGGAAGTGGCTTATGTCTCCTTGGTAGCACACTGAGATGAAACCAGGATGGCAGCCAAAACCAAACACACGGAGACGCACTGCAGAGACGCTCACACACAAAACACATTTGCACACACATCCACACAAAAACAGTCAATATTTCACCCCTTGCATCTGCCAATTATGAACTAGATTTGTTTGTGGAGAAAACATACACAAGTCTAAACTTAGCAGTGTTCCATACACATACTGTGAGTCAGTAGTGCAAAACACTACAGCGGAGGACCCCCAAGGTGAAATCCCAGAATATCGACTGGATGATTCAACTCTTTAAAGTCGTTAGGCTTTCTCTTTTTTTCTCCATCTTTTGTAAACACCCAGTGAAAAACTTCACTCAGCTATCCTCTCTTCCTCTGTTGAAATAATCCTCTCTATGACAGCTCATAGTCATTGTGCATGGATGGTAACAGTGCAGACTCCAATGAGAAAACCTCAGTATCTGATCTCCATCTAGCAAACAGCTTGAGGGTGGCATGGCCTCGAGGCTTCCCTCTGTCACTCTGTCCAGGTTTGGAGACAGTCTTTTGATCTGCAGAGGAAGGATACCACATGCTAAGAATAACTCACGCCATGCTAGATGTACATTTCTTTCATGCTGGACCAGAGGGAAATTTGATAAGCATTGAATTGTGAGTTTCTGTGCGACACTGATGTGCTCACTGCCCATGTCAGACACTTCCCTCAGCCTTGTTTTCTACACCTTGAAGAATACAATGCACTAGATGAAAAACTTTGGGCAGGAAAGACAATGCTTGAGCTGCCATACCCTCTCCACTGCCTCAAAGGTGTTTACTGCCTTTGTTCTTTCCCATCTGCAGTGAAACACCAAGGAGTTCAAACTTCGCTGAGTTCCTGTTTATATTAGAGGCTGAAATATCTTACCCCACTCCGAAATATATTTGTAGGAAGTAATCCAATCATGTTCTCTATCTGTGGTATGTTTTATTGTCATCTTTTGTTTCCTCGTGTACCAAAACAATTCATTTCATTTTTCCCTTCCAAGATGTTTGGCTTTATTAAAATGATTTTATGAAACTAAGCTCGGAAAGAAGGACGGAGACGCTGCTGAGGCAGCTTATAAATAAAGTAATGCGCATGCTGTGATCTTAGTTGGGAATCTAGTGACAGTGAATGCAGTGTGTCACAAAACTTGAGCAGGAGAAGAGGAACAAGAGCGGAAAGGAGTGCAACAGAGACTACAGAGAGATAGACCGAGGGATCCAGACAAACTGCTTTCATTAATTCCATTTGTTTCTGTAAAAGGGTGCGATTGTGTGACCTTTGCAGGATCCAACCCATCTCCATCATGTTTACTCATTATGCAAGAGCCGATAAGATCCAGGTTGGCACCTGTCTCCTCAGGGAGTGATTGAACAATAAATGAATCCTGTGAAACTTTGTAAACTTACTATCTGTCTTGGTAGGTCACCAGTAAAAATAAACCAAAGGATGGGGTGGAAAGACTGAAAAGCCAATAAGACTTAAGGGCATTTCCAGAACCCATAAAAGCTGCCATTAACCTCGAGTCTACATTTCAATTAAGGCGAACGTAGTCCTGTTTGGCTTAAAAAATGCTTTATTCAGCGTTAACCTGGGCTGTAATCCTTATGCTTTTAGTGAGGAAGAGTAGCCACTGCAAGAGGACTTACTAAAACTCAACAGAGCATAACAGTGCACTCTTTGTGCCACAGAGATCTTTTTCTTCTGAACAGCAGGTCTTAGTGGCAAGAGCTCGGTAAATAGGAGAAAAGTAAGGCTGAGAAAAGGTTAACATACATGTTAAATTGCCTTTCAAGTCTGAATGGTGCAGTGCTTCTTTAAAGATGTTTTTCAGCTCCCTTCATTGATGCAAGTTATTCATTACTTCAGTTATATATTAGATTATTTCTTGCTGCTGCAGCGTGATCCACAAATATTCTACTATGACTGATGACCTGACAAACTGTAGTTAGATATGATATGGTATATGGTATAGAATGTTTACAGAATCCTTACAACAAACCTCATGTGGCCAGAGTGATGGAAGATAAATATAAAAGGCCCGTTTTATGCCCATTGTTTGATTTCCCTATTGTTGTGTCACAGAATATTTTAGGGTAAATATGATAATATATAATAAATGATATAAATATGATACCTCTACCCTAACAGTTAGCTTCTGTTAAAATAAAATTCTCTTAAGATTTACTATTTAACATGTTATATCTTGCTTGTTTGATCTATGACAGTTATCGTTTTAAAATGTAACACCTCCTTAAAACCCCAACTTGTTATCTTAACATTTTGTTGGGTATTTTTTGTACTGGTTTAAAAGCCAGGACATTAGAAATGCACTAAAGATTCTGATTCTGACCTTGTAAATGTTACATGTTAAAAACTATTTTATTTCAATATATTTTAACGTGTTCTTAAATCCTACTTCTTTTTTCCTCTTTTTAATTTCATCTGAACATGTTCTGGTCTTAATTAAAACAAGTTAATTTCACACGATTGAAAGTAATTAGAGAAAATTACATGTTCAGACACATCCACACTGGAGGCTGGGATTTTTTTTTAATTCTTTTTGGTCGGCAGCATGGTGGAGTGGAGTTGTAAGCACTACTCCACCTCATCATCATCCTCCTCAAAGCAAGAAGGTTCTGGGTTTGAATCCCGACCCTTTCTGTGTGGAGTTGGCATGTTCTCTCCGTGTCTGCATAGGTTCCCTCCAGGTGCTCCGGTTTCCTACCACAGTCCAGAAAAATGCAATATGATTGAATCGATTCCTGTAAATTGAGCGAATACATATAAAGTTTCAAATGACCAAAAAAAAGTATAATGAGCACATTCAATGTAACCAATATGTAAGTAAACTCATTTAAAAACATATATCTTGACCTAAAAATTTTTTTTAAAATGTGCAACCACTTGACATAATAAAATCAAGCGAATTCCACAAACCATTTTTTCAGCATGTTGGCAGACATTATTTCACCTCTAGACAAAGTCAGGATACCTGTTTCTTCTTCTTAGCTAAAAAGCATGAGAGCAACGATTTCATCTCACTCTCAACTACAGGAAATCTCCTTAGATTTCCTGAGTCTTCCATGCAGAATACTTCATTCGATTTCCTTTTGAACTAGGCCTTTGTCTCTCTGAGCTGTACCACTTGTGGGGCTCCCACCCAGTGAGGGGCATTGGAGGCCATTCCACAACCCTCCTTCAGGTCTTCATTCCATCTTGAAATACATTGACTTCCACATTAGAGCCTAATAAAGGAGAGCAGCACCAGCTTCTGCACCCTGCCGGTATCTTTCATGTGCCCAATTACTGACAAATCCCCAAAATCATATCCACCTTTTACCACCTTTAATTAGTTCTTTATCGTTACTGCTTTTCCTGGATGTCTACTCTGGGCCTAATATACTCCTGTCATCATGCTGTGAGATGACTGCATTAATCAGGAGCTGATATCCCCAAAAGATGTATTCACAATCTGCCTCACAGTCTGGATTCCCTCGGTTTTTGTCTCTGTGGGTTATCTACACTTAGCATTGTCATCACGGGCAAAAGTGCTGTAGACGCTGTGACGCTGAATGAAATGAAGGAACGAAAAAACAACAATGAGAGCAAGCAAAGAATAGCAGAAGAGCTGAATGTTAATAGAAGTCTTTTGTTGTACTAAAGATGGTTTCATGTTTTCTTTCAAATATATTAGTTGTCATTGTAAAATAAACACTTTATAAATGCCTAAGAGTTTCCCAGCATTTAGCCCACTGTGGTTTCTTTTTTCTTCAGTTGCCTTTGGACATGTAAGAGTAACAAAATATTCACAAAAAAAAGACGATTTATAAAACCCTCCTTTGAATTGTTTACGGCACATCACCTAACACCATGGTGCAAATGTTCATTTGCAAGATCCCTGACGGTCCGTATGGATTTAAAAGGAAGGGGAGACGGAATATGTAATAGGTCTGACATGTTTTTAATTCCACATTAACGTCTTCCTGACGGAGCCAAACAGTCTTGCCATTAGACATTCATTATATTGATCGTACAGCAGTGTCGAGTCTCATAGGAACATGAGGTTTCTCTCCTTTTTGTCTGTCAGCTAATTATCGAAAACAAGATTTGCCTCTGATTAAGGGAGCAGATCGTTGTCGCTGCAGACACATTGACATGCACAAAACACCTGAGGTTAGGAGAGGCAGGTGGGTGGATATGGTTGGGGCAAGGTCTTTCCTCCTTAAGCCTATTAAAAAAACAGATGCCAGATTTTAAAAGGTTTGCTATAACTAGATGGATTAAATAGCACCATATGTCTGTCTCCCAATTTAGACACTAAATTTGTGCAAACATTTATGTAACAGTAGGGCTGTGTTGGCACTTCCAGTTCTAACCGACAGACAAAGGCATTGTCTTTGCTGTTTAGGTGAAAAGTAGGAACTGAGTGAGAATTGCTGACACGTCATATAACAAACTTGCTTAATGCAATTTATAGGCTATCTGTATTATTTTTTACCCGACTGAGGAATGGGGACCAAAATTAGCTTTTAGCTAATCATCAGGTTTCAGGTATTGACATGTGTGGTCATTAAATGTGGTCCCTGTAAACCCAGCATGTAGATACTACCACCACTACTAATAAGAAGAAGAAGAAGAATCAACAGTCATCATTATCATCATCCTCCTAATCACCGTATGTAGCGCACAAAACAACAATTCAATACAATATCAATACCTTAATCCTTCAATGTTCAATTTAAAGGATCCTGATTATTCACAAACTATCTTCTGAAAGTCTTTTGATGATCTAAACTCAGCCACACGTTCATTCCTTTGACCTGTCCAAATGTAAATGTCATTACTCTCCATCATCTCTGCTCACCAGAGACAAACCGGTGACCTTTCCAGCTCCTACCTGTAATCATTTGTGTTGAGTGTCAAAAATAAAAGAGCGGGGGTAAAAGAAAATAAGAGGGAAGAACGATCTTCAACATACATGGTTGATCGGTCCTCTTTAAAAAAAAAAAAAAAAGAGTAACTGCTTTCAAAAGATGAAAAATTAAACATTACTTGACATTAAGGGTCAATGATGTTCCAGTCCCATAACCAGAAAACAATTTTTGGATACATCATGAAGAACATTAGCTCTCTTTGGACTTTTCCATATAGTCTGTTGATGGATGCCCGTGGCTATGTGTAATAACATTGCAAAGTCCATACAAAGGTTTTCCCATCTCATATCAGCCCAGGCTCTATATGATAAATCAGTAATGGAGAGATTTGATTCTAGTTTGCCCTGTGGAGCTCGTCTTCCCCTTTGACCCAAACGCCATAAACGGCCCCCCATCCCAGGAGGAAGAAAGTAATTGCTCATTTTGTAGATACAGCACCTTGCGACCAACTCACTACTTAATTATTTATATGTCTTCCTGGTGGGCCTTTCCCGTGAATTGCAGAGCAATATTGAAATGTGACAGAGAGATTGAACCCCACCCGTCTTTCCCCTTCAGACATATTTCTGTACATGCATATAGGAATTGAATTTATATCTTTATTTTTTAAGGCAATAAGAGTGAGTAAAGTGTGTCTGACTCCAATGCAGATTTTTTGTTTCATGCTGTGGAGACTGACAGGGTGATTTTGCCGTGATGTAGTGAGTGTAAAGCCTGTAGCCAGAGGTAGAATGCCAGAATTCACAATGTGGAGCTGTGGAGTAATTGATCTGCATTGCTGTCTATTCTCGGCTTCACTGCAATATTTCTAGATCACGTACTGTTGCACAAACCCTTGATCAACATGCTGAATCATTACATGTAATTCTCCATCTGAGTCATAAATCATATTGGGATGGAGGGAGGGTTTTTTTTTCTTGTTGTTCCTTTTCACTACATCTTTAAATTTGACTCCTCGCTGTCGTCTTTTCTTCCTCATTGTTATTCAAGTGCATCCTTTTAAAAGAAAAGGAGGAAAAACATTGGCTGGCAGCCTGATTCAGGCTTTTGACTTGCTACACATAACTTACTTTGTAAGCAGAAAAAATAGATTCTGTGTACAACATTGTGGCAGACATCCCCGCCCAACCCAAAATAGAGAAAATCAATAAAACTGATAATAAATTGTGTAAGCGTGCTTTGTCTTTCTTTGCTTTTCTGTGCATGGGTGAAGCGGCGTGGCTGGAAACAGCAGCCACAATCCTAGATGGCTGTGTGGGAATATGAATAATGTATTTTTCATTAACATTCACCCTCATCCTACAGTATGTTAGGGGCATTAAGAAATGGTGGGATGGACAAAAACAGGGTTTATATATTAGATAACTCCAGAAGGACTGTGTGAAAATGTAGTGCATCTGTTGTTTGTATCGTGCTATTTTCTTCTTCTGGCGCTGATTCAATCTGTGTGAAGGTGGGAATGATTTCAAATGTAAGTAAATGCACTCATGCAGTGCCATTCAGGCAGCTAACAAGTAAGGCACTGCAAGGTAGAGAGAGGGGGAAAGTATGGCACAAAATGTTCGGTGTTTATCAAAGTGGTCTAATCAGGTCAGTTACTCATCTCTGACGTCACCTAATCTCACACTTGTGCGTCCCTACCGCAGACTGATGACACTTTATGAGCCATACCTCACTGATAATATTTACCCCGGTGCATTGTTAAATGCATTATGTCATCCGATAATATTAAATCTCATATGGTCCCATCATAAACAAGTTTGTGCCCAAATGTCAGGGGAGATTGAATTCAAAAACAAAGTCTAAATTGCAGAGTGAATGTCTGTGTGGATGAATGCGATGGGACAGATTAGAAAACTGAGACTAAGCCAGATGTTATATTCCTGGGTGTGTCTTTGGAGTCTCTGCTTGGTTTCTCCTGCTTGCTGAGCTAAGCTGTTTGAGCAAAGCATCGTGGGAACTGTCATCTGCACTGAGCTGCAGATGAAATTAGTTTGTCATCATGTAGAAGGGAGACAAAACTGAACCAGAATTTTGCCTTGAACATTAAAAACTTTTGTTCTTGTGCTGTAAATGCTTCATTTTCTTCTAAAAATTAAGACAGTGTTTTTCTTTTCCCCCCCTCACTTTTTTTTTTTGTGCAGCCTTGGCAGAATCTCTCTAAACTGAATTATGTAGCAATTTGCTGTGTCTTTGATGTGATAAATTTGAAGCCCTACTGAAATGTACACAGACTAGAGGGTCTGTGAGCAACCTTCAATCCTGTTGTGCAACACAAGTGTATATCCACCCCGCCTGTCCGGAAAACAGAAAAATGAGACTGTAGCTGCTGGGCTTTTCTGCATAAAAGTGCTTCGTTCAGAGTCTGAGGGCTTCCTGATTGGGGCTGATTATACCGCTGTGGCCACAAAAATGATGACTATTCAGGAGCAGAGAAGGATGCTGACTGGTAGTAACCTCAGGAAA
Organism: Chaunax sp. Z400; assembly: GCA_037577475.1. Taxonomy (NCBI): domain Eukaryota; kingdom Metazoa; phylum Chordata; class Actinopteri; order Lophiiformes; family Chaunacidae; genus Chaunax; species Chaunax sp. Z400. Next base: position 10,618,698 of record CM075206.1, on the reverse strand, counting down.
AGGACAGTGAAATGAAGGCTGGGAGGCTTGATATGTGTGTGTGTGTGTGTGTGTGTGTGTGTTCTGAACTGAGGCATCATATTTATTAGAATAAGAAGCTGAGGCCTTGTCCACATGTGGCTTTTGCTTTGCTTTTTGACCTCTCTTAGATGTACGTGTGCTAAATATTTACTCCGATGTAACGCTGTACCTCCAATCCCTTTCTGTTTTTTTTGGGCTCTGAGAAAAGATTGCAAGGATGGAAGACTGTTTGTTTTTTTTTCTCTCCGCTTCATTCGGTCTGAAATAATGCACAAGATTCTGTGGTGTTTGTGGATCAATAGTGTTGCTCCATTGGTGAGTTCCTTGGTATGGGTGACACAGCTTTGCAGTTATTTGGAATTGAATTAGGGGGGTAGGGAAGAAGGCAGAGATGATGAAGAGTATCAATCATTCTGCCTCTTGCGTGAAGTTATTTGTGGGTTGACAGAATCGGCAATAATGAAAGTTCACTTGTTCACCACTAAGGGTTTGTGGGTAAATTTAGTTTCCCGGTGACACCAGACCTGGAACAAAGGGAGCGAACCCTCAGCAAAGGAAGCAATGTCAGTACAATCTGAGTGACTCCTTAGTGTTTGTCCTCGCAATGATTGTTATGACACAAGCCTTAGGGGTTTCACAATGCCACATTGTTCGGATCAAACACAGATTGCTATGTCCGTTCAGTTTTATCACCCCATTAACAAAGTCATAGCTGCTCTTACGAGTTTTTCCTCAAACCTAACGGATGTCTGACACTGGATGTCTAATGATGATGTCTGACAATACATATCACTGTATGGCCTTCCCATTTGTTCATGACAGGTCCATGATGCTTTCACTATCCACACACAAACTAAAAAAAAAAAGCACAATTACCTTTTGTCTTCTCTTTCCCTCCACACACAAATCATCGTTCCCCTCCGCTTCCCCTTTATTCTGCAGGAGAGTGATCACCCCGTCCCCGCAGATAAGATTTGATAACATTATTGTGGAACTGCCCTCTCTGCTGTCTCAGTATTAGAGCGCGTGGTTGCAATGGAAAATAGTTTGAGTAAGATTGATGGAATCCAGTTGTTTTAGATTCTTAGCGTGTCAAGGTCACTTATGCAGGGATTGGCTCATAACCTGTCAATCAGACGAATGGATGTACAAGGTGGGTTAGCAAAGGGCGGGACTGAGAATGCAGAAATGGTCGACTGAGGGCGTTGGGGTGGCACTGCAGAACCACTAAGGTCTGTTGTAAGTCCATGTTCTTCCCGATTCCTGTTTTTGTCTCTTGATGCCGTAGCTACATTAAGTCCTATTCAACAACTGACATGTTAGTTCTGAATTAAACCCAACACAATGTAATTATCTCTGTCAAAGAAAGCTGTTAAGGAGGTAATGTGATCATCCATCTCTGTTTGTCCCCAGGATATCTTGAAAATTGTCAATGAATTTTGATTAAATATTGTGTATGGTACAAGAGTTGGTTAAATTTTGAGGCAGACCCATGTACAAATGTGGATTCTGATCCTTCTTTACCCTTTTGCCAGTAATTGGATCCAGACCCAGATCATGATCCAGATTTGGAAGAAAATATATATTTGGGGGGTCAATTGTCAGGATTCACAGCCAGAATTGTAAGGACCCAATTGCAAACATGACACAGAGACACTGGGAGCAGTTCAGAGATTTAATATTTTTTAAAAAGCCAATAAACAGTCCAGGTTTAACAAACGTGAAAGGCAGTCCAAAATCAGGCAACAGTGTTCAAAGGGGTAAGGCAGGCTCAGAATCCAAACATAGACAGATAATCGGTGGACTTGAATCCAAATCAAAGAACAACAAATCCAAGTCAAAAGGCAAAAGCTAAATCCAAAGACAGGCAAAAGTCAATAAACCAAGAAAACTCACAAAGAACACTGGGAACACGAGAGAACGGCTGGAACGTGTGTGAAGACATCAACGGCAAACTGGCAACTAAAGACAGGAATCACACAGACCAAATACACCGGGATGACCGAATGACATACAGGTGGCTCAGGGAGGAGGAGACAATCAGCCACAGGTGTAGACAATCAGACAGTATATATACTGGAGGGAAAAAAGTTAAAGGTGAATAACCAGAGAAAACTAAAGGGGCAGACAGGTAAAGATAAACTAAACTAAAAAATCATCATGGTCACATCATTTATACATCTAGCTATGCCCAATGATACAACAATTAGTCATAATGTCACATAGGTATGATTAGCAGTGGTTTCTCGAGAACTGCATGAAGTTTGGGGCTTATCAAATTAAACTATGGAGAGAAATTAGATTCATACTGGTCACATATGATTTTTTTTACAAAACATACAGATGAATTTAATTTGCAGAATCCATAGCATCATCATTTGTTTCAGTAGGACATTAATTAGACCCGGTATTTTATCGCCTCGGCCAGGTCTTTTCAATCATGCAGAGAAAAATCTCACCAACATCATTGTCTACTCTGAAATGCACCAAATGACTGTTATTTCTCTGTTATGACTAAATGATGGTTATTAATGATTTAACATGTTTTGGTTGTGGGTACTTAAAAAAGTCATTTCAGTGCATCACATGCTTGTTTGTTTCAGTAGATTACGGCTAGAGACCCGGTGATGTGCATGACCATTTTCAAAGAAAAATGTACGTACATTTTATTTTAAAGGTTCAGTTCAGTTATATGCATGTGTGTAATGTATGTATGCATTTGTTTGTACTCAAAGATCCATGTATTTTATTAATTAACACTGAATGTTAACATTAATTTTTGTTTGTTTACAATAAAGCACTCTCTTGGCACCCTTACACTCCAAAGCTATATCTAAACTTAGCAGTAGCATCAAGCCATCTGTTTTCTGTGGAGCTCCGATTTGCGGCCAATAAGGATTCAAATATTCAGGAGAATAATATCCAAATTTATCCATTGTCTCTGATCCTCTTAATCTGGTTGATACTCTGGTGGTTTCCTTGTGCCACACAAAGAAAAGAAAAAAAACTCAGTGAACGGTCAATCAAAATAGACTTAATTAACAATGGTAACAAAGTCGTGTTGATGTGCAGAGCAACCAAAGAATAGTGACAAATACATTCAGTATTTATAGCATTCCTCATTTCGAGAATTGATATTTTACGAATGAAAAACAAATGTGTGGTATGATGTGGACTGCATATGTATCTTTACCGTCTCTGTGCTCATACCAATATCTCTGTGTTAAGATAATGACATTTATGTTAGATCGGCCAGTTGATAAGTCAGGTTCTAATTGTAAGGCCCCAAAGATTTGAAATATTTGTTTCTGAATTTTTGTATTCCAGTGCAATTGGGGGTGAATGAATTGGATTTGTGGTGGTCAAACTTGAAAAATCTAATTATATCTCACACTGTCATTTTTTAGAAATGGTCCCTGTGAATAACTAACAGATCCTGTTGTGAACAGTTTTACCAAAGATACAGTCAATTCAACCCTATGCACTGGAATGTAATAAACGTTTCAGAGGTAGATCCCTCAAAACCTCAACACATGAAACTAAAACAATCGGCATGGCCAGGCGTCGATAGGAGTATGAAGAAAACTATATTTTATTTGGATGAACTGGTTGTTTAGTGTGTACTATACAGGATATTAAATCTCATGTCATCCAGTAGCATCCTGGAAGTTAAACATCATAAATCAAGACGCAGTAATGTGTATAGGCCTGTCTGTGGTCCAGAGAGAGTTGAATAAAACTAAAACAGATCATGTAAGATAACATTGCTGTGGTAGATGTAGTGAAATTTGACATGATTATCAAATAATTTTTACTTAACAACAAATCGTGAGACAAAGCCGGCTCTTCGAAAGAGACAGAGATGAAATCTGGCATCCATTCCTGAGAGCGTTTAGAAGAGCAAATGCAGCAACGAATTCAACAGACGAATGTTAAATGATACATATCCCAATTTAGCCACAAATAAGAGAGGTAGATTTGCACGGCATACATTATTCCTTCAAATATATATGTAGTAATCATACAGCCACCCAACTTCATTATTCTATAAAGAGAAACATCAGAAACAGCCAGCTGTTCTTCAAACACAGAACACTCTTTACATGAGAGGTTACAGCAACGACACCATGGGTCCTCTGAACTGAATGATTTGCATACTCATAGAATGCAGTGTATAAACCTTTAGTGAGGACTTGATGGTAAAATCTCCCTAATAACTGGCTTTTTTTGAATATCAAGAGATTATTGGGAGGGGTAAGAAAGAATCTGATTTCCCCAACATCATTTGTTTTCCACAAGTGTTCCATCCCTCCATCTTTTGCTTTCAAATTGGAATATGTGAAGTGATGCATTAGCATTTCTTTACTGTAGTAGTATGGATGTAATGGTCTTGTAAATCACTTTGAATACAATATGTGAAGGACTTCAAACAATAGTATATTTATCTTTTCCCCAACGCATACAGCTGAATTACACATGAATATCTTTATTTAAAAGACAACAGATTTTTTTTTTTTTTTTTTGCTCTAATGTGATGACTTTGCAGCAGATTTCATATCCTATTTTGAGCAGACTGATCAAGTATCCTGTCGTCAAAAGCCTGATGCAGGATTGCTGTGGCTCGACAGAGAATAGTAAGAGAATGAGCTGGTAAATGAGGTGTCTGACTGTCCTGGCCAAGTGTTATCTTGGTGCTGCTATGTACAGCCGACTGCTGTGTAGGCGGTGAAGGCAGGTGACAAGAAAAGAGGGTGGAAAAGGAAGAAGGGGTTTTGGGAGGGGAGAGAGGAAAGTGACACATACACAGAGACATACAGATGGTGGAGAATACAAGAAAAAGCAGGGGGGGGGGGGTATGGGTGGAAGCCTATGGGGGTGCCTGGTCTGTCAGGCATGTGATGTGGCTCATTTTTACACCGCCGCAGAATGCAGTTATGATGCTATTATGTCTGTGGTGATACCTCACCCCCCCCCCCCCATCAGAGGGGAGTTCAGCAGTTTAAGGCTAATTACTCAAACTATGCTCCTCACTAAATAACAATATTTATGTGCATGCAATACAGATGGGATAAACAAAACAATAGAAATCATTGGAATAAATATACCATAGTCTGTTGGGTAAATAATACATAAAGAAACATTTGCTGCATGTTGAAATATAGCTTCACTTCTTCCTTTGCAAAATGCATGATTTATATTCTATATTTCAAACAGCATTTTCGTGGGTTTTTAATTAAGCATGGGCCAATAACTGCCATCTAGTGCTTCAGCAATGCAGTTTCATTGGTATAGAAATATTCTGAGATTTTTCTCCCTGTCTTTTGTGTTAGCTTTTGTGTGTAGCTGTCATATAGATGACAATTCATAAGAAAGATGTGCTACACGTTGCCTACCTCTCATAGAATAGAAGAATGAAATTTACAGGAGTCTTGTGAATGAGCTTCTTGGTTCCATTTTCAATTGTATTTACATCTGACTGGGGTTGCCAATCATTAATTATTTTACCATGTATGTAATGTGCAAACCACTGCGTTGTTTTCAACTCATTTTCTTTTAATAATTAAAATCGTATCATACAATTTGCAACGTCTATAGTTTTCTGCAATGAATTGAGATGTAACTTTGTAATAAAAAGAGACACGTCTCCTTGAAATGTCACCTTTGAACTAAATATTTTTTAAAAAGCAGCCTCCCAGTAGATTTGAATTTTATTTAAGTCACAAAATCGGGCGAGGATTTACAGACTATTTAGAGCTGGCAGCTGGTGAAGAATTAAGGGCTTTCATAAAGACATGACACCATAGTCTTTTCCAACTGCACATTTTTACCCCGGTGTTTTATGACCATTTGAATGCCCTTGTTTTATGCCCTTATTCTCAGGTGGACAACTACAAATCAGTCAACCATGGAGCTCCTGGGTTAACTCCTGAGAATAGCTGTGGCCTCAACATTGCTCAGCTTGCTCTTTAAGAAATGTTATGAAGCTTATTGATGAAAACCCTAATACTAAAAGCTTCATCAGTGCATTCAGTCCTCTGGATAAGTGTGGTTGAAGAAGGGTTTACTTCTACACAGTTAAGAACAACAATGCATCACTTTACTATTCACTGACAAAGACATATATGCGGGTTAGTCCAGGGAATCTCTCAGAGGCCACTTACTGTATGTCTTATCTGATGTATTTTCTTTTCATGTTTTTACATAGGACTGGCTTCTTGAGTGTGTGCCAGATTATGTGCCAGATATTAGACGTGGCAAGGGAGGGAGAAAAATAGAAAGAAGCAGTGAGAAGCAGATGAAAAGAAGTAAAGCTCGAGAGGGGGGGGTGGATGGTTCTTACATGCTAATAATGATGCGCTGAACGGATGAAAAAAGGAAAAGATGAGACAAACCCAGGCTGTGGAATAATATGGACAGTGGGAAGGACACCAGAAGTGGAATGTGAGCAGATGAAAGAAGAGTACAGTGTCTTAACACACAGCAACAACACTTCTCCAAGCCAGTTGTCAGGGAAGCCAATAATCAAATACAGGTAATTGAGTGCAGTGTAAACTAGGCAGTGCTCCTCAAGTGGATCTTTGTGTTTGCGGAGACCTACTGACCCCTTTCCTCTCTCTTGTCTCCTGCGTGCGAGTGGATACGGCAGCATGGATGTGAGCGCTTAAAGTGTGATGCAAGACCATTGGTTGGCAGAGCTCTGAGAGACTCTCAATGAGAAAGTGAGGGGCTGATTTAGAGGCATGCCTGATGAAGGGCCGATGAGTTCGGGAGGGGTGTCAGCTTGCAGATGGGCTCAACAGGAGAGCGCCTGTGAGCAGTAGGAAAGCTGAGCGCTCCAGAGTGTGTCAGAGGAAGGGGGCTCACTAACAAGATGAAATATCAGCACTCAATATGCAAATGAGCTTTAGAGAGCAAGCGATGTGGGGTATCAGGCCACCATCATGCATAAAGGGTGATTATTTTCGCCAATGATTTAAAGCAATAGTGCACCATTTTGGCTACTGAGCTTATTGGCTGTCTTGCGAGGAGTTAGATGTGAACACAGAAACCACTTTCATGTCTGCCTGTTGAATATGAAGCTGCAGCCAACGACCAATGAAATTACTGTAGTTTCGCATTAAGACTGGAAGCAGGGTGAAATATCCAGCCCTGAAATTATCTTATGTAAAATTGTTATAATACCGCGTGAAATAAGTCGAGAACTTAACCCCAGTAAGACCACCATATGGGTTATTTTACAGTACAGTGAAACAATTGGTTTAAGTTTAGGTTGAATGTTCATACACACATACTGTCATTAGAATCTACTGCCACTGGGAACACATACTGCTACATTGTGGTATAACACATCAAAAATATGATTTTAGTTTCAAGACAGCTTTGTTACAAATTGTGTCACAGTATATACTGAATGATCACATTTGTGTTGCTTTTACCTTAAACTTCCTTATTCCATGATGACCCCTCAATCAGGAAGACATATAACAACACTCCAATCGGGGGAGACAAGTGAATGCAATAAAGATGATTGTTTACAGCAGATGATATGTGATAAAGTCAGAGAATCTTTAGGCGGTTAGACACCTCAGAGGGATTGTGATCAAAGGGCGTCTGCCTTGAGCAGGAGCAAGATAAATCCCCCATGGTGTCTAAACACTGGTGGTGGTGGTGGTGGCTGATGAATATGCTGAGAATGAGGAGCAATGATGAAGCTGGTGAATCTGCAAAGGCTGGGCAGTAATGAAGAGGTGGAGGGCATGCATAATAGCAGCATGAATGAAGTATAGGTACAGAGAGAAGCATATTTTTAAAAGATGGCAGCAAGATGATTGGCTAACAATGAAGGTGTGTTGCTTTGCTGTTGGATAGATGTGATCAGCTGATTAGAACAGATGATATCTCAATTGACAGCCTCATACAATGACAGCTGGAAATAAGACAACACATAAGTTTCATTTGTTACCTAGTAATGGGCATCCAATATATTCCAATATAATAAAGAAGAAAATGATAAATAAATATCCAATATTTTGCTTACTTAAAGATATTAATTTTAATTTTAACTCACTAATTGAAATGGCTTATCTTTCCTGTGATTGTTTTTTTCAAATTTGATATTCCTTGTATTAATCCTATAGTTTTTTTTTCTACTAATTGATTGCTCTGTGAAAATCCCACTTATTTGTGTGCATCACTACCAAAGTGTACCAAAGCACATACAGTACAACACACGAGGTAACATCAGTGTGGAGAAGAAGAAGTACACTCTGACATTGTTTTTAGCTATGCTGTCCTAAGCCGAGAAAACATCCATATCACATTTGCTGTAATGTAAATGACATCTGTCTGTTTCCTTCTTCTGGAGATAAAGTGCTCGGGGCTCGGTCCCCATCTTTTCTACTGGTAATGATAAGAGACAGCAAAGGTAGCCTTGGCATGATGCCTTGTTTTTGCAAAGGCTCAAGCAACTAAATGACAAAAAAGAGCACAGCAGGAGCACTCAATTTGAATGTGAGCTTGAGTTTGCACAAGAAAGATGATGTCCTTGACCACTAATGCTAATATAGTGCACCCTCTTCCTTTGCTTTTCCAACCATTATATCTTGCATCCCACTCAAACAGATCTGATCGTGAACTGCATGTCTGAATGTGGACTAACTGTCTCCCCAGTTTGCCTCCCTCCAAAGATTATCACAGCAGAGCTGGCCAAGGCTGCTTCGCCACGATCGCCACGATCAAACAGAGGGAAATGGTAGAGCCAGAAGAGGGAGGGCAAAGCTAATTGAAAGCCAAACACTCCTCAGCCCTCAGGGATCGTCTTTTTGGTGCATGGGACGTGCTGAGTGCTCTGTATTTAAAGAGAAATAGCAAATCTTACAAATGACATGGATTCACCTCCAATGGCGCTGGAGCCTCCTCATGCAGCACAGCGCGTGGTGCTGAATGCCGGAGGAACAGCTTGGCGTGTCCCTCAGGAACAGACCTGCCGACTATCTGCAGCTGTGCTGAGAATTGCCATTTTTAAATATTCACATATTTAATCAGCTGAAAGGGCTCTCACTCCATTCAGACACAGAGTGCAAAAAACACACACTCTTGCAAAGACACAGCTTACACTGGTAAGTCATGTGCAGGGTTTCCTTGCAAGCAAAATATTTATATTGTGATTACGGTTTACGATTGTTTGATTTATGAGAATTTGTTTACTATTAGAGTTTTGTTGATCTTGATCTGAGGAGCTTTTTATTGCCTCGCGTAACCATATTTTTTTGCAATATGTGCAATTTTATTCTGCTAAAGGTTCGTCTTTACAGTGACAAAGCATCTGCAGATCCTCTCTCAATTCTCAGTGACATCACAGCAGACATCATTGAATGATCCAACCATTTTCATGAATCATTGGCGAGACCATTTGAATCTCAAGCCACCAATACCTTTTTCTCTCAAGTTATTAATCTGTGTCTGCAATGGCTGCGTGTTTGTTAGTTTATACATGATGTGGCCCTTTAATTGACTAAGAATCAAAATAATAAATGTCAAAATCTCATCAAATCAGACACAGAGCTTTGCAAATGAGGTTGACATAACTGAAAAATAGATTTAGACAGCACAGACAGAATAATTGCTGAACTGAAAGGTTATCAAACATGACAAAATCACCTTGAAAATAACACATAAAATCTAATGTCTTAGTCATTTTTTAAAGCAGGTACACAATAGAAGTGATTGCTTGACTACAATTGTCTTATTATAACAGAAATTATGTCCCATGTCAGACCCAGGAGAATAAATATGCACGCTAACAGTTGCCAAATGTTACTGATACTGCAGTGAGATTCTGCAGCAGTACCAATTAGCTGTTTGCATTGCTTTGACCTGTCACTAGGATATCTGAGCACCTTTTATCATTGTGCACAGTGTGAAGTGTGGAACACATCATCTTTAATCATGTGTTGTTTTTATTTATTTCTCTTTTTTTGCTGTAGTAAAAATATGTCCCCACGGCATGCAGAGTCCCCAGACAGCCACGTTGTTTACTGCCGATTAACAAAAGGAAGGGAAGTCAAGACTGTGACACCAGGTAACTTGAATGAGGTGCCACGATACCACAACAGGAACACAGGAGGGATTCCAAAGCAGCAAGATTGATAGAAAAGGAGGAGGGCACAGAGGAGGGGAGAAATACAAAGACAAAAAATATTGATAGGGAGGAAGAGATAGAGAAAGCAGAAAACACTGAGAGACAGTGACATACCTCACTATCAATCCTCATTGGTAAATCCCTCCTAACAGAATACACAAGCGGTGCTTGGTGTCATGCATTCTGCAATACTTAACAAAAACAGTGCAGACAGAAAAAGAGTTTTTAAGGACATGTTTTAGTCCAGATCAGACCATCTTTATTCAATAATAATAATTAGACAGATGTCGGGTAAAGTACAAAGCTTACTGGGTCATGTTTCAAAGTACCTGAATGATTTAAAATTCATGGAATTGAAAATCCAAATTCCATCCTTTGTCAGAACTCCTTTCACCTCCATTTGGTGCATCTCAACTGCATTAGGTTGTTAACTTGTGCAAAGGTTTGCAGCATTTCACCTGACGACATGTTTGAATTCCACAGACTTATTCCTCATGACTATTTCACATTCGCATGATCCTGAAGACATCAAAGCAATAATATCAGACTTGAAAAATCCATGTGCTTTACCATTTCATAAAACATTGAAGCTGTAAGTCCCAAAATGAGCATTACAATTAGCATTTACTTATGTAAATAATCTGTGATTTGTAATTATTATGAAACCAAGACTCAACAGTCATGCTAGGGGTTCTTTCAGACTGCATTTAGGCACAACAGTACTTTGAGCTAAATGCTATTGTCAGCATTCTAGCATGATCACAGTGCTAATGATAATGCCTACCTGATTGAGACATTTCACCACTACAATTGTCAATCACACAGAGGGGCTCGAAGAAAGGTCATGGCATCACAAAAGCTCCAGTGTTTGGAAGTAATGATTCCAATTTCTTGGCAATCCATCTGATAGTTGTTAAGATATTTCACTCTGGACATAAAAGGTGGCCTGACTGAATAAAAGGCTCTATCTCCTTAGGGACCCTTTAATGCTGGGAGACTCTTTAACAATCTGAGCCTGTCAATGGCAAAAAATTAGCACTTTCAGTGGACTTAATTTGCTGCCGTTACAGATTGTATCATGGCATCTGACTGAGGTGATCTATGGGACCATCTATATTTCTATTTGTCCTTTTGACACCAAAATCTGTTAGGAGAGAGCCCTCGTTCAAGAATAATGGAATCCCCTCTCACATTAATACAGTCACACTAATAGCATGGCTTTTCTCATGCGGTGCTACAGAAAGTGAGAGAAAATTCTTACATATTTAAGAGGCAAAATACCTCATCTTAATATTGACCACCCACTAATTCACGCACAAATAAACAACACAGTCTGACAGGGCAAATCCTTTTTTTGACCCCAAAGCATGTGCTTGACTCTGGAAACATTTTGGGAAAATTTAATGGGAAGTGACAAGACACCTAGCAGAAGCAAGATGACACATCTACACAACATTACTGTGGGCAACATCACTTCAAAAATTTTCTAATATCCTAAAAATACACTTTAAACACGGTGGAGAGTCTGCCAAGGGATCAAACAGGCACAAGCGGTACACCAGCTGGTACTGTGGAGAATACCTTGGATTCCTGCGGCACAGCGACTGACGTAGCTCTGCACAGGTCACAGGATTAGCAGGTTTGTTAGTGGCAAACATGAGTAATAGGACAGAGGAAGTGGATGCTTCTCTTTGTGCTGCTTTTAGCTGCATGTTTACTTAATGTCACAGCTTTAAGAGCTTAAAGAAATTAACTTATTTTACCTTTTTTTTTGTTGGATAACAAGTAAATATATTCAAGGAAGTTATTTTAAAATAAAATGAATGTATACCAGCAATAGATATCCATGAAAAAAATGTCAAAACTTATTTCTGTACTACATGCACCTGTACTGACGTGCACTGTCCTAAATATGCCAAATGAGCTTCCTCTTGGCTTCATCATGATTCAATATGCTCACATACAATGACAACATGACATGTTGCATTTCTCCTATATTTGGATTACTATTTCCCTTCCCTAAGAGGTCCAGTATCAGTCTGAAGAATATGGCTTATTATTTTCATAATCTGCTCTCATCTCACTAGATGTCTATCACCACACCTGGAAAAATAGGAGCTCAGCTCTGTGCGTATCACTTGTTCCCCCCCGGAAACTTGTACTGGCACAAAGACACAGCCTGTTGGCTGGGATTCTCCTTAAGTCCCAGTTTAAAATTGAATCATCAATGACACTGGAGCACATACCTACACCATACTGTATAAAACATATGTCTAGCTAGCTCTTATAATAGAAAAATACAGAAAAAATGAGGTGGTTTAATAAGATAAATGCTTCATTTATGATAATAGATAAGTGATAGTTGTGATGGATGTCTATTGTTTGAAAAGTATCATATAATTGATCTGAAATTTACTGCACTGTTAATACAAACTCAACACTTCCTGTATCTTTTTTGACAGCGTTTCAGTTGGCTGAAACAAGGCTTTCAATGTGAAACATTTGCAGACACACCATAATGTAACAACAGCCGGACAAGATTAAACAATGACAACGCAAAGCAACCCAAGGGGAAGGCTGATCAATACATAAATATGTGTGTATTTAAATACCATTAACACCATGGTAGGGTTCTGTTAATGTAAATATAGTGCCATGAAGATTATGTGCTGATATTGTGCAGCCTGTTTGTAGCACAGCAGTGTCACATTTTTATGTGCTTTGTGTTTATGTTTGACAGATGATGGTAGGCCTTCACTGCGGTAATTACTAAAGTGTAATAAAAGTAATTCTATGACAATCAGCCCTTTGGTGGGATTCACTTAATTTAGGCACCCACAGGTAAAAGCATTGCCTCATACTGAAGTGAGAGCCTGTTGCAATAAAGAAATAGCATGATTATATTGATGAATTTATTCAATTAAACTATTATTAATAATAAACAAATTATCCTGTTTTTTTAAACAAATTGGGGTTGTAGAGCCTTGTAATTATAATGTTTCTAAATAAAATATAAGTATGCCTTCCTTTGCGCGAAGTGAATCATCCCTAACACCTTTTGTACCTGCATCACTAAAGCATGGAGACAGTGAATAGAGAAATGTCCTGAGGCTAATAAACCAAGATGTGTGCCCCACTGTAACCCAAGTGCTGCTGAGGTCTCTCCAAGCAAGACTTTGAATGTCTTTATATCAACAGGACAGATAGAGGAGAGGTGCGATGTCTCTGTAATATTTGAGTTAAGATTAAATTATTCATCTGATATCAATCAATAACTGCACTTTTTAAATGTGGCCTTGGATTCAGAAAGTTAACCATGATTAAGAAGATGTTCTTACTGCTACTGTACATATATGTCTCTCAGTCTACTTTTACATTGCTCTCAAGTGAACGTTTGGTGTTGACTAAATCACAAGATTTTGATTATATACGGGGTGTGTGTGTGTGTGTGTGTGTGTGTGTGTGTGTGTGTGTGTGTGTGTGTGTGTGTGTGTGTGTGTGTGTGTGTGTGTGTGAGCAGGATAACTCAAAAAGATTTGAAAAGGTTGAAATGAAATTTGGCCCTGGGGAAGGGAACAGGTGATTAGATTTTGAGGCTTGTCAGAAATATGGTATAGATGCAAGATTGTTTTTTTTTGTTTGTTTTTTTTACAAATAATATGATGACACCATGACCTGCCCTGCCTCTGATTGGCCTGGTGTGATGATGATGTTTATCACAAGTAGGGCGGGTAATGGCATTGTCATAGTGGGACTCGTAAATTCGCTTGGAGGAGGCGTATTTCAGAGACTGCAAAAAATAAACGGCCACTTGGAGGCAGAAGAAATATGTTATAAATACATACAATATTATCACAATATGGTGACTTTTTATAGCAAAAAGTTTCCTCTTCAGACAACCTCCTGAAACAGAGGAACACTCAAATTAATTTGTGTTTCCAGCCCCCGGATAATGTGCAATAAGTCCAGTATTCACTTTCCTCAGAGTTGTTATGCTCCATCTACTCCTACGGGAGTGTAAAGTGGGGTTTCTGGAGGTTTGTCACTGAAAACAGCAGCCTGCTGTCACCGAAAACCAAGCTAAACGTGAACCATAACAGTTACATTTCAGGCTGAAGAGCCAATGACCTGACAGATGCTAAAACACACCCTTAGTGCTTATGGAGAGCGAATGAAAACTACAGAGTTGGGTGGGTTCTCTGTAGGTTCATCACTGTAAGCAACATGTGATCCATCCTCAATATACTGATTAAAGCTGCTTTGAAAGGTGTTTATTTGTAACAAGCAAATAGGAAACATTTTAGTCAAATTTAAGGAGGTCTGCACAAAACAACGACAACATGTAAAAGTCAAACATGCTACAACGTCATCTGTTTTCTTGCATAGTTGCTTCTCCAAAAGACCACATTTAGCACAGTAGGGGAAATGATTCATCGGTGACTCATTGAAGGATGTGGATGAAATTGAGAGGCACTATGGTGCACTGAGTGTATTGGTTGAAACAGGAGGGAGTAGTAGAGGGTGATGGTGGATGAAAGGAGATCTAAGAACCCAGGGCTGGACAAGACTTTGAAACGATTGCAATATCTGTGGAGCTGTCTTCCGCTGTATATCCCTGTCCATCATGGCTGCATAGGGAAGACAGAAGGAGGAGGGTGGAGGAAAAAAAAGATGAGAGGTAGCCGGAGAACTTATGCCCCTCATCTTTTTCTCCCACCTCTTCGCAGGAGCAAAGGGGCTTTGTCATTCAAACAAAAGTTGAAGGAGTATTAAGTTATTAAATTAACCTTATTTGAGCTGTATTGTGTCAATGTGAAACGTGTTGCAATAAAACCTTCTCTCTCTGCTCTGTGATTGAGAGGGCGTTATTCTTTCGCCAGTATCTGTAAATAATGCCTTTCAGGTCTGCACATTCGCTTGAATTGTACAGGTGAATAACAGGTTAGGTTAGCCAACGTGTTCGTAATTGCTGCAAAATGAACAATGAAAAGGCTCTTTCCTGTCCTTGTTAGAGTGGCAGGCAGTTGAAGTTTAGCAAATACTTATTTTATGGTCCTTTTATATTTTTGACAACTCAATTTGAGAGGAAACTTAAATGGCGATACCAATTAAAACCACTCCTCTTTGCATTAAGAAACATATTCCTGCAGGTGCATTCATGCTCAATGTAAACACACATTATTCTGCATGTGGGATAACAATCGATCAGTGCTGACTAGATTCAAGGCTATACCAAGAAAATTAAGGAGCTTGTCTTCCATTCGCTCTATTTGGATTCATCTCTCAAGAGATAGCTATCAGCTCAGTGATGTAGGTAGGATTTATTTATTTATTTTCACCTTTTATTTATTTATATGTAGTTTTAAATACCGCCCACGTCTGCTCCACATTCCTCTTCTTCGTCTTCTCACTCGTTAAGATCCAGGCACTGCAACACCAGAGCTGACAGTCGTTCACCTTTTGTGATTCATATAGATGATCCAAAAGCCTTGAAAACCGCCTATTGGCAATGATCTAAATGTAGGTACATTGACATTCTAACATACACATGTATATAAGTTTGTGCAGTGATGTGATCCTCATGATGAGCAACAAATGGGGACTTGAAAAACTAATTTTGGCTTTTAAAGAGAAGCCAGTTTTTAGTATTTTCAGAATGACATAATGGTAATTTAAAAAATTTGAAAACATTGCTGTTTAATTACACTCAATAGCACTACTTATAGTAAATCTTAAAACTGATAAGGAAGTAATTTTAAAAGACCGGAACAGCAATCTGCTGGAATGCTGTGAAAATAACAAATAATCATTGAAGTTAATCATACCTGCAAGTTTAGTCTGGTTTGATTCATTTAAAACACAGAGACCAGGTATTATTTTTTATAATGTGGGAATCAGAATAAAACATTCCTTTTACTGTCTTAGATCATTCTTGGGTCTCAGATGCTGATCCGTAGCCTACATAGCGGATGATTTGTCGCTGCAGCTTGGAAAAAGGCTTCCCTCTATTTCATCCTTATTTACAACTGCAAGAAATATGCATGACAAAGGAAAGAAGCAGTGCATTTTAAATTAGACCTTACTGTGGCTCTGACTAAAGCCTCACAAATCATATTCAATCATTTTTATGAAAAGTTAAGTGCTGGAGAAGGAAAAAGAGGGGGAAAAAGGACAAACGTGCATATATATGTCTCATACCTTGAAGTCTTTCCATTTCAGAAATATGTGACATTATGTCAGTTTCTTGCTAAAGAAAAAGTACATATTACTTTAATTTCATTCTCTGAAGCAGAGGTACCTTATTTATAGAACAGGATCCTAAAAGAATGACTTGCTGAACAAGGACATCTATGGGTCATATAGGATACTGCAAAAATCATGACGGGCTGATTGTATCTATCTCACCTTGCTTGATAAATTGCAGTAATATAGAGTATTTATAATAATATAGGTTTCTTTGTAATAGTAAAAAACAAAATCTGTTGCATTTGCAAAGCATTTCAATGTTATTTATTTATCACATTATTAATCTGGCTGCAATTGTCCAACATGCAAATGCATGTTCATGATATGTGTTACAAATTGTACAGTCAGAATAAAATGGTATGCATATAGGTCACGTTCGGCTGTCCCTTCCACTCATGTCGCTATGGGCTTGTATGATACAAATTACTCACATCCTTCAATATAATCTTGCACAGTGTGGAGGAAGCAGGGGTAGTGAACATTAACCTTACTTAAGCTGCTGCTTTTCTCCAGGGGATTTGAAAGGATTTTATTACTTAAAATTGAATGGCACACTTTAGTAGGAGGGGCGGCCATGCTTTGGCTAAAACTACTTAGTCGGACTGATACACTAAACTGAAAAATGTCTTTTGATGTCTTTCATGGAGATCAGCTGCATGAAGAGCCAAAGAGTTCTGAATGTTCTTTTCTTTGTGTTTGTTTGTTTACTCAGAAATATACATCACACACCACAAAGACTACCCCATGTCCCTACAGACTCTCTCTCAAAAAGGAAACACTGAGTGACCTTTTTCAGGAACCCTTATTTTCCTCATCATACTCAATCAGCACAGTGTTTAGTGCTTTTGATTCGAGAGGCTGCTTTGACCTTTGAGACCCGAGTGAAGAAAGATGAAGGGCTTTCTGACAATAATATCAAATGTTGGATTATAAAAAGATTTAACTATTTGCTGTTGGGCCAAGGAAATAAATTACTCTTTAATTGTGACGCTAGGTTTATGTGTATGATTTTTATACTTAGTACGTTTTATGTGTTGAGTTATAAATGCACAAAAAAAAAAAACGCTCATTTTTTCCCTTTTTGGGGATTTTCTGTACATTTTGTGAGGTCACCATTAGCAAATAATGTTTCCTATCGCACTTCATTCAAATCATTTGTCTTAATTTGCACACAGACGTTAAACAAACTACAAAGTCTTTAGACCACTTGACAGTTTGCGAGATGAATAAATAAAGGAACACATTCTTTTATCCAAGCACATCCCCGTGGATCTGTCTAATGACAGCTGTGGATATTTAATTGTCCTCCTCAAACAGAATTATCTCAGTTCTGCTTGAGCCTGCTCCCAGTCGCATTACTATTGCATGGCCCATGGCCACTTTTACACATGAAGACTGCCTTACATTATTTACAAACTGGAAACAATTGCAGGAGCGCTGTATTACAGGACTGGGACTCGACCATTTAAAACCTAATCCTGAATTATGAATGTGTATTTCGTTTAGTGTGCCATCTTACATTAAGTACCTTTTTGTAGCGAAGGTGTATTATGGGACTCGCCCTTCTGCTGGGCTGCTGTTTGTTTTTTGGAAGAAGAGAAGAGGACAGATTCAGGACAGGAATTCTCTATTTGACTTGTTCTGGGCAGACATTTGGCAGAGAAATACTTCCAAAGTCCAATGGTATTGAAGGATTTCTAGCAGGTTCTATAGCTGCAGGGAGGGAGCTCAAATAAGCAGGAACAGACAGACAGACTCAATGAATGGCTGGATGAAGACAATGTCAGTAAGATTAGCTGATACAACCACAAAGGACCTCAAGTTAGCCTCATGGTAAGCATTTCACAATTTGATAAAGCAAAATCAAATCATAGCCTCTGATCAGCTTGCGTTCAAACCTGCATCATGCTGGTATCTGGCATTACAGTGGTAATTATTGACCAAACCTGTGACGGAAATACCAAGAAATCAGCTAGTGAAGAGATGCTCTCATGCTGTGTACAGTATCTTATGTGTGTGGTAGGCACTGGGCAATACTCCTCACAGTTCCTTCAGTTGGGATCTAATTTTAAAAGACTTCCCTCCAGGTCCACTTTCAAGCTGGCTCCCCATGTGTGCTGGTTCAGATTTACATCAATGTAAGAGATAGAGGCCGCTCCTCTGATCTTCTCCATCAGAGGGAAGAAAACTGTGTACACAGAGGATTAACACTATATTCTAAGGGTCTGGTGCACCTAAAACTATTTCTCTCTTACCTCAAGTGGTGTGTGGGGGATAATAAACCTCTCTGTGGACAATTTTCATTGTTTCTAAATAGTTATTTTAACAAGGTAATCGTCTATATTCTAGTGCCTCTGTGAGGCTGTAGCCCACACGCATTTAGCAGAGGGCAAATTTTTCACACCAGCATACCAACATGCTCACAATGGCATTGCTTACATGCTGATGTTGAGAAATTATAGGGTTAATCTTTGCCATTTTCCACATTTTCAGTTTTAGCCTATTTGCCGATTAGAGTTAAACACAAACACAAAGTATTGCTGAGGCTGAATGGAATGTAATTTGTTTTGATATTTGGACTCAAACCAAAGTATTGGAAAAACTGTAATATTGACCTGATCGTGGTGCTAGGAGAGAAGTCCAGAGATCAATGTCATTATAATTCATCCACTGGGAACCATGAATGTCTGCACAGAATGGCCCAGTAATACTTATGTTAAGATACCATCAATATTTTTCAAATTATAAAGAGTTTTAGGCATATTTCACATACGTGAAAACTTTCAACTTGTTGGTGGTTATAGAGAAACAGAATACAACACAATGAATATAATTTTTAAGGAATACTGGAGTATAAATATATATAAGTGGAGGCATGCCTCAGAAATGCATTCATCAGGCAGCAACTACCACCACAGATTGACATCTGTGTAGTGCATGTGCTAAAGGCCAGGCCTGCTCAGAGCTCACAAAGTGAGAGCATCATCATGGCATCATGTTGTATTTAAATATTTATTGCTATAGTTCCATTTTTTTTTATTTCAATTTTGTAATCATTAACTTTAGTCATGAGTATTGATCATTGCTATTTATTAACAAATTTTCAGAGAAGTGATTGCCTGCTGCACAGTAATCCTGCTGGGTGCAATACCCCACCCTGGAGGGCAGGAGTTTCACTGATGGACATTGTATACAAAACTATGTTTTTGGATAAACCATGTATTTCTTTCTATTTTATTTTGTTATGATTTCATGTGACAAGTTCATTGTCAATTAGATAAATAGTTGGAACTACTTTACCAAGTAGCTCTAGTTATCCAAACTAGATTTCTCCCAGGGGAGCTTTGCTATGCTTTTGCTATTTCTTCCAATGTAAAGTAATTGGTGGCCTTTAAAGCTGTACTTTTAAAGTAGCTTTCCCACCACTGCATCTTTATAAAAGCAATGTTCACCAAGAAGATCCCGTAGGACACTTCAAATCACCAGCGGTAGAATCACAGGCATTGTGGGAATTGTCAAAAACAAATCTGTCGACTTTAGTAGATTGTAGAACTGAAGATGGAGCCGAGACTTTAGCAACAATCTGTTTCTCACCTAATTCAATCATTTACTATTTTTAGAGATGCTGCTTTTAATGTCTGCCTATGTTGCTATGCAGGGTACTATAGAGATAATGTATAATCAAAGTTTGCAGTAACCAAGCTTGTCAGAATTTCAAACGTTTCCTTTTGGCAAGGCGTGAAAAGAGCCGTTCATGTCTTCAGTATGTGTAAATGAGACACAAGATAGGAGGGTACCCAATCATAAAGATACGAAAATCTGTACCTTAAGATGTTCCATATGAATTACACATTTACATATCAGACAAAAACATAAACATTTTAGGACAGCATACAACAAACCGAGGATGTTTAAATTAAAATGATAATCATGTTTTTCGGCAGGCAAAAAAACATTGATTAATTTAGTAGCTTCATTCTAAAGAATTTTTGGGTTTTTTTTGTGATGAATATCAACCACTGACATAAAGCAGCATACTTAGCATACATCTCAGTGATTAGGCTTAATGCAGCCGTCCTGAAGCTGTGACTAAGGAGCCTAAAAATGATGAATGCCCATTTTACTTGAGAAAATATGTCTGGGAAGGAAGATGACAACACAGGCTTAATTGTCTGGTAAATGTTGTCAAATAAAGAACGGATGGCAGCATGCAAAGGGAATTAGGATGCCTCTCTTACTGCTACAATGGACTGATCCTCAATTTGAAAGTCACAAAGCACATCGCCGTGCTTGCTGTGTGGCAGAGAGGAGTATAAGAGGTGTGTTGGACTGAAAGGTTGAGCTCATCATTGCAATAGGGAGTCAAACAGCCCTGAGCTTCTGCAGCCAATGCATGAGGGCTGCAGGAGACGGGTGGGGGGGGAAGAATATCATAAGGTTATGGCTACAGAGGAGGGGGTGGGGCCCTGATGAGTTATGCACACTCAGAGGAGGATGGAGCTGTTAATTGGCATGCAACATCTCAGTTAAGGGAGCCCTTGTGGGACAGTGCAGTTCAAAGACTTGGAAATGTGATTGCATTTCAATCAAAGGACTAAATGATGGCAGTTTGGCCCTCTGCCAAAAACAGATTGGAGGCAGGTAGGTCATTAATCAGACATTCTTGCACTGCCAGTGACCTTTTTGTTCTTATGTTAGTCTTAGGTTAATAAGTCAAACCAACACTGCATACGATGAGCTTCATGCCTTCGGCTCTGTTTTTGGATACAATGTGAAGCCCGTTGAAAAGTGGGAGCAGCAGGGTGGGGTTCCTTTTGTGAAGGCGCACTCCTTGCTGCTCCATTGGCTGTGCTTTCACTGATCTACAGGGGAACTCCATTGCTCGTTAAATGACAACCCACCACCTGTTCTCGTTTCATCTCTGCTGTCATGGCTGTGCCTCATGGGCCACTGTTGAAGGGCAGACACCCAGGTAGTCCATGAGAAATGGAGCCAAGTTTCCCATTCAAAACACTCCCCATCCATTTCCTGTGGCCGCCACCTGTTCACCTATCTCTCCCTTCTTTCCATAACCACCGCTGCTGCAGTCTCATGCACCTTGCTGCCGCGTGAGGGGTGGGCAGATTGTTGTGGGATGAGAGTGGATTGTTATTGTCACAGGGGGCAAAGGAGGAAGGAGGTGGATGTTACTCCATGTCCCTCAAGTTCCAGATGTCACTTTTTAATGACATAATTATGACCGTCTTACAACTCCCCTTGGCCCTCTGTACCGGAAGCTACGCCACCATTCAAGGACACACACACATAAACACATATATATTTCCTGCATACTATTATAATTCAAAAATAGTTGTGCTGCTTCCATTTGCAGTCATATAGATGTGTTTTAGAAGGAGTTTATAGTTAGTTCTGCTACAGTTAATTTACTGCTTTCAAATAATATCATTACAGGACATTGGAGCTTTGAGAAATCAAAGCTGTTTAAGGCCATCTGAGGCCTTAAGATGTCACGATTTTTATGTTTTAGGAGTAATTGTTCCGTTTTCAATGAACAGACATATTGTTTTCTGGCATTCCTCTGATATTTGCACAGAAAAAAATATTGTTTTAAGGAAGAGTTCATGTTATGAAATAGCATAATGTCTGGAATTTAAGACTAAATCTGCATTTTGGTAAGAGGGCACAGCGCCACTGTTGCCTAATTTAGAAAAAAACAACAACCTGCCTTTAATCATATAAAATGTGAAACATGAATGGCCCTCATAAAAGGAATGATTTTCTAAACGGATCAATCAGAAATCAAACTGACCAGCTTCTTTGCCGACACCCTGAAGATGAGGCCATTTAGATCGGCCACTTTTTGGTCATTAACCATGTGCTCCTCTTACGAATCTTGAAGTGCTTGCTCTTTCCTGAAAGAGCAGCTGAGGCTGGCAACTCCGTGTTGAGAGTCTGAGCCACTTTTTCTTTGCTAATTCTGTCTTTGCTTCGTGTGGCAGAGTTGCTGCTGTAGGACGAGGGCCATGATGAAAGGTGTTTTGATCTGGAGGCAAACAGCACAAGAGTGTGAGACACACAAACTGGTCGCTACCAAGCTGAACATCAGCAAACATACACTCCACGGATACATGGGAAACTGTGAAGGATGATCACAATGAATACCACGACACGGTGTTGTTTCAGTGGGGACCTGATAATGATGAAGGCTGTTCCCACTCTAGCAGGGCTAATTGGGGTTCAGAGGCATCTAATGCTTGATAGATGGAGAGGGCGAGTGTCTCAGTGGTGTATGGCACTGCTGGCACAAGATCACAAGCATTAATAGAGCTGAACCTTTCACTGAGTTGAAAGACATCTGTTGCCAGCAGGTAACCCCGGCTTTATCATTACCAGCTAGACCCACAAATGTTTTCCTGGCATGACAATTTAAAGATATATATATAGGTGTTTGCTGGCTAATTCAAGCTGTCAACATTATCCCTGTTTGTAGGTGAAAAATGGGTGCACCACACAGCGCACCAGATGGCAGGAATGGATCATCAATCTGAGACTGCAGACGTGTGATGGATGGAATCTCTAGAGTAAACAGTTTCAAACTAAGAACCACACTGAAAAGAAATTCGCTCACAAATGAGCACTTCTGTGTGTACAACATGCACTGAATGAAATGCAAACACTGTTTTACTATTCATGTTTGTCAGAAACAATTTACAGACACAATGCATGGTGCAAATGGTTATAAACGGCAAGTCCAACCAGCTCTATGAACTGCTGTTTTTATTATGAGGGCGAACACTAATTATCAAGCAGGTCAAATGTCCCCTGCAACAAGGCCTTAAAGCGGCTATAATCAATTTACAATAACAATGTATCAAATGACACTGAGAAAATAATTTGAAAGGGGCCACTAATAGAGACAAACTCATAATGATTAGTTGTTAAGGGTGCAGCTGGAAGCTGTTTTCAGACAACAAAAAAGCTTTATAAACCAATTTCACACTACCTGCTCAGTACCAACATAAGCCCACAGATACAGTTAGCAACACGCTGGTGAACGTAGTGTAGCATTTAGCAGCTGAGGAGTCAGATATGTCTCTTGGCTGATGGTAGAGACCAAACCAAAGACATTGGTAATGTTGCTCTGTGAATTCTGGGTATCTAAATAACAAATATAACGTACCATACGGACTTCAAATATGTTGACTATGTCAATATTATGTTCACAACTTGCTTCCATTGCCCCCAAGTGGCCAAAAAAATCTGTTACTGCAGGTGTAAAGAAATATTTGGACATTTTGGAAATTAGGTTTGGTGGCTGTCTAGTACTGTGTCGCCGGACTACTTTTGAGCCGTCACCGTGTAAAATCACAACATGTTAAACCAAGAGGATGAGTAAGGGATAATGCCAGATATGTCCAGTATCAATAATTAATGGACAACAGGGATGTTAGAGCAATGCACGCTGGAGGACGACTGCCTCGGTGGTGTACTTGAACCTTGAATATGGACAGTTCAAAGGGCTTTATCCACCTTCTACCATGGTCTCTTAATGAATAGATAGAAATTTCAAAAATGTATTATCTCCACAAAGGAGGTGTTTTCATCCCTGTTCATTTGTTTGTTTATTTTTTTGACATTTTCTTTCATTTCTGAGGGAATAATGCATGTTTCATGATAAATAAATAAAAAAGAAGAAATCTGGCATATTTAGAGAGTTGGTATCTATGAGTGTGTGCTATTTAGTACAGATTCAAATCAGATTGTATATTGTACATATTATATAGTGGTGTATGAATAGTTTATTGTATATTGTATAAATAATATATATATATATATTGGTATATAAATAGTTATTGTATAATGTATATATTGTATATATTATATATAAAGAGGTGTAGGATTATATAAGTTTACACCTGTGCGGTATAAGTGTTGGCGGATGCAATTTATTGTCTTTCAGTTTTGTCTATCTGTTTTTTTGTTGTTTTATTGTTTACATGTTCAAAATAAAGAGAAATCAAATCAAATCAAATCAAAATCTGGATCCACAAGATTTAAATATATTTTAACAGAGGGTAGGCTTTTCCCAGCTGCTATACAGTAACAAAAGGGGCTAGAACCCTGCACCAATGGTTACTGGGCTATGAGTTTTATTATAGATAAGAACTGATTGAATTAAAGGAGACTGTAGGGCCTTAGTGGTGTATTAGTATTTCCATGCATTTTACATTTTTCACAAGCCATAACTCAATTTCTCTGGTAACACCTGATGGCTTGACTAATTTTAATTCTTTGAAATGATCTATGCTGCCATCTTGACTAGGACTCCCTGGAAGAAGAGATCTTGTATCTCAATGGGAGATGGCTTAATAAATAAATAATACCTGGAACGATCATTACCATCCTTTTCGCTCCCTGTGCAGGTTCACTACTCCAGTAAATGACTCATATTGTAGACATGACTCAGCAACGGGAGATATTTTGAATCTGCTCAGCCATGCTAAGCCAACGTTATACTGGCAAGATTCAAAGTCAATAACATTGTGTACAGCCATCAGATGATGGCTTAGGTTGGTATGTTCAGATGGTCAGGCTTCATGCAGCTTGTGTGTTACAGTCACCATCCTGTCATGAGGACAAGCACTGGAGGTCTATGGTGCTAATTTTGAGATTTTTTTTTATTCATGAAATGTTATCCTAACGTTGAGGTGTCAATAGCCAGCGGATTAAATTTAGAACAGTGTACATAGTTTCACTGTAACTACTGAGTAGGTGTGTTCGGAATCAATGGACACCCTGCAGCCAATTAGAACGGAGTGTTCACCCAGCCCATGCTATAAAAAGTAGTAACCTTTGGATAGAACTGTTTTCCAATGTCTTTGTGCTAAGCTACCACTGAAACTGTATACAGATTTGACATTTTGTGACAGCTTCCCCTAAAAGGGAAGAGAAGTTCTCTGGTTAAGTAGGCAACATCCTGGGTATGAGGTGGCAAAGTGAGCAGGCTGAGTATCACAATGTCTGCAGACAAATTCAAACCCACTGAGACATCATGCCACATCATGACAAGATGCACTTCTCAAGCAAAGTAAAACCTCTCCTGTTAAATTCTGAATATAAAAATCCGCAAATTTAAAAAAAAAAGAAAAGTAACAGTGGAAGGCAGAGATGAGCCCTTTTATGATGGAGGTATCTCTATATGACATGTGACGACCAGCGCATGCAATGAATAAATCATCCTGAATCAGGCAGCGAGAGTAAGCAGTTGTGTATCTTCACCTCAGATGCCTGGAGAGGCCTGTCAGACACAGAAGTTAACAAAGCCTACCTCCTCATTACCATGCGAACCGTGTTTCAGCAGATCTAAGTCCAAACCTGACACCATTACCCCAGCCCCATCCTCCCAGCTCCACAACGCAGGAGCACAATGTTTCTCCAGAGTCTATTTAAACTGAAGTTTAAGATAGCAATGCTGCTAATCTCTCCCAGGAGTCACCCCTTAACTTAGCTGTATTTAAAGACCACCTGGACTGTCTTTGTAAATTACGCAACCAGAGCTCTCGGATAAGCTGGCAATTTGTAGCCACTGTGCAAAGATGCCCATTGAGACTAGCAAGATTTTATCCGTTCACACAACTTTGATCAAATTCACTCACTACAACTCAAACTCCTTAATCTAACTACGAGTCTAATGTGATGGTGGGGAAGCTCCTGTCAGTGTGATTTAATGAGGAAAAAGGAAAAAGGAAGATTTTTCAGAATATAGTTTTATTTATAATTTATAATTGGCAGATACAAAAAACTCTTAAACTGTATCCAAAGTGTGCAATAAAATCACTGTTGATTTTTTTTTTCCAAAAGAAAAATACAAAAAGACCAACTACTTTGGAAAGTTGACAACCAATGTAAACTGGAGTGAACTGGTAATTCTACAGAGGGTTTACTAATCGCTACTAATGCTCTTTTAACTGACTACAGTTTGTTAACAAATTGCAAATCAGCTTTGCTCTCCCAAGATGACAGCCAAAGTCATTATAAGTACATACATCTACGTTGGTGACATTCTATTTTCCCATTGTTAAATACAAGAAAGGCAATCATAACCATAAGCAGCACAAATGTGTAGAACACATTAAAATGAAATTAAAAGAGTTTTTAAATTGTACCAAGATGAAGATTCATGTGAGAGAGGGTAAACAAAACAAAAAAGGAGGGGGGCAGGGGTTATTTTTCCAAACATAGTGTTGTAAACAATTACCTTCAATCACCGAGATGCACACACACACACACACACAAAAAAAGGAGCTTGTTGAGTGCCAAACAGCTGTTATTAATACAAAATGCTTCAGCAGTCTGCACAAGCATCAACCTATGGAATTAAACAATGAAGGCAAAAATGCTTCTAAATAAGTATTCAGAAAACTCGTAGCAGCAACACCATATGAAACTGGTTCCTGCTCGTCAAAGTTTGATGACAAATCGCAAATTAAAATGGAAACACAAGTAAAAGGAACATTGTATCAAAAAAGACATTTCACTTTCACATTTCAACTGAAACACATACACGCATCCCAAGAAGTTCAATCTAATTTCCATCCACATTCTTGCCATGATCCCATTTCTTAACAGCGCATGAGCATTAGCAGACTTTTGATATGATGCTGGTGCCTTACCCTTTATATCCCACAGATATGACATACACAAAACAATCTTGATTCAATCTAAACAGTTACATGAACACAAAAATACAACGTGTGGCTATATTTCTTTTGAAAAACTGCCATCTGTAGGGCAACTCTAGGCAGGAAAGGATCCAAGAATGTTATTGGAGATTATTCAAGTGCAAACATGTGTCAATGTAGTTTTTTCTTCTTAAAATTATTCTCATGCTTACTGAAACTGTTCTGCAAGCGGTTAAAATGGATATCTCACACAATCATACATTCCTTTTGTACATCCCCATCCCCCAGATGGCAAATGTCAAAAACAAAACAACAAAAAAAACTCACATAAGGATTCTAAAAAGAAAAATACATTTCATGTACACAGAATGTCCAGCCAATGTTTGTGACAGAAAAACAAAAACGACCCTCTACACAGCCTAGATCCTCCATTCCTATACAACTCAAAGCTTTAAAATGCTAAGTCTTTAAACATGCAACACCATCCAAATTTCCTATTGAAATTTTGCTATGCTAAACTCACGGTAACTTCCTCAGACACCAACATTTCCAGCTAACTAAAACTAGAACTATGCGCTAACGATCTACAAAAGTTGTCCGAGGGACCGCCTTCCAAATACTTTTAAGGACACTGATGTCAAAAAAGATGCTCATTCATAATGTGACACAATTCCCTGTCAAAGTATCCATATAAAGCACTTGTGTAACATACTGTGTGCTCTTCCCTTTACTCTGGCAAAACAAACAGCCATTTGGAGAGTATCTCTGGGGGTAGTGCAGCTCTGTGGGGACAATGTGAAGAAGCAATTGCAAAAACTCTCTTTTCTTTCTTTTTTTTTTATGTCCTTAAAACCTATATGAAATCAATGATGCAGCAGTGATAGAACTTTTGTCATAGGCTGAAACCCTGCCATCATTCTAAGATGGCGAGGAGGACTCAGAGTTCTTTTTCCGAAGCTCCAGCTCATTGCTGACATAATGAGACTCAGAAAAAGCCATCCCTACATACAGATTCAGGTCAATTAACATGAGGTCTGTTTTTTTTTTCTTCAGTTGTAAGAGCGCAATTTTCTTTTCTTAAAAACTGCCTAAGGTAAATGCAATTGTGCATTAAACAGCCTTTTACTCAAAGAGTTGCACTCACTCAGAATCTTTCACCCTCTTACTGTGACATCTCTCATTTAGAGTAACTCTACAGTGGCATTAATTGACAGTCTTAAAGCCTTTACTACATGCAGATACAAGCATTACAGATAAAGACAACGTTGTTATGCCTGAGCTTCGGTGCAGTTTTTGTGACATTCCTAATGCAGAAAGAGTTCACTTTTAATGTTAACATTTTTCAAAAAGGTTTATACATCAACTTAATGCTGTTTCTACAAACAGCACATTAAAATCCAGCATCATCAGTACCTTTAGTATCACACATTATATAATGGCTACATGCAGCCATACAATTTAAGGCTACTTCTCTGACCAAACTGTTTAAACTCCCACAGACCGACAAATTTTTGACATCCTTTACAACAGAGTGTTGTGAACCTGGTAAACCCTTGTGACTGACAGGGATTTTCATGTTTGGACATCAACACAACAGAAAAGTAACAAACTTGACAAACTCAAAGCCCACAGCAGTCAGAAAACACTGACACACAAATGTATTTGTAGTAAGTCGGCTAGTACCACACCATGATAGAGCCAAATCATACTAGTGGAAGAAATATCACCATCCACTGGAAAAGTTAAGTTTGTAAATTGGAAGAAAAAAAAAATCTGGTTCACACGACAAGCACAGGTTGGCCATCATCACTTGTTATACAGTGAAGCCTTGTTATTTGACTAATTGCATAGGATTATTGCAGAGATGTTCTCATTTGCAATCTGATCATGCTGAAAATGATCAAAAGAAGGATAAAAATCGGTCAGTCAACAGAAAGCTTAAAATCTGATTTGAAACTTCAGGGCAGTAATACTTTCCCATTGTTTAAATGTACAATTAATGGATAAAAAGTCAATAAACTTTCAAATTCAGAGTACAATTAGATTTTTTTTAAACACAGATGGCAAATTTATTCTAATTGGCTCTACTTGTGCAGCTGGCTGTTACACTTAACCATACAACACTTTGCATGTCTAATGTTTGCACTTAATGTATGCAACTAAGATAATTTGGCTGTATACCACTGCTATAATTTTGCAGTAAATTATGTGCTGGCAGGTTTCTGGAAGTGGCGCCTCCTCAGACCAGCGGGAAAAAAACTCAGTGGAATGGAGGGCTTTACAGGGACAGGGTCACCTGGGACACAAAGAGTCACCACAACCAATCATCTCAAACTATGGTCGTCTGTAAACCTTGTTTAAATCTCTTAACTGAACACAAAAGTGCAAATTGCTACCGCTGTCCTATGTCTGTATCCTCAGTAGTGCTTCTCCTGCAGATAATCTTTCATCTTGTTAGGTAAGGGCAGTTTCTGGATCAGGTCTATTCTTGTGTATTGTCTAATGACAAAGCGACAAAGGTACTGCAGGGATCGCACTTGCATAAACCGAGATACTGGGTTGGTTAGTCTAACAGGGTAGGTTGCAGACCCTGGTAAGCGAGACCTGGAATAGCAAAAAGCTCCATTCTCTGAGTCTTTAATAGAGTGTTCGATCAAGTCAACGATGGACGTGTGTCCCTCCACATCAGGCTGTTCATAGAAGCTGAAGCGTCCATTTGAGTGTTCAATGCGAGTGTGGAGGGTTTTGCCCTGTGACCTGAAACTCAGGCTGAGTAGGTACCTGTCATCAGAGCTGTCTCTGACCAGGAATGATCCATCAGCCAAGTTGATGAGCTTTTCCTCTGCCTCCCAGCGGGTGATGGGGCCCCAGTACCAGCCCTGCCTTGCTAGCTTCTTCAGTTCCTCTGTCAGACTGGTCACGACCATAGGCCCGCTGCTCTGGACCGAGTCATACACTCGGCTGACCCCAGGAGCTGAATTTGGGTCAAAGTTGAGATGGTGTCGAACTCTCGCAGCTACTTGGCTGTCTGAAGAGCTAAACCCTGAAAAAGTTCTGGGAATATGTCCATTACTTGTTATGGGTGGCAGGAGCGGGGAGAGGGGAGGTGGGACTTCTACTCTTGAGCTTTGGAGCATCACACCAGCACAACCGATAAGAAGACTATTAACTGAGGTTTCCATGAAGAGATCTGGCGGCATCCCATTAACCAGTTCATGGTCCTCCTGTCCTTGATCTGTGTGGAGGGACCCATTGTCAGCTTCAGACACCAGCTCCATAGGAGAGGAGCTGTCCAGGCAGAAGGAGTGGGACCCTTCCGGGTACATTCCCTCATCTAAAGGCATTGTGTACTGGATGTAGTCCTGGGGAGTTAACCCCAGTACAACAGGCACATCATTTTCATCAATATTTAGATGCAGCTCACCGTTTTGTGGCTGCTGGAGATTCTTTAAAGATTCTGCTTGATCCTGAAAGAGGCCTTCCATCTGGAAATCATGAAATTCTTTCCGGACGCCATTTAAATTGGGACTTGGGTTGGGAGAGTGAACCATGGCTTTCACTTTTACCTCCATCTTTATACAAGCTTCATCAGAGTTGACTGACCGCAGGGGCCATGGTGAGGGGCTATAATGATGACTACGTAAGGATGCAGATCTAAGGGGTCTCTGGGCTTTCACCTCATTGAAGCTGATGGGCACAGATGAGGATGAGAAGGTGTCATCGTCGTCAGCTGAGCCTATGCCAGAGGAGCTGCCTTTTACTTTCGCCTTCTGCTTGGCAGACAACCTCCTTTTTAGTGATCCCATCAGGCCTTCACTCTTTGCACGGCCCTTATTCTGGCCCCCTTTGTCCTCTTCACCACCAAAGTCACACCCAGATAGCTCTTTGGTGTAGCAGCCCCCAAAAAGTGACTCTTCCTTAGTAAATTCTGTAGTCACCGAGGGCTGCTGGAGCATGACAAAGTCACCCTCCTCTTTGCCCTTTATGCTAAGGGACTTGCGGATGGTCTTAAGGCTTATCTTCTTCATTCTGACAGGCCCTCCGAAGTGGGGGCATGGGATGGCTCTCTTGGTATCCTGATGAAAGTGCTATCCACAATGTCCTCTCATCAGGCCACACAGAACAAGTCATGCAAACAGTGTAGCCATCAAACCCTGCAAAAAGAAAAACACACAAGATTATAGATATTCCATGTTCCAATACTTCAAAAAGTAACACACATATCAAACCACACTGAAAAGATTTAACTGAACGCTACAGCATATTACAGCCAACTGGTGCAATTCCCACGTATGTTGACAGTGATCTTTTTTTTGTTGAGGTAACTGTGTTAGGGCTGCAAATAACGAATACGTTCGTAATGATTATTTATAGCAAAAATAATTTCTTAATCATTTGATCAATAAAATGCCAAATGACGAAAGCTTATTGTAATTACCCAAAACCAAATGTAATGTCATCAAATACTTTGTTTTCTTTGACCACTGGTGAATAGGGTTCAAATTGGAACCAGTTCCTAAACTTTGATTCCATTGGAATGTTGAAGAAATTTTAATTTCGATTCTGCTTATCGGTTCCTAAACATATTTCACTCGTGCTCAAGTTAAGTTTCAGTTTTCGTGGTGGTGGCACGCACTCTTCATAGCTCTTCCAACCACCTCACAGGTTGGATGGGTACCTAAAGTCGGGCACCACCATGGACCACAGCAAGAAGCGCTTTATTTTGTCCTGAAAAATGCTAGGTCGGCACAGTGCAACACCTGTGCTAAACTTATTTCATGGAAGGAAGGATGCACAACTAACATGAACACCTTCGCCTACATGGTGTACAAATCAGCGAGTATACCTTGTTTCATGTGTTACACCGTGACACGAATACATGTTTGATACATTCTTTATACCGAATGGCTTGTAAAAAGTTTTTTTTTTTTTTATACATTTCTCTTCTGTAAAATAAGCATGTAGTCTGTTTTGACCATGCCCTTCAAAGAACTGGAATTGAGAATGGTCAAGAACCGGAGCCGAAAAGCAAAATCAGAATTGGAATCAGAATGGTTAAAATCCAAACGATGCTCAATCCTACATTCATTTTTTTATCATGCAAGATAAAGCAAATCCTCACAGCTGAAAACCAGGACTCTGAAAATGTCTATCATTTTAGCTTACAATATATAGGCATCAAAAGTAACATGACATTGACTAATTGCTAGGGAAGCATCCAACAGAAGCAACACCCACGCAGCTACTGGCCCCAGTCAAAAAATACTTGCCACCAGGCCTGTGCTTTGCTATGACTGTGAAAGATTTAAGTACTATCTTTCACATTTAATGAAACTGATTTTTTTTACTTGCATGTTGTGTACAAATTGTGTTCTTCCTATAACCTGTCACACTTTTAATGCAAATCCTTTTCTTCAGTTGAATTGACTGCATAAAGTCTATGATCCACAGTCATCAACACATGCTCAGAAGATTGCCTGGTAATGCTTAGCTAGGCCTGTGCTGCTGCCACTGGTTTTACCATCATACTGCTCACTTATTGAGACTGTGTATTTAGGATCATTTCCCTGGTGCATTTTTACTATGGACCAAGTAAAAAAAAAATGGCTACAGATCCTTCACTCCCCCAACATAGATGTGGCCACCCACAGCCTTGTAAGCTACCGTTTATAAAAGCTACCATTTATACCTCAAAGTCACTATGTCATTTTTCTAGGCTACAGTGCCAATAAAAATATGTCACTGTTAAAATATTCACTGATCACACTGTATTAGAGTCATGAATACCTATCACTGCCTTCCCATCTGTCAGAAAAATCTTTGACTGCTATGGCAGACCAAGATTTAAAAAGCATATTACGCTAGAGATATGTGCCACTGAAAGCACGTAAATAAAAGCTGCTTGATAACCAAGACGACTGCAATCTGATTACTCACCATTATGTACAGGAAAATGGTGACTCAGTTGGACGGGTCAAGTTCCGCTTCCACCACCACCTTTCATTTGAAGAAACGAAAAATAGAAGCAGCTATTTGCAAGCGATTTTATAAAGGGACAATGAATACTGCAGATAACCACATAACACCAACAGTGTGTTACTGTAATAAAGCCAACGTTAGCATGGTTTGTCCAGGCAAGGCCTACGGACACAACAGCATGCCTTTAGCTTAGCTACGCTTGTTAGTTGTCCCTTTAATGGCAATATTTTACAACTATGTGCTCGAACTACAGTTAAATTGCTAAATTTGAAAAATATATATACCATAAGCAACATAATATGGTTATTCGACATAAATTTTCTATTGAACATAATGTTGTTTTCATTGTATGCTAACATCAACTAACTAACAACCAGTTAGCCTGTCTATTACTTAACGAGTAAATGTGTCATCTATCAAAGAAAACACACATTATTTTGTCTCTTACCCGGTCACTTCTGCTTGTCTTTCTGGTCGAAATAGCCCAGAGTTGTCGATATTTGTCTTATATAACACGTTCATGAAAGGCTCGCTCCTTAACGCTAGTCTTAGCTTCGCTAATGTTAGCTTACTACCTCAGCAGTCAGCTATCTTTGTTAACGTTTGCAATCGAAAACATTACCATTAGCTTCCTTTTAGTCAGCTTCTACGCCCAAACGTATGTATAAAGCCTGTCTATGGCCGGAATGGATTGTTCTCTAAATGTGCGGGTTTAGATTTCCCACAACAATGACACAATAAGATGACATCTTTCTGACTGGGTTGGCTAACACTTAGTAGCTCACGGCCTCTTCCTTTCTTCCTTTGTTGCCTGTTGAATTGTGGGAGCAGATTGAGATGCAGCGCATCAGGCACACACGCAGCACACAGCAGCTACATCATATTATGTGAAGTAATGAAATTACTATATCTATCTATCTATCTATCTATCTATATATATAGATATATATATATATATATATCTATATATATATTAAAAAAAAGAGAAAATGAAAATTCTTTAGAAGTCAAAGAATTTTACAATGACTTCCCCTTTAGGGCTGCTCAGTTGCAAAAACTAGAAGTATGCATTTGAGCTGGGCAGCTCCCAGGTATGGAGCAAGATGTTGCAAAAGCCATGCATGTTCCGTGAACTTGTGTGTTTTAAAATGAAATGCAGGCCAATACCAATGGCATAATGGCATACAGACATATGGTGTGAATCAATCTCTGATACTACAGTATTTATAGAGCTTCTCTTTAGTGTCTACGTAAAGAGGGCGTAAAATGTCTCGCTGAATACCAATACATGAAAATTCAATACTTACTTTATTTCCAGACCACTCTCCCCATTAGCACCCCTACACTTGCATATCCACTCAAACCTACACACTCTCACACACACAGGAAGCCTATACAGTGACCACCCCACACTCTCTATAACATATACTGTCCTGACATTATAGTATGTTTTGTCTGTTTTTTCTTGTTTGTAAATAACTTTGCCCCAGTGAAGTAATTACATTTTCCACTACAGATATCAGATGATTGTAGAAATATCAACCACTACATTTTTCCCCTAAAGCTGCCTGTGGTTAGCCTTTATGCAGAAAGGTCTCTCTAACTAGTTGGCTCTCCAAATGTTTTCTTGCGTTCAATACAGCAACTAAAACTTGAACTCTGAAATGATACATTGGCTGCCTAATTAGTGTCAGTATTGTTTTAAAGTAGATTGTGTTTACCACTACCATGGTAATTTGGTCCATATACTGAACATTACATTGTTTTTTCCACACTGTCAAGTATATGGCAGTCTTTTCCCAACGTGCTTAGGGCAGCTGTGTGCAGACAGGCTCAATGCAAACACTCTAATTACCAGGCCCTATTAGGGTTAATCAGGGTGCCTTCACTTCATGAGGTACTGTAGCACAAGAGGAGAGGGCTGGTGGTAGGGGAGGGAGGAGGAGTGGCAGCTCTTAGATATAGGAACAGGGACTGGAAGCAAGGGTGCAGTATTTACAAGTTAAATTAGACCTGACAAGGAAACTTAAGCCTGGTTTATTTGTTGCCACAGAGTGAAAACAAGTAAATATTCAGCTGTTCGGCAGTCACCTTTTTGTCATGCCAAGATAAAAAGCTCAAATGGTTACTAACAGCAAACAATTTAGATTTTAAATAAATTAAATTTTACTCTGATAGCCATCGCGTATCAGCATGATGTTGTGGAAAACCACAGCGTACAACATATGAGGATGTCTGAGCATCTCTCTCTCTCTGTTGAGATCAATCTTTCCAAAAAATTTTAAAGCATAAGCATGACTCAAAACACTGAAACCCAGGCCATGATTGAACACTGTACACATGGAGTAGGTCAGACTGTTTAATGAGACATCTCTTCATGTAGGAAAGCTCCCTGTGTATCATCTTAATTTCAAATGAGCACAGTATCAGCCATAAATTATTTTGCAAAATATGTCTTGTGCTTGTTTCAGCTTAACTCAGTCCTTTGACTTGACTCCTTTGCCGATGGGGGTTTGTCAGGGGGCCTCTCGTTGCGCACCCTCATATTTTCAACACTTGCAGTGGAGCGGAAGACGGGTACAGCAGGCACGTCAAATGGTGACAGAGCCAGTGGGACCACTGGGGGTTGTTTTCAGGAATGACTGTGGAGTAATTTAAACTCAAAATATAGACTTAGCATTTATGGCAAAGATGATGTCCACACCTCTGGACATTCATTCATTTATTTATTTATTTATTTATTTATTTAGGTCCGTCATATCACATTTTCCCTTAGAGGTCTTCAAAAATAATGCTTTAATCACTGTTACAAAAGATATATCCACATGACTCAGCTATGAAGACCTGAGTTCAGTTCAACGCCTACCTGATGAAAACAATGAATTAATTGTCTGTGCTTGCTTATGTTTTTTTGGCTCTGCTCTAACATCACCCTTCATTTCATATTATAAATTCTTGAAGCTTGTCTTTGAAAAAACTAAATACATATACAGTATAGTATGTAGTGTATACCAGTTATTTTAAAAATGAAGTGTATATCAGCTGTGCAGCGCAGCATGACTTCTGTCCAGGTTGGCCAAGATGGTCAGGGGCATGATGAATCATGATCCACTTTAACCATGGTGAGCATTCGAAGCCTGTGATGCTTCGAGAGTAAATTTAGCTTCAAAGTAATTCATTTGGCATGATTTCCACTCAGAGATCAAGCTTACTTTCATTAACAGCATGAGGTTGTTTCTGGCATATGAGTAATTTAGTCTGATGTACAACAAAAGCATTTTAGAACAGGCAATTAGGTATGAAGCACAAAGAAAAGTGAAGTTTTTATAAGACATGAGGGAAAATTCACACACCTGAAGAAAAAAAAAACCCACTTGGGGCAAAAGCTTATCTCATGTCTGATGGTCAAAAATGTATGGGTGGATGACTCACAACTTACCTCGTGTTTTAATTTATTTTAACTGAAGTTTTGCTGCCTGTCTGCAGCCTAAGATAACAAATGATCCAAGATACACAGTGTTTGTCAAACAGATATGATGTAACATACAGTCTGAATGAGACTCTAAAGCCATTGAGAGCACCTAGTCTGACTTAAAGGGCTATGTATTTATCCACTGGGTTAAGAGTTCCTCAACCATTTGGGTTGTCTCTCACTTTCTTCTCTAATTTCTGTAGAATATCAAACTCAGTCCTATTTATTGTATGAGAAGCTGGGAGATCTGGAATGTATTTTTTTTAGCCTCCCTTGTTCAATGTACGCTTTGGCAGGTCCATCAATATGACTCATGTGCAGAAAAGCTGTGTTCCAGCCCACAAAACATCATGTTAAATTCAAGTCAAGATGTAGCGCAAAGGTTTCCAAACATATAAATATGTTATACAAAACCTCAGGGATGTGTGTAATAATTTTTAGTTTAGTGCAGTGGTGTATTCATATAAAAACAGCATATTTGACTCTATGGACAGTATATATGACAAACAACAAGTTTATGGAACAAGCATAGATATGTGTGATGTTTACCTAAAAAGACTGTAGTGAAATGGACCTATATGGGATGACGTAAAAGAGTAATGGCTCATGAAAACACAAATGATCACTTTCCTTCTACCCCCTCAAACTTTTCCGGAGGTGACAGTAGAATATACAGTTCACAGCCAAATTAATTATGGGCTTAAATCCCTCCGGAACTCTCAAAAGCTTGGCCATTATATTATTATCACATCAAATTATCATTGCTAAGTTTTTTAATTATCACCCTGTCCGCTGATCATATCCACATCACACCTGAAGTGTGAGATCTTGTGCATTTGGATTAATATAGACAGTGACAATAATTTATGACTGCACTTGTGTTAAGAGGCGATGCACATCAACTTTGATTTTTTACAACATCAGTGTTTGAAGAGATTAATTTAAGGACAGGATAATGTGGCTGATGTCAAAAAATTCAATATTTAAACAATGCAAAAACCTCAAATCATTTGGAAACATGCCTTGAAACACTGATGATACAATTGCTTCAGCATGTTGACACAACATTTCAAAAGATCAGACGAGAGATATGCCACAAATCGAACAAACGAAGGTCAACCTTCTTGGGATATAATCTGACCATTTGTTACCTAGTTTTAAGTTATTGCCCCACAAAGGTTTTAAGACTGCCAGTGTCATTGCTGTTTGGGTGAAGATGATAAACAAACTTATACAAAATAACTTACCTAAAGTTTTATATATTGCACTGATATAAAGGTGGATTATGGCTGTTACAAGGATCCAGTTGCCATGACCTTTGATATTCATGTATCCCTTTGAGCTGTTTTCATAACAGCTTTGTCAGTGCATTTTGACTGTTTGGCACTTACATATATATATATATATATATATATATATATATATATATATATATATATATATATATATATATATATATATATATATATATATATACATATACATACATTTTAATTGTAGTCTTTTTCGACTTTATTTGCTCTATGTTGATTTTTAAAGTGCTGATTAGCAAATGTTGCATGTCACAAAATGCTGCATTGTTTATCAATATGATTAAAATATATAAGAATATTCTCCTTTATGTGCTTTATCTACACCACATAAAGGTTTGAGATTCATTTTAGTAACTCCATTCGGTTTATCCTATACACTTATATCCCCTGAACGCACCATGGATCCTCCACAGGAAGAGGAGTAACCCTGGCGCGTTTGTTGAAAACAGACCCGGGCAGACTTTGCTGACATGACTGACAGACAACCACTCACTTTACTGACAAGCTCGACCGCTATTGAAGCTTTTTAATCTGGTTTTTACTCAGACAGTCGCAGTATATTGAACATGGAGTTATCCCCGCTCATAAAGAAAATTGGTAAGTTAGGCTAACTTACTAGCAAAGCAAATGTAGCTCAGGAGGTTGAATTTACCCGAACACAACCCTGCCACTTTCCAAACATTAGCCGCCAGCATGCTAACGTGAGCTAAGAAGCTGTAGTTGAACTTTTATCCGTAACTGTACTCTAATATCAGCATGTAGAGTTGTGTAGCCAAATTTCTGTAAATGCTAATCTTAGCTAACGTTAAGTAACTTAACCAAAGTCATTAAAACTTTTCCAAACTTTCACCAAGGTTAGCTTGTTGTTGACGAACGTCATCTCAACACAAAACGTTGCCAAATCTGCAGTAATGTTGTTCCGCTTTATTTTTCCTGCAAAATGTAGGCCACTCTTTGATGGAGATAAGAGTTCGAGCTTTGAAGAGCATCATATGCAAGCTGGACCATTCCCTAATTTCCATCTCTGACATTGTCCAAGAAAAGATGCTGTTTGTGTATCTTCTTGAATGGTTCAACTTTCCTGAGGTACCCATGCAGGAAGAGGTCCTTGAATTGCTCTCAACTTTATCAAAGGTACATACATAGCTAGATAATACATGCATTTAGTCCAGTTGAGTCCTCTACAGGACAGTGGATAAAGAGGAGCAGTATACCAACTGTAATTAATAAAAAATTCACTACATAGTACCAATATTTGATCTTGCCAATATATATTATGATATGTGGACAATGCAATTTGTATAATGGTGGTTTTATTGTGCTGCATCTAACACTAAACCAAACTTCTTTGTTAGAATTTATATTTCATGACTCATTTCGTGTTTTTCAAGCATTCTAGTGCAGCCCAGATGCTAAGAGATGTTGGAGCGGTGGACTTCCTCACTCAACTCTCTCCTAATTTGGAACCCAGACTGCGAGCTGTCATCGATGGAACCCTGGACCAGCTGTTCCAGCTACCTGAGCTACTCCCTAGTCATAGAATGCTTTACTCGCATGGAGAGCGAACTACAACTCCAACAGGTGTTGCACATTACAGCAAAAATAATAGTTTTATTTGATTCTGTCTTCAGCAAACTACTAAACTTTCTTAATTGTATACGGGAGAGAAGTGGGAGAGGAGAATGTGTATTGTCCTTTTACTTTGCACAGATCTTCTAACAGTTTGATCAAATGTTTGCAGTATGTGACATAATATT
The DNA here is from genome assembly GCA_037577475.1 of Chaunax sp. Z400. Lineage (NCBI taxonomy): Eukaryota > Metazoa > Chordata > Actinopteri > Lophiiformes > Chaunacidae > Chaunax > Chaunax sp. Z400. Next base: position 10,579,087 of record CM075206.1, on the reverse strand, counting down.
TTAACAAATCTGGTTTCTCTGCAATAGCTGCTACAATTGTCCCACCTGAAGAGCATTTTCATAATATGGGCTATTTCCACAAAAGCAAGTCAAGCCTTACAGATGTACCACCTCAGAAGATAGCAGGTACCAGTATTTTGAATACTTAATGTGCATGATTCTTTACTGTAAATATCTTGTTTTATAAGTTTGATCCCTCTTGTGTTGTGCAGTGCACAAGTCTGTGAGATGTCTGAAGTTTTCTGTGTTTCCATGGCTGACTTTGACAAACACTGACAGACACATCCTTTCATCCAATGAGAGGTAAGAGACATGTAACAAATAATGTATGCTAAATGGAAGTGCACTCTAAAATGAACAAAAATATGTTTCATTGCTACAAGCTATTTATAAAACAAGCTAAACAGCCGACGAACATAACACAATGGCGATTGCTAAGTTTTGAATATATTTGCTTTATTTCTAAACAGTTCTCTCAGGAGCAGCAACCCTAACTTGGTGCGGACCACATGTGAACTTCTGTGTGATGTCATTATGCAAGACTTTCCTGCTGAGATCTTCCTGCAAAGGCCCAGTATTGTAAAGGTATCATTACAACCACCATCTCATGACATCACAAATAATTAAAGAATGGCTACCATTTCTTACACTTTTTAGATACAATGGGTTTCTTCTGGATGTTTCAGTGTCAACTGTAAGGTTATAATGATGTTAAAAACATATAGCAATAAAAACATGAGTTAGTAATTAACTTAATATGTAGAGTCTGGGCAGTGACACTGTTTTTGCTTTAAAGGATCTGTCATGTTTGTCAGAAAAACAAAAGCTTTTTAAAATTGTCACTGTCCTGACTTCAAAATGCTGTGTCTAAAATCATTTATCCAACATGGGACTTGAAGTAGACAAAATTAAAGATTTTATTGAACAATTGTGGGGCTTGTTTGTTTTCTGCTAAATATTTAATCATCTTGTTAGTTAATCTCAGTTAGATGTGTGTATTGTTTTGAGTGGCCTGTGTGACCAACTCGTAATGGAATTTATGGGACAGTCACTTTAGCTACTGCCAAATTAATATCCTGTCAAATCATGTCCTTGAACAAAACAGCGATTTATAAGTCAGTGTCCCTGATCTTGTAGGAGGTTGTGGAGGCCTCTGGAGACTTACTTTGCTTGAGCAGGCACCCGATTGCTGTGAGGATGTCGTTTGGTCATGATGTACCTCTTTCAAGGGTTGAAAGTCTTTGGTGGAATATTTTGCTTCTTTCATCGTAAAGCCTCCTCAAATATCAGAGATTGTGTAAAACTGGACCTAGCCTTTGGGAGAATTTTAACTGTACTATGTTGCAAATTGGAATGTGTTTCTGTCAAGTTTGTGCGCACTGTAACTGAATTCATATGAGGACCCCCTGATGCACAGGGTCAGTCACTGAAATCTACAGTGAACCACATTTGTTCATATTCAAGATTCCATCTCTGTAAAGAAAAAAGTGGACTGCACTTTTCTGATGAATTTAGAAGAATCGTGTCAGCAAAATGCATCTGTTATCTGAGCTGTTCATTTTACTGGCATAGACAGAGTGTTGGAGAGGACATAATTTTGCCCTGATGGGCCTCTGTGAGTGAACATTTTTATTTTGTTAATAAAGTGTTGCATTACATTACATCGGTCTCAAGGCTGTATTAGCATACTGTCACCCAGCAGTCTCATCATCACAAAGCAATCATTATTGGAAAGAACTTTTCTTCTTGTGGCTTTACTTTGCCCGCCTTTGAGCTATTAAGCCAAATTAAATTACTTGGATTTAGATACATGACATCATTAGCCACAGAGGGCAGGGCATTTGAACTTGGAACAAATTGCTGCTTCAATAATTCAATTTCACTTGCCCTTTTTATTTAGCAAGTTTATTACTACTTTTCTATCACTGTCTAGTTTAGATCCTGTTTTACACAGTATTTGTTTTTTCTGTCTGTAAATAGATCCTTAAACTAATATATTTACCCATTTCCAAATTGGATATTACTTTTTGTTAATTATGTCTTCGGACAACTTATTATAACTCAGCTCTAGAGTGATATCGCTGCTCTGATTCCCTTCTGTTTTCAGAACCTTCTGTCCCTTCTGAGGCTGGGATCAAGTAAAGGTGAAACAAGCTACCTACGCTTGCAGGCTCTTTCCTGCCTGCGGCAACTTTGTGTGGGGTTGAGAAGGAGACTACGCTTTCATCAAGATCCAAGCTTCTACTCTACAAAGCAAGGTAGCATGCCTTATTAGTTAGCCCGATGCACAGATCTTTTGTATATGCAGAAAGAAAGGGTTTAAAGTAGAGCTGTGCAATACGACGGTACGCATCATGTGACAATAGAAAATAATCTTTGTTTTCATATTAAGCTCCAGATATTTCTTCATGTCACAAAGCACACTCTTTATGGCATGCTCTGCATTCTTATGCATGGTGCAAATGCAGCTAGATTATTGCAAAAAACATGGAGGGGAGTGACTGTGACACAGAATTAGGTAAATCTGAACAGGAAAAGGACCCTTTTCAGCCAAGACAAAACAAGGAGCTCATACCAATTAGAGGAGCTACTTCTGTTGCATAGATGAGGTTTGGCTACAGCAAACCACCCTTTGAAAATTATGCTGTCAACCTGTCTCCACAGCAAACTCACTACTCACTTCAATACGTTTCTTAAGCTCTTTTATCTTAATTATTAAGTACACCATTATGCACATGTATTTATTTTCTTTATTTGTCTGTTTTTTTCATTAATAAACAAAGCATTCATAATCATTTACTGTAAGCGTAGTTTCAGATAAAACCTACAGAGTTTTATATTTTTCCTCCAATTTTAATCCTATTGATTTATTGCTTACCACTATCTTATCTTATCTTCTCTTTGATTTATGATACAGAATCTGTTTGCAACCGATGTGCAAGTATGTCCTTTTTCATTCTTTTGTGGTTGTGCAGATCCAGTATCCCAGAACTCGTCCTTCTCCTACTCCCAGGAGTTGCGGACTCAACGTTCCCAGGCCTCATCCCCAGGGGCAGAGTGCTCTTCCAGGCCCTCTGTGGTGGGACGCACAGGCCAGAGGGCCAGGGGAGATGGAGAAGATGGGGACGCAGCATCCAGCAGGTGTGTGGATTTACTCTACATTCATATGTAAGTGTGAATTAGAAACAATGGCCAAAGAGCACAGATAAAAACAAATCTCTGTCACTTTTAGTAAATCAGTTAGTGGTGTCTAAAGCATCGTTTTTAGCAATCATGTTGGTAGTGAGAGACTCACCCACTTTGGCATCTGCCACATATTTGAAGTAAAAATGGTATTATGTTAGGATGCATACCTTGCTTGTACAAATAACTTTGATATGATTCACTATTGTCACTTCTATTAGACCTTATACATCGTAAAACAGTCTTTACAATTTAGAAATTTGCACATTTCTTTTGTTGCTTGCTAAAATAATTGTGACACCGACAGCCTGTATATGAAAAATTGAGAGAGTGTGGAGGATTTTCCTCTTTATACATGTGAATAACAGGATGACCCCTCTTGAAGCTGGTCTAGAGTGTTTGAAAATCAATGTCTAGTTACCATGATAGCTTTTCAGTTCTGTTTTTGTGACCCATCCCTATAAAGCTCATACTTTGCTCCCTGTATTTGAGTGGTCTAAGTGCAGATCATGACTTTACAGTTTTCTTCTTTCTTTCTTTGTATTTCGCTCAGTGGCAGCTCACAGAGAGCTGGAGCAGCAGTCCAGGCCACCAGCCAGACACCCCAGTCGCCTGCAGATGTGACCCATTTGGCACTTCCTGACATGGGTGTAGAGAATGTCCTCGAGCTGCAGTTACAGCAGCTCACGTTAGCTCAGTTCACTGCTGCCACCATGGAACATGCCATACCACTGCTTAAGACAGGTAGGTGTCATTGTAGTCTTTTAATTAAATGGGGATAGGAGAAGAGATATATAAAATTGTCTTAAACAGCTTTAATTTTTTTTTTGCTCGAGTAAAAATCAAATATTGCAAATATCCCCTCACGTATTTCACTACATTGACTATTCTATCATTTGATCTTTTCCGAAAAGAATTCCCATTATTGCCGCTCTGTTTTGCTCTTCTTTCTCAGAGGGTTCACACATGTTCCATTGTGTTCTGGAGCTGCTTTGCGACACCGTCCCCCTGCTGAGGGACAGTGTTAGTGAGCTGGTCTGGGACGATCGCAGCCTGGTGGGGATGGAGCTGGCAAGTCAAAACGCAACTCATGACAGTCTCTTATATAGATGAATGGATACACTTCATTGCATAGGGGGAACTGGGTTGGCCACCAGACACTTTGGCACAGACGCACAGGCATAAGGTACTCGACTATCAAGGAGAACTAAAGGCATGTCGTTGTGCTGAATTAATTATATAAGGTTATGAAGGCATTCTGCTGGTTGGAAGGAGCCTCTCAAACATACATGCACACCTCTTGTCTCTACTCCTAGGTTTATCCAAGCACAGAGTTGATTGGTTAATAAATGTCTTAATTTATTATGTGTATTAAGTCCACACAATGGATTGTGTTTAACCAATGTGTTATAATCCTGACATGTTTCTGTGCAGGGGGACTTACCCACTTGTCAAGCCCAGGCCCCTCTGGCCCTCTGCTGTTTAATACATGCCTAGAGCCTTGTAGCCTGAGAACTGTTTTGTCATCTTTATGTGGAGAGCAGCTTTTTGTGCCAGACCTCTAGGTTTTTCCTATGGGAATGGGCAGATCTGTACATGCCAGCCACACCAATGCACAGGGCATCTACTGCCCCCTGCTGGTGGATATCTTCTATTGTTCAATTTCTCCTCCCAGAACAAAGTGGCTCAGAATAGATTGTTCCAATTTATTCATACTGAGATAGGGTGGATCTGTATCTCGGCCCAAAATAACCCTGAAATCTGATTACATTCAATTCCTCAACCCCTGGAACGAACAATTTTTCTCTTGGCTTCCAGCCAGAAGCTGTGCTGTGTTTTGGTGTGTCTGTGCATGTCTATGTGAACGTGCACACTTGTTACTGTATTGGTGTGGTATGTGTGCTTTTTCTACAATTCTGTCTGTGTGTATTTTAGAGGGAGAACCTGCAAGCCTGCATGGAACTACTGGGAGATATCCTGAGCTACCATGCAAGCTATTCATCAGACATTCCTCACAGCTCTCTGGTTCATCACAGAATGGCTTACACAGGCACTGCCATATTCACCATGAAACTCCTACAGACCATCCTCCCTCCTGAGAAGGTGTGTTTGCGTGATCAAATCTCGACGCTTTCTTGATGGTTTGTGATTGCTTTAGCTTAAAAGAAATTAGAAAATGAAGTCTTTGTAACCTCACACAGGCCAGTAACAATCTCCCAGAAAACACAGCAACAGCTGTTTTCCACCTTTGCTTGGACACATCATTGGGAGGTTTATTACCCAGCATGCAAGAGACAGCAGTGGCCTACTTGGAGCAGGTGAACTCAGACAGCCATGATCTCTACAGGAGGGTGACCCGTGCTGCCCTGTGGATGGAATCTACTTGCAACTTCCTCAAGGAAGCACACGCTGAGGTAGAAGCTTCATGCCACATAATTATAGCAAACAGGAGCTCTGCAGTCTACAGAGAAAGGGCAGTAACCTTTTAGAGATTTAAAACCTACATTTCATAAATGAAAAACATCTAACACTCACTAGCTGTGGGCAATAGCAAAGCCTTTTTAACCAGTTACATCAGTGTTTTTGTGTTCATTCATTTATCGATTTCTTCATCAAGGGAGAAAAGAACTGGTTGGAGTTACTAGAGCTGGCAGACCAAGCCATAGACGGACTCTCGTTCCACCAGCACTTACCCATCATCAAGGAATGTGTTCACATCTGCTCCTATCTGTACGATAAAATCATAGTTTCTTGCAATTTGAAGCCAGTCACTAATTCTGCTGCATTAATATATTAAGTATGTTTTAATGCTAGCGTAAATTCCTTTTGGTTGTCCATCACAGGTGGAAGTTTGATCAGCCCAGTCCTCTCCTCCAAACAGAGAGCCAGAAACTTCTCCTCAAGCTGCTGTCCCATCCCTTACTGCCTGTCAAGATAGAAACATATGAATGCACTTTACACTTGGTCAAGGTCAGAGCAAGCCACCTTCTGTAGCCAGTCAGTGTTTAAATGATGTGTGTAGGTTCACGGCAAGAATTATGGCTGCAAAAGTCATAACGTCAGTCTGTTTGCTGGGGCACACATATGTAAATAAGAAGGATGAAGATGGGTGAATCACAGATCTTTGACTGTGTGCTACTAAAAACCCACTTGACATTTGAAATCCTCATTTAAGCACCATCTACAGTACATGGCTACATTTAAACTGAACTGGAACTGTTGAGAGGAGGGCAATGATTTCTGATGTGCTTCAGTGTGATTACATACACCCCTAGGACTCCCTTGGCATCCAGAATGTGTCACGACAGGAACCAGGAGCCTGCAGTGGAGTCAACTTCCTTCTCCACCACAGGGTGCTCTATGAAATAAGTGCTTTTGGACTCCAGGATTCTGTAGAGAAGGTTGGCAAACATGTGTTGGCTTCCTGTTTTTATATCGGAACTAATGTAGACCTTTTGAGTGAGGTGATTCTTGCCACTTGTTTAATAGGTTAGCTTAGGTTAGGTTGGAAGGAATACATTTAATCCATACAGGTAGTCATAAGAGTTAAAATACAGGGATATCTGTGTGTTGCATATTTTTCTCAGTTATCGTAAATGTTAGGGTTCATCAGGGTCATGTACAGTAATTTACACGTTTTGAAGTCTGTCACTTTCAGCGCATGCTTGTAAATATTTTGTCAACGGTGTCTGCGTGAACTCAGCAATTTACCTGTGATCTATAGGTGAATGTTGCCGCCAAGGATATTCTGCTATTCCTGCTCAAGGGACGATTGATGATGACAGCATCAACCTGGGACCGATTCAATGAGGCACTTTACCCGGTCATGCCCATATTACAGGTAGTGTGCTCTCTTTAGAGGCTGTTTTGTATTTGTACTGCAGAGCTCATAAAGCAGCATCATGTCTGAAACTTATTACATTATTCTTATGGAGCGGGGAGAAGTGGTCTACAAACAAAACTTGGTTATCAAAAGTGCAATTTTAGGGCTATTGGACCACAAACGATTGCATATTGAGCTGCCAGTGAGAAAAAATTTAGTTATAATTCTCTTATTTATATACTCTGTGCTATATTGTTTCCTTTTTGGAAAAAAAAATGCTTTTATTAATTGTTCAGTTTCAGAAAACAGAGCCAGGAAATTGTTCATGAATATACATGAGATTTTGACTAGGCTGTCAAGTGTGATTTCATTCAAAGAGGCCATTCAAAGATCGGCCCGCCATGTCAGCAAGAGATGAAATGAAACCATGCATAATCAAAGCATATTTTATTTACTGTTTTTGCTGAGCTGGAATTCCCCATTGTTCGCTTTGCGGAGGCAGTCTGAGTATTGTACAGTATGTGTTTCTGTTTGTGGCAGGGTTATGCCAGCACTGAAGAGCCACTGGGAAACTGTGTCCTGCTGATAAGTGACATGTCAGATGTGGCAAGAGGCATTGTGTTTCCAAGCACAGTCAAGTTTAAAGCTGCACTCCGCCTCCTTTTCACTAAACAACCCAAGTGAGTCTGGCCCCTGGATCTTTTTTTGTTTGTTTCTGTTGTATTATATTGTGTTGTATTCTATTGTTTGAGTGGTAAGTGCCTGCTCAGATGTGTGCGTTTATCTGTATGTTTCTTTTCTGTCTCCGCTTGGTTGATGTTAGGTGTCAGGTTTTTTTGTGAACCACACAAACTCCTGAAAGTGTCAAATATTCTGCTCTACAATATGTGATGTGATGGACATATTACAACTGTCTGTTGCTGTCAGCTGATATCCTGCTCATCAAGTCTTCTAAGTGCTCTGTGAGGTCTAAAAAGGCTATCCAGGCCCAGTCTATGAATATTGATAAAGAGGGAAATTAACACCAGACAATGGCTCGGAGACGAGCCCTGGTAAATTAAAAAACCGCCAATTAATTTGTCTGCCATGCTAGCCCTTTTTAGACAGCCATTCACCATTTGGATGTCATTCAAAAATAAATAAATAAAACAAAGGCCTGCTAACAGATTCAACCCTCTATTACTATTCTAATGCAGACAGAGGGCTTGATATATCATCTCTACACAGATGTTTTATACAGTTTTCAATTAAATCATTCTTAAATTGTGTTCATTATTAACAGTGTGAGAATAGCAGCAGCAGAACAAATCCTGCCCCACCTAAGTAGCGATGATGAGGCCAACACTGCCAGACCAGACCGGGATCAACCAGTGATCTCCTCACTTCCCAATCTCTTCTGCCTCAGAAACCCTTTAGACATCACACTGGACACCAGCAAAAAGTCTGTCCTTAAGGTATAAATCCACAGACACACACACAGAATGAACAACACCGTTTGATACACTTATACAAGGAAGATGTTAGCGTTTACTTAATGTGTTAAACGGTGGCCAGGTGGAGTCAGTGGAGAAGCTGTTTGGTATCCTGTCTTCAGACGCTGTTGACATTTCCCTGAGAAGATCGGCAGCAGAGCAGTTGTCTGTAGTGCTACAGGGTGAGTTGTCTGTGAAAGACTGCTGATGGTGATAAACTGTAAAAGTGTAAAACTCAAGTATAGTATTTTAAAACATTTCCACATTCAGTATCGGTTCTGGCAGGCTAATACTTGAACACCACCCATTAGGTCTGTATCTGTGTATTTCTGTTTATTGGCTTAGTCCTTGCAGTTGCAGTGCTCATGTAGACTCATATTGTAATGGCTAACACACTGACTGGTTATACTTTTTTATCCGTGGTATTTTATCTGCTCTGTTTTTTTAAGTTTTTCCAAAAAACACCCTCTGCTTTTCATTGTTCCCCCACAAGCACTTGCAAATCTGTTAAGTATAACTACAAAGTGTACAAGCGGAGTACAGTTGCTAAGAATTAACACATCTCTAATAGCTGATTTGAGAATGATATTAAGGGTTAAACATAGGGTTGAATGATCGAAACAGAGTTTGGGATAAAAGTTTTATGCATATTATGAAAAAAAATTTATTTAAGAGAGAGAGAGAGCTCTCTCTCTGTGAAAATTACAATTTGAAATGAGTGCAGCATAGTCTGTGCCTTCCCACCTCCGTATGTTTAGACAAGCCTGGAAAGCAAACAGTTGAGGATTATGCAAATGTTAATTGTCATTATATTGAATTGTTCTTACTTTCCTGTAGACACAACAATGCACCCAGTGCTGAAGGGTCTCGGAATAACAGACAAAGTCATTTCTTCCATTAAGGAGAGTGTAAACGGCAACAAGGTAAAAACAACCCGACTTTCACGAACGTGATTAATTAGATATGTACGCAAAGAATACCTGTATCTCAGAAATGCTGATTCATGTTCTCCCATTTCTGTACATGTCCTCGTTTATGCTGTATGTGCTCATGTGAATACGTGCTGCCAGCAAATGTGGAGGAAACCCACTGATGCATGCATGATAGAAAGATGAAATGGCCTATGCTAATAGTGTCAGACAGGCCCTGGTCAGCAGTGATTTTTGCCCTTGAGTTATTACAATCTGCTGATCATTCCCAGGCCTTGAATCAAAAGCGGCTAACAGGGGTAATGATCCAGCATGTCAGGCTACATGGCAGAGGAACACAGCCATGAGAAATAACCCATCCCACTTAACAAGTGTGTATAAGAGGGATATCTGCACGTTGTGTTTTTCCAATTCTGCATTGTCTGTGACCTGCAGAATCACAGCATTTGGGTTTAGCTTATGTGAAGAGACAATAAAAAGAATCTGTGCTTTTTTTCCGTGACAGACACAGAAGCAGGAGGAGAAAGAAAGAGATTATGTGTCTTTGTTTGTGTTTTCCATGCAATTAAACACAGAGTGTGTATGTTGCTGTTCTCCCCAGAGCTTAGACTGCCTGCTGGAGCCTTGCGTATGTATCCTGAGGAAGCTGGTGTATGCAGATCCGTCTCTGAGGCACAGCCTGGCACAGCACAGCCTCCTGCTCCTCACACTGCTCAGGGGTACGTTCACACGACAACTCATTAAGTAACAGCTATACGCATTGTGTTGTATAGCTGGGGGGACATGTTTGCAAAAAAAAAAATCACAAGCCATCCATTGATGCATAGCTTTTAACCATGTTGTCACACGGCAGAAAGTGGCATATCAGTATGATGCAACTTGCTGCTATGGAGCTCAGCGCAATACCAGCGCATTGTTTAGAACTTTGCATAGAATGATTTTGCACATCTGTTGCATAATTTGTTGCCAAACTCTGTTATAATTGAGGACACAGTTCATTTGAATTATAGCATCTTGACTGTGATTTCCTATGTACCTCTTTATATATTGTTATTGTAGTCTGATATACTAAATAATTTTTTTTTCTTGGGTAAAAATCGATGCCAAATTTTTAAACAAATTAAATGTTTTCACTTAAAAGTTTAATGCACCTCAGATGTCAAATTTCAAATTATTAATCATATTGTTAGCAAAGCCTGATGTGGGTTGGCAAGCCTCATAAGGGGTTTCCAAACTTCACTGTGGTGTTTAGTGTTTGTCTCTAATCAAATTTAGAATTTAAAATTCTTAGATATGTATTCATGAGGCTGAGTGATACAGATGAGTGTGTGGTTCTTTTTTAAATTGTGTATATTCCGTCTTCATTATAGCATCCTTGATATTGAAGGAGAACAACGGTAGTGGAAGTGAGAATGCTGTCCTGATGAGTTTACTGCTATTTGATGAGATTGCCAGCATTGAAATATGGTGAGTTTATTTTTCCTGTCTTTGAGCATTTCGTGTCTGTCAAATAAATGTGCGCCCATTCAAAAAGTTTCGTGCAACCTGTTTTTGTGTTATATCAGGTCAGACAAGTCCAACAGAGATGTGAGTCTTTCAACGTTTTCTCTACCGCTGTCAATAATACGCAGGTAAACTGATCAGTAACCTGGCTACACTCATACTTTGATCATGCATCTTTTTAAAGGTCCCCTTGTTCCATCAACTGCACTTCACAAGAAATATTCCCTAATTTTTCTTCAGGTACAACATCCCATTCCAGGCAGTGACTCATCACGCTGTCAGCCCGTACTGCTGTGTCCTGCCCTCTTCCTCGGACCTCATGACTCTGGCACCCGCCCGCCAAGCCCTGCAGGTCGCCTGGAACACTGCATGGCATTCTGGGATGGACGGTCTCCTTGAGTTCCCTGGCATCTCTACAGATGTTACTCAGTAAGAACCTTAATGTTTCTTATTGTTGTGCAAGTAGTGGGTTTTTGTCCCCGTCTTAAATTATTGCTAGAGTCTATTTTAATTTGTTCCTGTGGAAAAAAATAGAATGGAAAAAGATTTGAGACCAAGGTTTCTGTGTCAAGATAACCTAAGTCGTCCTTCATTGTAGGAAGAAATAGAGGAACTATTTGTAGTTATTTTTTTTAAGATAATTGTTCAATTTATTTTGTTTCATTTTGAGAGATGAGATGTTTGAGAAACTGATCTGGTGCCGCATAACAGAAAATTAGTTAAGTTAAGATAGGAGTTTAAGATAGGCTTTTTACCAATTTTGCATTACTTATACAAATCCTAATTAACTTTAGGACTCCTATATTATCTTACTTCATCTTACCTTATGTCAGGTTAGGAAATTCTGAATACTCAGTCCAACATTGTTTGTAGACTTTAATGTCTGTTACCTTGGAACTAATGCTGTTTTTCTCATCTCACTTCGGTAAGCAACTTTGTGACCGTTGGTTTTCATTTTTTAAACAAACCGAGACACATTGAAACATGGAGCAAAAACAATAGCTTTTAACTTTAAGACGTTAGAAGTTTTAGTAACATTTGCAGAGAAATTAGAGGATGTACTTTTGGTAAATTCACTGCAGTTATAACTTTGGAGATTAAATAAACAGAGTGGGTAAAGATAGTGGACACAGTCTCCACATTTGTATGAAGAAACACAACCAGGAGAGCCCAATGTTGCCGGGTTGTCCTCTCTAAAGCTAGTCACAGCCAACAGCCAGTATAAACTCACAAGTGCATCATTAGGGTCTGCCATGAGCCGTTCATTCAATAAATTCTGCCTGTTGACAGTTTGTTCATTTTGTAAATGACAGAAAAGAGTAGCCATATGGATTGAACAAGTTATTAAACACTAGCCGGTAGAAAAGTGAACGTTAGGACAGCTTAACAGCTATCCTCAAGTTGGAATAGGTCGTTTAAGATTTTTGGTTTTGAATGAGTTAAGATGTTTGTGTAATACACTTTTCCTATTTTAAGATAAGATAGGGACATTGACCGAGGAACTAGCTCCTTTCCTAACCCTATTTACCATGGTTGCCAAACAGTCAAGATGGCATCTGCAAGTTTGGAAATATCTGTAATATTACCCCAGAACAATAATTCCATAGCAGGATATTTTAGTCAAAGAGAAAATTCTGCTGCACATCATTCTTATAAATGTTTTCTCTGGTTTAGAATTTCAGTAAAGAACTAGTTTCAGAGGCTTAGCATCTTTTGTTTCATCTGTCCTCATTTCCTTTTAATGTGACCTAATTCAAACAGATGAGAATGTCTCTCACACAGTTTTAAACAGCTTGATTACAGAAAAGACTCTTAGAGCACACCATAGATCGATCAATTCACCAGCACTTCATACAGTGCTATGATTGTCAGAAGAATACTTGTGTAAGATGGATTAGGCAATGTAAATTGAGAGGTATGTTAATCAGAGTCCTTAAGCTCTGATGATTTTGTTGTGTCTTATTAAAAAGCTCCAAGTTTATATTGTTATGATGTAATTCTGACAGTATTCTGTAATTCTGTTTCTGGTTTATTTATTTGCAAATGATTCTCAGAAAACATCTCTTTGGATAAATGTCTCATCCCTCCAGATTGGGGATCAAATATGTTCGTTAAAGCAGTCATTAGTGTGCATCTGATGATGCTACATATGCAACATACTTGTCATCACACCTGCAGTCATATAATCTGATTTTCTCCATTGTATTTTTATTTATTTATTAAGTACATGCATTCGTTTCCCCACAGATTTCATTCTGACTTAAAGCTATCAGAAGCACAGGTTGTGTTGCTGCGTACAGTGCACTTTCCCACCGCACTGCAAGACTGCATCCAGACCATTGTTACGGCAGCAGGACACAGCTCTGTGACTTCTGGCCTCTCCAGGCTCAGCCTCTATTTACTGATAGAAAGACTGGCCCTCCCTCACATCCCCACCTACAGCTGCAAAGACGTCCTTCACTCCATTAATTGGCAGGCAGCAGTGACCAGGTACAACACATACAAATTCAATTTAGCATTCATATACTGCAGCTTCACATGCTAATAACCAAGTCAGTAAATGTCTTGTTAAGGTTTCTGAATTACGTTCCAGTAGGATTTATGACATATCTCTGCAGTATTCCATTATTTTTTACAGCTGCAGTCAACAACAAAACAGTACTTGCTGTAAAGTATTTTTTTCCATGGCTCAGTGAGCACAGTATGGCTTTATCTTCTTATCATATTTTGAAGAACATGAATTAATAGTATTGAATGCCTTTACTGCCTTAGTGTGTATTTAAGCTTGCCTCAGGAAGTATGACAAACCAATGATATCTTGGACAAAATGTTTTGGCGAGTCTGCTTTGTTTTTCTGCTTTCCATCGATCATCCTAATTTAATTAATTAATTAATTTCTTTATTATTATTCTTTTAGTGGAAGTGATTTCTTTTAGAGCACTGCTTCACCCCCTCATCTAATCTGAATCATTGGTGGACAAATATCTTTATTCTCATTACAGTTATTTTTATAATTATGTTTGCTTCCTGTACTCTAAGCCTAAAACAAAATCTGAATAATTAAAATGATTCAAATGTGAAGCATCAGTAATGATGAGAAGAGCTAGAAATGTTCGATGACCTGGGAGCACCTTCTGTTTGCACTTAGTCAAGCGAGATAACCGGCCTAAGAGCTGGGACTAGATAAAAAATCGAAAATAACTTCTGAAAGAATAATCAATAACAAACATCTGAGTGCAGCAGTACACCATCACAGTGTCTAGTCTGCTTTATCCAAAGAATTAACACCGACATTGCCGTCTGTAATGTTGTTGTCACTATCACAGTGCCTGCATACTGTACTGTTTCCCCATAAATAGTATGAAATTCACTACTGCAGGTTGCATACTAAAAATCTCAGATGCTGTTTTAGCATGTTAAATATGTTGGTGAGGAATTTCAAACAGTCAGTATTTGACTCTGTTAAGGATCAGTGTTGTCTAATGCAAAAAACAAAACAAAACAAAAAAGCTCAGCTAACATCATTCAACAACTCCTCACCCAACCGGGTAATTAAGTACATCATAATGCTGATGTAGTTGTCAACGCGTCACTCAGTGTTTCATTGTTCCAGGAGGGTTCAGCTCTCCGTGAGCGTTAGCTATCAAACATGGTTTGCAGCTTTGCATTTTGCATTAGAGATATTATAGTGAGTGCTGTCTGCATTGAGTTTTGAAAAGTGTGGCCACACTTGCAAGGGTGCTCTCTCCCTCTTTCTCTCTGTACTCTGCTCTCTCAGGTACTGAGATTTTGCACCAGTTGATTTATTTAATGTGAACCTGTACTAGATTGCACCGACCTAATGTGGTTGATATCTACTAAAAGTCCTGAGTTTGGTACCCAGCCTTAGTAAGCCTTAGACAAATAATGAAAATCAAATTGTCCCTGAGTATTTCAACCGTTCTCTTCCTTCCTGCAGGTTTCTCCAGGTGCGTCCGGCCTCTGTGGAGGATGAAAGGTTGTTAGTGGGCATTGTTGCATTTTTGAATTCCTACTTCAAACAGATGCACACTAAGACTGTATCTGACCAAGAGGACAAAGACCTGCAATGGATACTGGAGCTGCTTCTAAACCAGGTACAAATAATTTACGCTTTCTGGATATGCAGCCCAAAAAAACGTACCACAAAAGTCCTTTAGGTTTTGGCTTAAATTTTTTTGAATTTTTCAACATAAACTAATTTAAGTTACAGTGTGTTTGTGGTTTAGTACCTGAGCAACTATATTATATATATATTTTATATATAATATATATACATATATATATTTTATATATATATATATATATTTTATATATATACTATATATACATATATATTTTATATATATATATTTTATATATATACTATATATACATATATATTTTATATATATACTATATATGATATATTTTATATATTATATATATATTTTATATATATATGATATATTTTTTATATTATATATATTATATATTTTTTATATATATTATATATATATATACAACTATATACCTGTAATCAAAGCTTAAATAAATTACATGCTGTCAGACAAGCCAAACATATTACTGTCTCATAACGACAGAAACATCACAGAGTACCACCTCAGACCTGCAGCAGAGATGATCCATTAAGTTTTTGACACAAATTTAGTCATATTTTTGCCCGAGCAGAAGAATAACCACACTGTTTTATTGAGGAGAGCTACTTTTAGGATTTAATTAGTCTCACCTTGGTTTTCTCATTAATGTGTGTAAACAATAAGCCCTCCCCTGGCAGCTAAAGTAGACTCAGATTGAATGCCCAGTAGGGGTGAGCAGCTCTGCTTTGCTCTTGACTTTTCTGTAATCACTGAGCTGTTTCAGGAACATCTGTCGCTCTCTACACTTGAATTAAGTATCTGCTCTGTATGCACTGCTCAATAAGAAATTCTGAATGGTGGAAAACATTTGCAGGAAAACATGATTGATGTTAACAAGGAGGTGCATGCTAAAATACACCCATCAGCCTCCTATAAATCTTCCCTCCATGAGTCAAATGGTATGAATGCAGAAAGGTTGGCAGAAAGATTTAGTTTTACTATTAATACTACATAATTAGGTTTTCAAGGGTACCGGCTGAATAATGTTGGTATAACACAGTAGTAATAAACAAATCAATTTGTGTCAAATTTCTGTACCTGGGAATCCATCAACAGAGAAAGTATAGCTACACTTTTCAAAACCCGAAGCAAACAACACTTGCTGTGATGCAACATGCAAAGTTAGACAGGGCAACATGTCTATCCTGAGGAAATATATATAAAATCTGAAGAGTTTACTGTGTTTGACAGCCTGAAATCTTGTCAAAAGAAAGGAAAATTTAGAAAAAAGAGTCGAGCTAAGAAGCATTATCACCCTAAAATGTTATAAATCCAAAATGATTTTATAAAATCAAAAAAACAAATAAAGAAATTCTGGGGTGTCCATTCCTCTCTCCATCACTTAGGAGACCGAGTCCCTACTTAATTTGCTGCTTGGTGTGGAGACCCAGACTTCGACTCAGAGCTTAGGAGAAGCGGAGGAACTGAAGAACCATGTCAACCAGAGACTGCAGAGAGAACTCACGAGCTTCTTTAACGTCTTACTCCTCAGACTGACACACAACACTGACAGGTTGGATGATTTCACACAAAAAGCCTCCCACATTGCAGGCATTAGACACAGTCCTTTATTTTCAGGTCTTTCTTTTTTCAGGTCTTTTGTTGCAAATTAAATATGAATAGTAAAGTTCCAAAATGAGTACTTTTGTTGTAATTTGTTTATCATTTTGAAAGACTGTGTGTTTCTTCTATTGATATGCCAACGAGGGCTGGAAGCGGTTATGTGATTGGTGCCGCATGTTTGTCTCTGTGTGTTTGTAATCAGGATTACTCAAAACGTTTTGAACGGATTTCAATGAAATTTTGTTCAAAGGCAGGCCTTGGGGAGGGTAATGGGATATTAGATTTTGAGGATTATCCAGAAGATGGTATGGATCCAGGACTTTTTTTCCCCCTCGAATCCGACAATTGCGACGCCATGACCCGCCCTACTCTGCCTCTGATTCTGATTAGTTGGATTCATGAGCTTTAGGCGGAGGTATTAGCTCTCCAAGTGCTCTATAGTTTCTAATGAATTCTTAATGAAAGAAATAAATGAAAGAGCTCTAATTATCACTCTGTTAAGTGTATGGGAAAGGTGATTTGCACTCTCATGTAAAGCTATGCAGCCTACCTGTGGGATTAGAAAATTGATTAATATATCATCCGGAGGACAAAAGATAATGAAGTGTTCTTCTACTCTAGATGAAGTGTTTATTTTAGTACATTTGTGATGGATATCGTGCTACCTTCGTCATTTAGAGCATGGCAATGAATTTAAAATAAATATAAAAAGCCACAGGCTTATGATAAAGAATTAGTATGGTAATTGGCATTATTTTGTCTTTTTTTGTCTTGTCTTTTCTACCTCTTGCCTTCCCTCCTCTCTGCTTGTTTGTCACTGTCCTTTTCTGTCTATGTCCAGGCTATGTCTGGCATTAGCAGGCCCCTTCAAGAGCCAGCTGGCAGTCTGTTTGCTTCAGAGCCTGCGGGTGTCTGACGCCCCACGTTTCTATGGCCTTCCCAGCCTGGAGAGGACACTACAGGGCATGGTCAGCCTTACTGCCCAGCCTGGCTGGAGCTCCCACTGCCCTGACTTGGAGCCCAATCTACTCTGTTCCAAGTATCTCAGTGGGCTATTAGAGGTGTGTGTTCATGTGTGGCATGTATGTGAAATTCTGCACATGCACAGCATGTGTGCATATGTTCCCATGTTGCATGAGCATACACAAGCTTCCTGCACCTCTCATCAGTAATAAGACTGCCTACAGAAATAGACAGTAAAAGCACACTACTTTCTTAGGAATTAATTAAAATGAATCAGAATAATGGTTACAGGACATGAATTACAAGAGGTAGAAATCTCATTGATTAGGTATGCCACACTGTGAAGATGTTGATGAGATTAATCAAGCTTGCATATTCCATCTGTTCCGTTGTTCAATAGTCCATAGAAAATATCGTAACACAGTGTGGTAGAGCTCATGCAGCAGACCTCAGCACAGAGGTGTCCAAACTTTTATTTGTGATCGAGATGAGGAGCCCTGTGGGATAGTCTATTGTGTTTAAACAATAACTATCCTTATTCATTAGGTTTGTTATAAAGTTCAGCTTTCATGGCCATGAATTAAGATAAAGAGTGAAGGTTAATACTACTTTTCATTTAAGACCTCTGGTGGCTTCTTCAGTCACACTAATACCTGTCAGAAACCTAACTCAGTCCCCTCCATCTTTTCAACCACTCTGACCCACCTCTCACCTGAAGCTCCTGGCACTGTAGGGCCTTACAGCGCCGCAGGCCTCAGGGTCCTCTCTCTTCATCTGCTCTTCAGTGCAGTCCCACATCGTGATGGCACATCAAACAATATAATTAGCTTCAGCTCTATTTAGCTTGGACACAGTGATATGCATTACAAGCATACAATAATCACTAAGTCAGAAACAAGCATTCTTTGTTCGGGCTTCTTTGTCTTTAGTGTACAAATGACACATCAACATAAACGGCCAGCAACATGTGACAACAGCATTGACTTAAAGTGCAATTCTATCAGCTACAGTATGTCTTTGCAGAATGAGGAACTCTTGTTGGGAAATAATAAAACACATATTGCACCACAATAGTTTATAATTTCATATGCCCAGTATAGATTGTGTCCTCCACACAGGTGATCTCCTCTTTTTATGTGGAATGGGGGGGCAACTCTCTGTCTTTTATGGGGAAAGGTGTGACCAAGAATGCTGTCATCTCTCTGCTGCACCTGTCCCATGAGATGCTGGTCAAGAACAAGGACAAGGCAAGTTTCACCAGTGTTTATTATGCTGTGAGGGTACTGGTCTTACTGCTCAGTGATAAAATATTTTTCTTTATATTTTGTCTGCATCAGGACTTCATATCCCAGTGGTCTTTGGGGAATGAGGTGGCTGCCGAGGAGGCTAGTGCATCTCAACTTGGTTTGGCCTGGCTCATCCCACTGTGGGTTGACAGAGATCAAGAGGTATGGACAGACAGCAGCTTCTCATCTTCATGAATTCACAAACATTTAAACATGAATTCCAACATATGTAATTACACATTATATGACATGTCAGTCATCAATATTTAGCTGTTCACTGTTCATTCTTCATCTCACACTTCATAGTCATCATAGACTCTGTCATAAAATTCCATTTCTAGATACTTGAATTCTGGGACAAAACAAAGCCTATAAGAGTTGAACTCACAGACAAAAAGAAGCACATGACAGCTAGTCACATCATATTCTCTGTCTGTCTCTAACAAAGTTTCCACACAAGTCAAACTAAGAGGCTCCCTTGACAAGGTAGAGTCTGCCTTTGGCATCACTGGTTTACATACTAGTCAGTACGCCCAAATTCACTTAGAATCTTCTATCATAACATTTTCCTTTCCATGTTTCTTCCTCCCCTCAAACATCGACCTAAAGCTGTGTCTCCCCTCTCATATCAGGTGAGGATTGCCAGTTTAGGTTTAGGCGCAGCTCTGTCTTCAGTGCCCAGTGGCTGCCAGGCTCTGTGTACCAGCTGTCAGAACATCAGCGGAGGTCTGTGGGGAACGCTGCTCAACATCCTCCTGGATCAGCAGGAGAGCAGCATGGTCCGCAGAGAGGTGCGATATTAGAACTGCAAATCTGCTCATGTCTGCACAACCCAGAAACGTAAAATCGTTTTTGTCACATTATAAATAAATGACTTACTCTGAGGAGTTCTCTGATGAAATACGTGTTGTTTCATTTATGGTCAGAAAATATGACTTGACTTTTATGTATAACCAACCAAAGACAGGTAGATGGCACTGTTGCTGATGCAGTCTAACTTGACACAGAGTGTGCATGTCTTTTTTTTTTTTGTTGTGCATCCAGGCTGCATTTATCCTGCAGAACTTGATGGTGATGCCCATGCCTGCCAATGCAGAAGAGGCCAAGGACTCCCACTGGCAGGTCAGCAGCTCTGCCAGCCACTTAAAAACGCTTTTATAGACCATGGACTATTTTCTCTGTCTCTCTCTTTCACATTCTCTTTGTTTCTATCTCCTCCTCCCTCCCATTACTCACTCTATCCTTTCCCCATTTGTGAGCCCTGCAGGGTTTAGACTAGGGGTCCAAAATAATTCTGTTTAAATCTCTGTCAAAACACCAAAAGAATCTTAATTTGGGATGTTGTGACTTGCAAAGGGAGATGTAAGTCAGAGGTGAAAAATATAAATATTTAAAAGCAAGGCTTGTTTACAAAATCTGCTCTAGTTGAATGAATGAATGAACAGAGTGCCAAAATATAAAATTAAAACTGATAAAACTCTTTTACAACAAAAATATCTTGCAAAATGTCACCCTGTAGAATTGAAATGACTGAACTTGTAAAAAGTAGAATTCAGTTTAATATGGAATGTGTAAGATACATTGTGTGATGTTCAGACATTGTTAAAATCTGGAGGATTTTACCTTCAACCCACCTGTGTTTGGTCCCCACCCCATTCAATAAATACTCTATGAAAGTCAAATAACTACTTGATGTGCACTCACCTCTTTCTGTCTTTAATTCTCTGCTCTTCCAGCACCCATGTGTCCACGATGAGGTGTCTGGTGTGTCTTTGGTGGGCCTTCCTGCGCTCCAGGCTCTGCTTTACCACTGTCAGTACTTTCAGCATGCTGCTCTTTCTGCCTCCAATTGTTACCAAGGCAGGTACACGTTCCACCTGCAACCTCGTAGTGACACCACTGGTGGACCAAGTCCTCAGGAGAGCGATTCACAGAGTAGGTTTATTATCGTCCTCATTTGATCATGTGGAATTTAAGTGGTTGCATTTAAGCCCTTTTTTCCTATGTAAGAAAGTTTGTCATTATAAATATATGCATGACTAGATTCTGAGAATTCCCTGTGGTGTTGGAGAAGCGTCCAATCGGCACCCACTGTCAACTCCAGTAGACCCTCCAGCTCCCTCTCCACATCCAGCACTGTGGTCAGCAAAGCTCCTGCACCCTCAGACATGTGCACATACTAAAATGTTGGAAATTAACCTCTGCACTAAGTCAAGTGAATCCTCACATCTTCATATTGTCCATTACAGATAAGAGGTTCAGGATTACACACCCCTAAGGGTCCCTCCCCACTGAACATCACAGAAGATACTCCTGCCAGCAGACTGATGGCTCAAGGTACTGCAGAGACATGTTCAGTGTGTTTGTATGAGAACATGTGCATTCACAGTAATAGTAACGCACCATGGTTTAATTATTCCTTCCATTTAAACAGAAACTTATTGTGGTCAGCAATAATTATAAACGTAAACCATTCTCCACATTTGGGTATGAATGTTTCTATTGTACTATTAATAATAAGAGCCTTGTTTTCTGGTATTTTAGCTTACTTTGCTGACTTTACTTTATGCCTTTGTCTGTCTTTTATATCCAAAAGGTCAACTTCAGTCTGACATAATGTTCTGTAAAACACTTTTCTGGCCATTATATATTAGATGAGTCTGGACAGACATGGGACATAGATGTAAACTATGACTGGTGTGTGGAGGCATACAACCACAAGGCACTAATTCAAGTTGTTTATGTGGCCACAGCATCTCTAGTCCCAGACAAACGTGACTCTTAGTGTGCGTGAACCATTGGCAAGGCGTCTCTATTAGCTGTGTATTGATGTGTCTCACAGGCCAGAGTGACACAGACACTAGCGAGTCGGTTACCTCCCAAGACTCCAGACAGGGCGAGCCGTCGGCAGTGGAACCAGTTGTTATGGTAACTCCTGACCTCATGTCGGCCCACTGTGGCCTGCTCACTAACCTGCTGGCCATCCTGCCAGATTTCACCCTCACTGCCCTCCAACACAACCATCTCCTCCAAGCCCTGGCTGGGTAAGAGGTCGCATTATGTGTTAATAATTATTAAAACCCAAAATGAGAGAGTTATGTTGTAATATTTTAGCTGATAATATTAAAATGTGATTAAGTGAATTGTCGATTGATGGGAAAGTAATATTTTATAGTTTTGATGGCTGATTTATTATTATTTTCTAGTTTTCTAGATTTTGCCATGTAAATAAAAGTCATCAAATCACAATATTAAAAATGATTAAAGATGAAAGATGATCAAAATAAATATGTGCATATTTTATTTGATAGAGAATTCATATTAATTGTAGCCCTAACACCCCCTAGCTAGTTTAATACAACACACATTTTCCCTCATCTTTCTTTTCTTCCTCAGTCTGGTGCATATTGGTCCCATCGAGAAATGTCTGACTGAGCTGAAGACACCAAACATCCTACCAGCAGAGAGAGAAGACATCAAGGGCCAGGTGAGGAACTCTGTGATCGACAGTTCTGAGGAGTTTTTCAACTTTTTTGTTATTATGACTTGCCAACAACAGACGTGGGTTGCTACAGTACAATGCCAGCTTCAGTGCAGCACAAGGTTGTCTGAGGGCATCTTTCTAGTGTGGGTGGAATATTCAGCAAGCGTGAGCTCAAAACTGCTTGGAAAATTAGCTTTTAAAAAAAGAATAACTTCTTCATATACATCAATTTCCATCTTTTCTCATGCCTCTTCTGCTCTGTAAATTTTTGAAAACTGTTTTCATGTCTGTGTGCTTAAGATGTCTTCCTGTGTGTATGTGTGTGTGTGTTTCTAGTTTGTCAGCCTACTTCAGTTCTTGTCCAGCCTCTCCAAACTGCTCCAGTTATGTGTCATGGTGAGCCAAGAGCTGATTGGCCAGATGGACTTCCTGAAACAGCTATTGACTACTCTGGTGGCAGTACTCACTCTTGATACCAAAGGTTTAGGTCAGACCCTTATGTTTTATTCAAATGGAAGCCATACATTTTGCAAATAAAATTGGTAATAATAGTCCAAAAAAACATTTCAAATTGTATTCCGTATTCCATTTATACTGTCACATATGTCACTATTAAAGATCTGTTCTGAAAAACCATCAGTGGGATGCAAATGCAAGTCCTATTCATACATTTCTCCAACTCTTGCCTGCTGTGTGCCCCTGTGATTTGTATGTAGCTTTGTGGCTGTTACGTGTCATGAAATTAGTGACTCACTCTTTCCCTCTTCAGATGCAGGTACCCGGGATGCAGTTTGTGTGTGCTGGGCCGACGTGTTTATGCTCCTGGCTACTCTGGTGAGGAGGGACAGCTCAGCAGCGTACCCATCTGTCTCTGCTGCGCTGGGGAGACGCTGGCGAGCGTTCGCAGGTACACAGATACTGTGTGTGTAGGTGTGTGTGCACATGTGTTAAAGTGAGCAAAAGTGACATAATTAATTATTCTGGTTTAAGCTGCAGAATTAGTTTTATAATCATCTATTAGCATCACTTCTGGAAACATTTTGGTGTTTAATTAAATAACCCTCTGCAGTTTAAGAGTCAAGCTCTTGATATGTGATGAAATTGGGATTTAAATTCTTTTTTCCCCTCATAATTATAAGGACTAATAGTCATGATTAAGGCAATAATCCTGATCGCAGTAACTCAACCAAATAATGAGGATTAGCTTTTAAGTATGATGGTGGGGGAAAAAAAGAAATGCATTAATATTGACACATTCACTCCATCATTAGGACCTGAGTCCCTGGCACTTTCACTAGGGACCAACAGTTTTTGTAGTTACTGTTACTGTTCTGCTGCTGAGCACATCTTTGAGTGCTTGAAAACTCACGACTCGTCAGAACTGGTGAAAGTTTTGCAGTGACTGGGATTGAGTATTACCAGTGTTCTCCACTCCATTTATAATGATTTTGAACATATTTCAAACCACTTTCATAATCCCCACGCCACAGACGTGTCAACACCGCTGCTCTGTCTTCACACACGCTCTTTCCTGCCTCTTGTTTCTCTCTTTCTCTCTCTCCCTCTATCTGCTTCCTTTGACTTTCTTCATCACCAGGATGCTTTATAAAGTTGCCCCAAAAACACAAAGCTTTTGTATTTTTTTTGTTTCCCCAACACCAGGTTAATCACATATAAAGGAGGCTTAAGTTAAGTTATCATAAGTGGTGAAAAATTAGATCTGTTATGAGGCTTTGGTGTGGCAATATCACTTGATAACACCTCCTACAAGATTCCAACGAAGTAGCGTCTTGGTGATATGGCCTGCACCCAATCTTTTTGAGTGCAATTTTAATGCATTTTTGCCGTATGCAGGCAATCTTTTTGTACAAACTCCACACCCTAGGACTTGATAGGTTTCACTTCAGTTATGGTCAGCAAACACTTGAGACTTTCGCAATAGTTCTTTGGAAACCTTTAGACTTTTAAATAAATGCTGTTGCAGAAGCAGACAGTTTCGTATTTCACCATGAAACAGGAAGCTGTTGTAACTTAACTGCATGTTGTAAAATATTCAGCACACTTGACATGTTTGGTGTGATTCAAGGCCTGAGGATTTTTACAGATCATCATTGATCATAATCATAGCGCCACCTACTGGTAGCAGAGAAGAAGCCACATGTGACAAACAACATGATTTATGTGAAATTTACATTTTATTTGGTCTACACTTGAAATGCCACATCATGAATAAATAGTGCATGTTTACATATAGTAAACACAGGAAGTGATAATTTACTCCTTCATGCAGTCTTTGAGAGTTGGGAAGTATCGAGTTTACCATCCTGCAGTGAGGAGACCACTGCTGTGTTCCCCCTAAAGCCATGTGGATGCGAGGCCCCATTCAACGCTGCTTGAAACTTTAATTACAGAATGTATTAACTTCCCTGAACAGATGCTAGGATAAGATAATTGCATCCTGTCCTTATACTACCTCTGCTCCTCCCACTCATCCTCCTCTGTGATTAATGGCACATCAGGGAAATTTGATGAGTCCAGTAAAAGATGAATGCTGAACCTTTGTGCATGCATTAATGCCTGTGTATATATGTTTATAGTATCTGGGCGTCTGCATGCACATTCAAATGATTAGTGTGTCCTCCACTAGTGCATACTCACTTAGTCATGGAAAAATGTCTTGCTGTCAAGGGATTTGAACAATGGATTTGCCTTTTTGTCTCAATGTGATGTATTGTTGTGTCATTCATTAAAAGAAGGATATCCTCCTACCAACTCTTTTTTATAAATTTATATTCTCTGTTTGTGCAGGTACATTATCAGTGTGTGTGAATGAGAAGCTCGTGGACTCTACTCTTCACACCGTGGCGCTGCAGTTTCTCAGTACAGTTTTCACGGAGGAGATGAAGAGTCAGGATGTAGAGGCCACAACCTCAAACTCTAAACATGCTACTGCTCTGTCTGACATTGTGAATGGCCCCTCTGCAAGCCAGCTGTGTGAACTGTTACTGCAGGTATGTGGAGGTGGTGGGGGGGGGGGGGCTCTGGTAGTCCATCTACACCTTGGTACTTTTTAAAATTTTTTATAGACAATAATGTTTGTGTTTCAAGAATTCAGCAGCCTTGATGCCATCTTCAGGGAGTGTTTGATTATGTGTTCCTCTTTGACTTTTGATGCCAGAGTTTTGAGAAGAGGACCCTTCAGGACCCTTTAAAGAAGACGACAGCCAGAGCTCTGATGACGCTGCTCGCCTGCAGTCCCACAGCTCAAAGCCATGCAGCCAAAGGTTAACCCCCCCCCCCCCCAAAAAAACCTCGAGCTAGATTTAGACAGTCACCTGCAATGTTCTCTTTGTTAATGTTATTGTAACTCTTCATTTAATGTGAACCTAACAGTATGATGTCCCACTCTGAACTCTGGCTATTTGGGTTTTTTTTTCTAGCTGGTCTAATTGACAACTGTGTGGAGCAAATGAAACAAACTCACTTCCAGCTCCACCTGGAGTCGGTCCGACCCGGCAAGGCTTCTCACCGCAAAAAGGTGAGCAGAGACTGGCTGGAAATTTCCAGTCTCTCTGTTTATGTCCTGCCTGTGTTTATTTCCATTGCATATAATAACAATCTGAATACAGCATGAATAGTGTGGGGTTTTTTTTTGGAAAGTGTTGTGTGTTGGATAAATATTATGAATATCCTTTGTAGTTGTAGTCGCCCCCCTTTGCTGTTATGACCTCTAAATATGCAGTAAATTATCAACTCCAACATTTTAACATATTGGTCTTTGTTTTGTCTCTCTATATTATCAGGAAGAAGGCCATTTAAAGGAAGTGAAGCTGACTGTGGACATCCTACGGAGTGCTCTTTACAGCAACAGTGAATGCAAAGTCAGCCTGTGTTTCTGGTTTTTAATTCTCCGCTGCAAATTGGTTTTTGATGGAATATCAGAGCACCAGTGCTGTGTGTAAATGGGATTCGCCTAAATGTGCATGGCCCTGCTAACATCTCAGCATGTTTAGCTTCTTAAGCCCCGTAATGCCATTATGAAGCATATTGGCTACTTTTCATTATCTAAGTGACCTCTCTGTCACTTGTGGTTACCTTGGACTAAATAGCCAGGGAGGCTCTACTGCAGTGCTTACCCAGTCATTAATCTCCTCCCCATTTGTTTCTCCTGTGTACTCAGGAAAATACTGACACATTTTATTTCGATTACTGCCATCGGTGTTTGTGCTGTTTTATAAATCATGCACATGCCTGTATGTGGACCTTTTCCTATGCAAGTGCATTTGTTGCGTGTTTGTGTGTGTATAATTCATTTGTATTTGCCTGTATAGGCGGTGGCCACAGATGCTCGCCTAACACTGGCACTTTATGCTCTTTGGCCTTGGCTTCTATTGGACGACCCCGCCATGGAAGCAGCGCTGGAGCTTCTGTGTATCTACACTGCCAACTGCACCGCAGGTCTGTAAGTGTGTGTGCACGTCTGTCTGTCTGTGTGTCTCATGTGTTCGCACAGGCACTGTGCCTGGCCCGTGCCTACCCAATGCCTGTGTCTGCCGTTAGAAATCTGACTGAGTCACACACATTTAACACTAAGGACTCCTTTGTCCTCTCCAGTGACCACTGAACAACATTGTGTCTCACCGCATAAGACCAGTGCCTGCTTGCTTGCCAGTCACAATAGAGACAGTGTCAGGATCCAGGGATCAGGCCGCATGGCTGTATGCATGGTAACTGCTTTCAGACCAGAAGGACATGATGTTAGGAGACAGAGTTTGTGTGTTGTCCGAGATATTTGTATTCCATCATGCAAATGTTAGAATGGTGCATGTGGAAATTATAAAAGTAAAGACTTTTTAAATAGACGGAAGGAAAGATTATGGAAATTTTACTTTGATAAACAGCTCATGGTTTATTTGATGTGTTCGTGTGTGTGGCTGGTGTAGCTGTGCAATGGAAATCGTCCTTATGTGCATGTGTTTGATTGGCACCTGTGCCTCAGTGCCTCAGTAAATGCTCTGATCTAAACTCAGTTGCTTTAGACGTCTCATATGCTCAAGCTGCGAAGCTCCAGAAATCAGTGAAGTCGGGCTCAGTGTTTCCCTAAAGGTTAACTGAACAGCACGTTGTGTTCAGGCTGCATGCAGCCAGGCTCAGTATTACACCATCCACCCTCAGGCACCTTTTTGTCCCCTGAGACTACTACATTTCTACTGAATGTTTCATCTCCAGTCTTCCTCCTTCATTCAAGGCTTTGTTTGCACTGCTAAGTCAGTCAAGTCAGATTGTTGTTCATCTGTGCCACACACATTTCCACCCATATTTTTCTAACAGCTCCAAAACTTGCTTCCACAGACAGTCAGTAAGTAAAAAAAAAAAAAAAAAAAAAGCATGTTTTTCTGCACTTCTATGTAATGATCATTCCTATATAGCTGCCAAACATTTTTAGATTTTTAGTAACCGTTAGAACACTTTTGAATCAGCGCAGTAGATCCATTATACAGCTGAACTCCCTTGTCAAATCTGTGATAGACCGTTTTCTTGACAGATATTGAGATGACCTGAGGCTAACATCAGCATATGCCTGTTGCTCTATGTTACTATTTCAGGATTAGTATATCTAGCAAGCTGTCATGTTCACCAATAAGGAACATCAGTCAGTGTCAGAATCGGTGTTGTCAATGCTCTCTGTCTTAAGCTTATTGATTTCTGAATTTTTATGTGATCTACTGCTGCAGTAATTAGTCGCGTCAGTTATACTGACGTGAATATGTTGCCAAAAGAGACAGGTATTTATTCACAGTACTGATTTTTATGTTAAGTTTGCATTTCTGAATGGCCTTGTAGTTGACTAAATTGTAGCCAAAGCCTAGGGCTAAATAATATCCCTCCCTGCTGGAGTCACAAGATGGTTCTTGTCATCATTAGTGAGAATGCTTTCATGGAGAATGACAATTAAAATGCAGTTAAAAGTTAGTGTGTATCTGACACGAAATGTCAGACACTGTTGGCCCCAAAAGTCCTCATTGTAACCTGTGATGACTGAGTTTCTGTCGTCTTCCTGCTACCATGTTTTTATCATTCCCAGTAAGGTGCAGTTTATTCTGTTGTTGCACAAGACGTCTGTTCTTTCTTACCATTTCCTCCATTAGGCTTGACAGCTTGTCTATGAACTAACAGGCCTGCAGCCATATGGAGATGTTTTTGTATCGTGGACAGTCACCCGTGCTGCATAACGAGTTAGTCTTCATTTTTCCGGCTACTGATGCCACTGGCTGGACAGCTAGCTAGCTTTAAGATGAGCAAAAAGTTCCAACAAGAGGAAGAGCACCTTTTTCTTCAGTGTTTGTATCAGACTTTTCTTGGTGGTAAAAGTTGCTCCCAGAGCTTCTAATGGTAAACAAGACCACAGCCCAACACAGAGGAATTATAACAACGTTCTGTTTACACATTTCAAATAAATAGACTGAAGCCACTGTTTGGTTGTTGATATTTGCAGATGTACAGTTCATGTAAAATTGTGTTTTTTGACAGAGACATATTTGCCCAATGCAAACATTAGAATAGCGTATTAGTAGATTGGAAGTCATAGTAGCTGCTCCCACATATAAAGTGGAATATGAATACTGCAGCAAAGCATGTCAATCAGCGTTACCTTTGAGTGGCTGCCTCAGGGGGAACTTATGGACTTTGTGCTTCCTGTATTGATTATTGCTCCAACCATTAATGACACAGGGTTCATGCTGGAAAATAAATGTTCCTTTAAATTGACTTTCAGCTTTTGTCTGCTGTGCTTTGTAATTACTGTGCATGATGCGTTCCTGTCTACACACATGAGAGCTGCCTCTGTCTTTGTCCCTCTCGCTCGATCCTGGTTTAAGAGAGGGGCTTCTCACCCAACTCAGATTGAACTGTAACAAGGCAGTACTAATCAAATAAGAACCAAGATTCTGTTACTGCACAGCCAATTTGCCACCTATGTTTTTAGTTTTCTTGATATCAGCTGTCAGCTGTACTGTTTCAAATTGGTTTTAGCGTTTATTGGTCCGGTGTGCCACAGTGGTCTGGTTGTCATAGGTTTTTTACTTTAAGAGCAAAAGGGAATACCACAACCCTTCTTCTGTGTTTTCTCTTGTCATGTACCACCAATTTCAGAAATATTTGTGTCCTTATACTGGTGAAATACTTCTTTAAATGGCTTACAGCTATAATAATATGTGTGAAACTTGTGTTACCTTGAATTTTGATTAAACCAATAAATCAGTTCAATCAAAGAAGTGCTTAAGGTTGTTTTATTTTTTGTTTTTTCTTCAGCGTGCAGTTCTCTTTGTGGCGGTGGCCCTGGTGTTGGACCCGGATCTAAATACACCCTTAGCAACTCTCTGATGCACTCTGTCATGAAGCTGGCCTCAGGGGTCGCCCCAGATAACAGCCCTATCCAGAAGCTCTCCTTCTCTCTCTTGGCTAACCTTGCCATGTCCCGTGACTGCCGAGGCCTCTTGCAAAAGGTATGAGCCTGGTACACAGTGCACACAACATTGTGGAGAAAGTATAGTGTAGACAACTGTAAACTCGCAGACATTAATACGTGACTGGCTGTAAAAAAAACTAATTCACAAGTTAAATAAATGTATTGATATATGCAGTGTTACAGAATAAAACTTAAATAAATCTTAGCACTAGCTGTAAATAGCATAAGCTCCTCTCAGATTTAGCATGTCTAAAATCTCACCCTCACACTTACACCCAGCTGTCTGGGGTAATATTTCCTAAACTGGATAACAGCTTTTAATGATCTCTTCACATGACTCTAAAACTCTTGTGTGAAATATCTCATCTATATCCTTTGCTCTCTTTTATCAGAATAATTTCTTGCAAGCTTTCCCATCAGTGCCAATACCCAAGGCGGGTGGTATTAAGGACACATCTGCAGGTTGTGGCGGTGGGAGCCTACTGCGCCTGTGGTTGAGGCTGCTGGTCAATCTGTCATTCGCGGAGGACGGCCAGCAGAGTATCCTTAGGGTGACTGGAGTCCTAGAACTGCTGGCAGACCTGGCACAGCACTGGCGTCACGCGCTGCTCACTCTTCACAACCTCTGCTTCTGCCCCGCCAACAAGCCTCATGTCATTACCAACGGTATGCAAGGGAATCATGGTTAAATTTCTAGATACTCAGGGATGTGAAAGTATTAAAACAGCAATGTATAGAAAAGGAAATGCAAAACAGCTGTTTTGCTTTTTGTATAAACATCACTTTTTCCTGTGTCCACAATATAAGCAGCCACTCAGATCATTTTATCATCTATGAAATAGTTTGGTGTCATTTGATTGTTTCAGCTGGTCTGCAATCACTTAGGCAGAGGAGGTATCAATATTAGCCCCACCAGACCCACAGAAAATGGCAAGTTAAATCTGTTCACTGCTTTTTGGCACTTTCCATAAGTGGAATATGTGATTTCCTTCCAATGGCTCTCACAAATTCTTATAAGTAAACTACAGGCCGGGGAAGAAAGTCAAGCAAGTGTAATGGGATGCCCATGTTGCTCTGTATCTGCTGGATGAGAGTAGATGTAAATGTTGACTTACACACTAAAAATATTCATGACAGAAATTTAGAGTATAAGCTTAGTATCTGCCATGTAGAGCAGGTCAAATTTAGACTCAGAAAAATGGGCACAGATAAAGAACTGAGAGGAAGTCTCAGAGACAAATAAAAGACATACCTCTAGCCTCTCACACACTATACAAGCTGTAGGTGGGAGTAGTTCGATCAGTGCTTTTATTTCCTGTTGAAAGATCACATTTCCTGTGTGCACTATGCATTCAGTATGATCTCAGTCAGTAATGATGACCTATATGACCACACAGCCATTTTATTCTGCAAGAATAGATAAAAATGCCCATTGCATGTTGTAAGGTAAATGTTGTAAACTTTATAAATCTTAGTCCATCTCTTATTTGCTCTAAAAAAAAATATTATTGTTGTATCATCCAGGGTTTTGTTCTGTTCATTTTGAATGACAAGACTATCATAAATTTTATTTTCATTTTTACTATCTGCACATCTCTCTTCCAGACAAAGCCATGAAAGTATTACTATGCTGTCTGAACAGTAAAGAGATGGAGACCCGCTGTTTGGGAGCGTCTGCACTTTGGGCTTTGCTGCATAACAACCAAAGGGTACAAACACACATGCATCCACGCAGTAAAACCTTATTTCAGTGACCGCTCACTACTTTGTGGTGTTGGAATTCATTGGTGCTATATGTCAAATTAAATCCTGGGGTGTCCTCATGCATACAACCTTTCTATCTCTTGATTAAAAACTGAAGAAGAAAAAAAGAGCTCTGCTGGTTTCAGGTTGATCAACATAATTCTTTCTAATCTGTCTTTCTAATTTCCCCTCAAAGGCCAAGAATACTTTGAAGTGTCCCTCTGTTCGATTGAGAATTGAGGAGGCACATACCAGCTCTAAGAAGGGTATGTATTCATTCACCTTGATGACAAAACGTATCAGCACCTATCATGATGTGGAAGATTAGGTTTTGCACATCCCATTATTTACAAATGTGCTTCTTTTTTTCTTTTTCTTTTTAAAACCTCAGATGCAGAGAACAAACAGGGGCCTATGACAACGTACCTGCTGAAGAGCCTTGAAAACCTTTCACAGCTGCTAAATACCTGACTATATTTATATTAATTTTTGTATCATATTTGATCAAATATTAAGAAATTTTGTTATTAAAGAATCATCTGGACAATGTAACTCCTGTCTTGTATGGTCGGATTTCACTCATACAAATTTTACAAACTCAAATCATACTTTGTGTTGTTTTTTTAAAAAAATCGTGTCATTTCTCAGGAAGTGCTTCTTTGTGGTTGTGGTTGTCTGAAGCTACCTTTCCATATGGGTGGGTTCCATACCACTTTGGGTTTGTTGATGACAACCAGCAGAAGTTGCACTGGAAATCTAGTGCAAGCAGCTCTGTGATGCTATACTAAGCACAATGGTGATTTAAACTAGGCAGCTAATTCAAAAATAATGGGGACAAAGACTGGTCTGAAATTGTAAATTAATTGCACGGATATTATCTGTGTTGAATATGCAATTCTTTAACTCCATTGGGGACATAAAAATCTATTAAATCAGACCAAACATTTAATGCTAATGTTTGGAAACACATGACTTTGAATAGTGGAACTCTTCTAATAAGGATGGCAGCACTTAAATTGATGGAAATACTTCCGAGTACTCCTCATGCTGAGGCTGAGAACTCTTCATAGGTCTCAAGGAATCTTAAATTCCTTTAAACCATCTGATAGCTCTCAAGATACTTCAGTTCAAGATGTAAATTTTTTAAGCATGGCTTTATGTTTTGAAATGCCACCAAAGTCCTTATTGAACAGTAAAAATTGCACACAAGGTACAACCATTCGCAGAATTTGAGGTAGCTTCGAGCAAAGTCAATTGTGCAATTTAGAAAACTTCCACGGTGTGGATCCCACCATGCGGTATTATGCCATGAGCTTGCCTCCCATCTGCCAACCTCGTGATGAAGTGCTCCTCTGTGTGGAATGAGCTTAAAGTGGGCCACCATGAAGTGTGCCCCAGTGGTGAAGAGTTAGCAGGAAGTGCAGCTCGGGTGCCTCACCACTTGTCTCATCAATGAAGCTTTCATTCTCCCTCATTGGGGCAGGATGGGAGCCGTACAAAAGGACCACTGGTACTTCGTGGTACTCGTCTTAATTCCTTTTCTTAAAGGTAGGGAGTTTACATAAATTTTTTATAACAGTTTAATGTTCATGATATGTCAGTGTGCCATATGACGGTGTGGCAGTGTTGAAAGTGACATTCACTGACTAAGTCTAATGTACCTAAATATCTTGGATAGTTTCATCAGTTTATAATCTGTAATTTACAATAAGTGATTAAATGTAAACATTGCTTTTTTCACAGTCTATATTTAGTTACATTAGTCTGGAAAGATGGTAGGAAACTTTGTTATCGTTAGTTTTGCGAGGCATTATTATTCTAAAACTGCCAGATCTCTCCCACGGGCATCAGTGGACTTGAAATCAGTTGTCATTCAGCTCAGATAAAAGGCTTTGAAAAGTTGGAGGCTTGATCACTGACTATTGTCAGTTGTGTATATGTGTACTGGCTCAAATTAGCCTAATTACCATTACCCAAGGGATGGCCTCAAAGCTGTGAGTAGCTGTGGTAATGTTTGAGTGGAGGAGATTAAATGGAAAAGATGCCCTTTTTTTTTGCCATGTTGCATAGATGTAAACACAGATTCTCAGAAATGTATCATTCTGAACTGATACATGTAAAATATATTCAGTTATAATCCTACATAAATACTTATTCGTGGATGTAATTCAGATTTTATTGGTTCGATTTACTGATTTATCCGATTTATTAGATGTTACCGTTTCTGGATTTTGTTGAAAATTCTGATGAGTTGAATAAACACAAAAATTCTCTTCATTCAGTTGCTGTCCAGCAGAAAGACGTTGCTACAGTTCGTCTGGAGGAAGGGATGGTTCTTAAATGTTTGTGTCCCTGGGACGGAAACCTCAGCATGGTGTCCTGGACCAAAATACCAGACAAGCATTCAGTGGCCGTTTTCCATCCAGAGTACGGCGTGGCCTTTTCTCACCATTACCGAGAGAGGATTGAGTTCCTGAGGATGACGCCTATGGATGGAAGTATCTCCATGAGGAATGTCACTCACCAGGATATCGGACTTTACCTCTGCTCTGTTCAGACCTTCCCACGAGGCACCTGGACCAGGAACATCCAGGTGGAAGATTTAGGTGAGAGATATGGTAGAAATTAAAAGGGTGGGAATTTTGAGCCTCTTTTCCCCCCATGTCTCCTCCACTTTCCTGTGTTTGCAGATGAGCCCCCAGAGGAAGACCACAGCACAGAGCCCCCCACCCCAGTGGTGATCAAGACAGACACAGAGTTGGTATCCAAGCAGAACAGCAACCTGACTATCAGCTGTAAGCACGGGCACCACGGCACTGTTTACCAGGTGATTTTGGAGAGGATGCTTCATGGCCAGCCCTGGGTCATTATTGGAGTGTGTAAGAAGGTGGAAGGCGGCCTGGTGGGCGAAGACTACAGCGACAGGGGCAGGGTCTTCTGTACAGACACCCTGGATGTCAGTCTGCACTTGACAGATGTGACGGAGGAGGATGGTGGTTTCTACCGCTGTGCCTTCAACACAGATGCAGGGATGCAGATGACAACGGTGCTTCTCACTGTTCCACCTCCAGGTACAAAAACATACAGATGTTTACATGTACATTGCAGTACATATAGTAATATGGCTTGATGATGAATTGTTTCTCATACTTATGATGGTTTATTAATTCAAATATGTCTCACAAAGTAGCATGATACACTAAAACAACAGACACACCTGCAGAAACCACAACATCCTGTGCTGTAGCGTCTCACTACTGCTACATTTGTGGGTCTGCACACACACATATGATATGTCACAACAAACCTGCAGTTCTATTCTGCTGAATTGAAAACCTGTTCTTTCAGGCTGTTTTGTCTCCTGTTGAAAAATGCCTCTGATTTTATATCCAGGTGAATTTAGCCTATCCGTGTACATGAGGTATATTTACATTGGGGCTGGAGCTGCTGGGCTTATTCTACTCATTTCATGTGTCATACTGGCAGTGAGGCACAGGTGAGACCCCCACATTGTTTTTTTTCCTATATCTAAATATATTATGAAATATGGCCTACTTAAATTTTTGATGTTTGAAACAAAAGCCAGTGGATATAAAGCCAAGGTGTAATGGCTTTGCTTTGACTTAAATGCTAATGTCTGCATGCGAACATGCTAATGTTCAGAATTTAATGTTTACTGTGTGTTCAATATTGTGAGATAGGAATTTTTTTGAAATAATATTTTTGCCAATATCATAAAAAAATAATAATAGGCCAGTCAAAATAAAAGCAACCACACATGGACGTCTCATGATGTTCTATTGGGTTCAGATCCGGATCATGATCTGAATCTGGGAGATTAAAATGTATATTTGGAGAGGGGCGATATGTATTTGGTCACAGCACAGTAACGGGGTAGAGTCACCAATCTGTAGCTGAGATAACAGATTCAGAGTCATTCAAATGGATTTCAATAATGATAAATGTTTACTTTTGTCCAATAATCATCACAGGAAGAAGAAGAGAGAGGAGTACAGAGTCAAACTGCACCCTTCTCGGAGCCAGGTGAGCCTCACTGTCTTCATCATATCTACTTTTTTTTTTTTTTTTTTTTTTTTTTTTTTAACACTTCACACTTTCACAACACTCCCTTACCTTCTCTTCAGACATCATGTACCCTTATTCACTGTATGTATGCTGGCTGACTTAACCAATGCTGCTTCACAATAACTGACACTGTCATGGCCTTTGGATAATAGAACATAGCAGCTTGTCAAAATGGAGCCAAATTGGATACAAAATATTATATCTTCCTATAAATTGAGATAAAAGAATTACTTCTTTTAAGTCAAGTTATATTCTTATTTCCCCTATACATAGGCCATCATGTTAACTATCTAGAAATATAGATCATTTATAATTTAATTACAGCTGTATTGTAATAATTTATACATCATACAATATATACAAAGCATATTTCAGATTGAGCCGATTTTTGAGGGGCATCTTCTTTTTGCCAAGCTGCTGCGCTGTCAGTCATTACACCATCATCTGTCACATGTCCTTGTCTAACACCTCGTATTCTAATAAAATCTTCCACTCATTCACAGCCAAACTTCTATGAGAACATCCTTGTGTGTCCCCGGAAGAAATCCAGGCAGATAAGAAAGTGCCCAGTTTATGTCAACCTACAAACTGTCCGGTCACACAGAAACAGTCATCCTCAATATAAATGAGCAGGCCTAGATGTGATCTAGGTTTTATCTGTCACAGCTGTCAGTGTGCCCTCAGTTTTTCTCAGATTAATGTATATATGTGTAAAAACAACACATGCTTTTTTTGAATTCTTCTTTTTTTTTTTTTTTAAGATGCCAGGATCAAGCTGACAATGATTAATATATATATACTGTGGTTTGAAATGAGTTGACAAGCTGGAGCTCATGTAAGTCTAAGGAAGCCCTTTTAGTCAAACCATGCTCCCACTAATTAAGCGTAGTATGTACGTCATAATTACTGTTCAGAAAATATTTGTTTTGGGCAAAACAATATTTGACAGTCATGCAGGAAGAGCAGACAAAAGCCTGTATAATCACGCTTTTCACACCCCTAACTGCAGACTAAAACGATTGACAAAAGCCTGTGTAATTGGTCTCCTTTCACTTTCATCCCTCCTGGTTTCCATTCAAAGCCTGACAATGGCGTCTAATCATCTTACGGAAAAGAAAAGCAGTCACTCAGCACTGTTTCATCACTTGAGACTGCTGCTTCCCCCCCCAAAGATCTCTCCGTCAAGGATGGCTGCATTCTGGTTACAGCACACTCTTATTATGCAAGCTTAACTCTAATTAGCTACTCTTGTGTTCATGATCGTGTCTATCTACTGTTTATTGATGAATGTTACATGTTTTCCAAGTTCTCTTTATTACGATGTCTAAGGCTGCCTATGCGCTCCTGTAAATCTGTATTTAAGGTTTGTACTGTTAACGTGTGGGTTATTTATGTGATTGATTTATCTCCATAGAAATGGAGGCAATGGCAGAGCCAGTAATGGACATGCAGGCTATCCTGCAAGGAAACAAGACACATGTGGACAAGCTAGAAATGCGGAACATAAAAGGGACAGTATAATAGTCTGCGATCACAAGTTTTTGCCTTCTACCTCCTGCTGTCATGGGCAAAACAGTAGAAGCTGCAACAATACATTCGACTGATACTGATAGGGTGAACAGTAATACTGAAACTGATATGTATGACTGCAAATCACTCCATGCGGTATTAATAAACCAGTCATAACCACCTTGTTTCTTTCTGTGATGTAAGAGGGAACAGAGTCATAAGATAAGATAAGATATCCCTTTATTAGTCCCACAGTGGGGAAATTTACAATGACTGTTTCTCTTGCTTGTTTGAATCTTGTTTGGTTAAATGTTTTGTTTTGTTTTTCAGTGTTACTTTAAAAGTGCTGGAAGGTGTATTTTATTACCTTTGGAAAGACCCATGCTAGTTGTTTAGCTGATACTAGACATTGTGCTAAAGCTAAGCTAACTGGCTGCTGGCCTTTAACTCAATGTTACTGACCTGGAATTCAAACAAAACATGCTAGTACATGATAGAACATTCAATTTATTACCCTTTTTATCATCAAAAACATTACATATGTACATTTAGTGAAAACTGTAGTCCTACTGCTCAATGTGATCAAAGTGCTATTAACATATAATCTGACGGGAACAGAATACGAACCATGGTGGACACAGACACAACAATATAGTAACGGATACCATGACAACACATCATACCTATAAACAAATAAACAACAAAAACTGCAAATGATAAAAACAGTTAACTGGAATTTTTGTCCATTCTCAGTACAGCTCTAATACATTTATTTATTTATGAGCTAAGACTCAAGACGACTAGGGCAGATGTGGCCAGATAACTTTCTACACTACTATGGGCTATAATGCAGACACATTGTAGATGGGCACTTTGTTTGAAGCTCAAAGTAATACGGAGGTTGAGCTCTTTTAAATACAATATACAGAGTAAAGTGACTAAGTCTTAACAACACAAAATAAGTGCTTCAGCTTGTAGCTCCAAATCTACAGGAATCTATTTCTTTAAAGAATAATAAAAAGTGATTCAGTTTGACATTAAACTGACTGCTTTGCTGCCTCAAACTGATTGTCATCGGAATCCTTTCTGATTTCTAAGCTTTTCCAGGAATTTCTGTATTTGAGAGCTCTGTTTGTTTTCTTTATCATCCGCCTGTAAACGAAAAGGAGGACCACTTTTAATACGAATATCTAAAGAGATAAATAAGTGTGTCTGACAACCACAGAGTTAAGGAGTGTTATTCTCAACCTTCCAAAAGCTGTGGTTTCAGGTGTGGCATAGGATTTGACAGCTGGGTCAGCAGTGTGTGAGAGAAACTTAAGACCTTTCTAAATGTTTTTGAAGGTCCAGAGTTAAATTCAGCCCACAATGGTAAACTCAAAGCCCAAAGACGATGCTTTGGTGACTCACACTCTATGGTCTGTGTCGGAAGGCACTTGAGGAGGACAACGCAGTGAACATCATCGTCACGGCGGTGGAATTTCCAAACCTGCATCCTAAAGAAAATGATCCACTGATATATGTTTTCTGATGATTTTGGCTATTTTAGTGAGAATGATCATTCGTGTAATTTCTACAGTAGATCAAACTGTTGCTAATGGATGGAAAACAAGAAAATAAGATATCAGACGATAAAAATATGGTAGCTGTCAGGCTGCTGGGTTGGAAATGTGGTTTAAGTTGCACTATGGGATCAATCACTGGATCAGTTTTTAAAGGATTAGTTCAACATTTTTGAAAATGCACTTTTTTTTCCTTTATTTTTTTTTTTTTACAGTTAAATGAGGATATTGATACTTGTTTTTATTGATTACTACTTCTTTTTAGCTTCAGACAGAGTCTGGCTAAGTGTTCCCAGTGTTTGTGCTAACCCAAACTACCTGCTGGCTTTGTTAGCATATTTATGGTAAAGACATGACAGTGTTATCAATGTTTTCATCCAAAACAAATTTGCTTCTTAAATTTTCAATTCCTGCTGACTTTCACCTGCTTTTGTATATTTTACTGAGCACAGATTTTCAGTAAAACATACTGAAGCTAATTTAAAAAAAAAAAAAATTGTATATAAACATGACATTTTACTTACTTTACTCCTGCTTTGCATAACTTGCCCGGTCAACAGCTCCTCTTTCCTCTTTCTAATGAACCAGCTATATCATACTGTATATGGGGCTGGAGCAGGAAGCCATTAGAAGCAAATTGCTCGGGTTGGCACTTAAAGGAAGGTTGCATTCTATCATTTCCCACATGACAGTCCTCTCCTATACCCTTAAAGCACTTTTTTTTAAAGGCTTTTTCCATTTGATGGTTGTAACCAATTAGGGCTTTTTGCTGATTCATCACTACTATCAAAGTCGAGCGGTTTTTGTGTAAGGCATTGATCAATTTCACATTCTTGAGTGGGAGAGAAGTAAAGTAAGTGTGGGAGGATTATGTGTCAAAAATGCTGGAGTTTCGCTTGAAATGTGGGACCTCGTTGGATTGAGCGAGGTGTCGCTTCATCCAGAACAAAGGCCTTTTTCTTTTTTTTCTTTTTAGCATTGTTCTACTGTGGAACTTGGTGTCTGAGTATCTCTAACCTCTGGTAAAAGTGTAGTGCAGTGATTTAAGAAGGGGCCCTGCTGGCTTTAACGGCATAATGACAACATAAAACACTTTAAAAATCACACGAGTAGGATTTTTGGTGCAATCTGTGATGGTAATGCTGCCGTCACACATCATACAAAAGAATCAGGATCCTTCTCATGTACCTCTCACGCTACAGTTGACACTATTATTCACCAAGAAATTATATATTACACGTGACACTATACATAGTTCTACATTCTTTCTACAGAATTGGGTGAAGTGTCCAGGTTTACTGGAACAGTTCTCTGTCATTGAAGGGGTCTCAAGCTGCAACTGGATTCACAGCCAGTAGAGGGCGATGGCGCCTCTTCTTGCTGCTGGCTCCCCTCCTGTTCTGGCTCATCAGACAGAAAGCTGGGGAACGTCTGTGCTCGAGGGATGAAAGTCATTGTCAGGCCACTTCCTGTGAAAAAAAAAAAAAAAAAAGATTTAGGAAGAATCAATGGAGCACTTCTTTTTTTTTTAGCTGCCTGAAATAAATGTGTGTTTCTTTTTAACTGGGCCTTGAATCAAAAGCAATATGTGCTGTTTTCTTAGACAAAATATTCAAGGTGCAACTGTTGCTTAGCTACTGTCCATGCTGACATGTATATAAATATATCTATGGATCTATACACATAAACAAATGACTAAGAATAATCAAAGGCATTCTTGAAGCTCTGATGTAGGTGGTTCTCATGTCATACAGAAATATAAAACTTAAATTAATGAATGGCAACAAACATAAAGGCAAATCAACCTTTCACTTCAAATAATCAACTTCATTTCAGAGATATTTACACTGTCATCTTTCTGTCTCCAATCTTTCCCCCCTCCCTCTCTCACCACCTTAATTTTAATTAATAGGGCCAATTAGTCCCGCAGTTCACAATAGTTAACGCCACCAAGAGGGAGTAATGGATACTTGTGGGTGGTGGGCCGTTGTGTGCAACTGTGAGACCATTAATAAAATATTAGAATGCTGTTTGGAGATGTGCACGGCGAGGTAGGTTGAGGATAAAGTGGCTGGCATCATGCTGATCATGCACCAAACAAGGGGGAAGTGGCCACTGCTGAATATTTCAGGAGGTGCAACACTGCCACCAACTCTGAGCAGATGTGGTTCCTACTAATACCGGCACAGAAACATAGCTGCATGTCAAGACATTTTAAATCCATTTATTAGGGGTTAATTTAAATGAGATGCATAAGTTACAATTCAAAACTGTTTTCTATGAGCTTCCATATTGACAAAATCGACTCAGACAAGAAGTCGCACTGCCAACGATATAAAACATAAAATATGACCCGGGCAGCCTGATAATCAATGTCAAGTGGCAGGTGTGTGGCAGAACCCCAGAGATGGAGGTCTGGTTAAAAACACAAATGTGCGTGAGGAGAAATGATGGGCAAGTAAGGAAGGACAACGAGAATGAAAGACACAAGAAAAAAACGCTTTCCTGTGTGAGTTGAGGGAACAGCATGCAGGAGGAAGCACCGAGGGGGTTAGTGTGGGTGTGAGGATGAGAACAAAACGGCACCTGCAGTAATAGGTGAGTCATACATACACACCTCTGTCTGCTAGTCTTTCTCTTCCACCACTTCCTGAAATAAAGAAAAAATGAGATAAGGCTTCAATTAAAGGTTTTAAATGCAACTCAGACCAGGTCAACTAAAAACAAAAAAAGGGGGGGGGGGACACTTTCTCTCCCCTCCACGTTGTCCTTAATAGATTGCTGAAACAACTGGTGTGCAATCAGGCATATCCTTCTCACATCTTTGCCAATCCAATCCCTCCCCTCAACCAAGGCCAATTTGGGCTGGGAGAAAAAAAAAAAAAAAAGAGGCAGGAAGCCCAGTGCAGAGAGAGAGGCTGAAGTAGATCTCATCATCTCCTCAGCCATAAACAGCAGCGATTTTTGTGCAATGCCAGACCCCTGATGAGAGCCACTCTTTTGGACAGGAAACACAAATGCAGACACACTAGCCCAGAAAAGAAACGTAGTAAAAACAGAGAGAGGATGGTGTCAGCATCCCCCCCCCCCCTTCCTCTCCTGTCCCAGAAGAGAGAGGCAGACAGTGATTTGTCAATGCCTTTTCATTACCAGGGAAGGTCATGTCATCCTATCTGGCCTGGGATGGCAGCTGCTGGGCTGGAGCAGATAGGACAGGCAGGGAGGGCACACACAGACACACACACACACACACTCACAGATACAATGGCTGACCTGGACATACAAGCAGCGATTCTAGCATGCATGTAGAGACACAAACACACACCTGTCTGTAACTCCCTTTCACACAGTGCGACAACACAGATGGCGTCCCAGTAACAGCTGTAACCAGAGAAAGTCAGGCTGCGTGGACCACAAATTCCAGATCATGTCAGGCTGCTGACATCCAGCTTTGTGTCTTTTGTGTAGCAAAGCAGCCACAGAGGAAACAATACAGTGGAACGGATAATAGATCAGACCAACGCAGCTTAAAGATTGGGTCAGTTAATTTTCATTTTCCAGTAATGTACCCTTATGAATTGGATTAAAATAAAAAACCTTCCAGGCATCCACCAGAGGAAGACTAAAACAGTTGAACTCAGTTTTACCTGTCTGTAATGAATCTTTCATGGGATCCGGTTTTTTGCATCTACATCTACTTTATTTCTCATGGTCTGTTGCAGATGAGATAGTGTTATCATCCTGTTCTCCTATCATCTTGTCCCCGTCCCTTTGATACTTGCTCCCTCTCTGTAAAATCCCCTCGTATCACTCCCAGCCGATCAAACCAAGAACAGTGCTCCATCCCATTAGAATTGCTAATGCAGCTGCACTAAACTGTGGAGCGCAATGGAACGCACAGAGAGAGCGAGAGAGAGAGAGAGAGAGAGAGAGAAGAGTGTGTTTGTGTGTGACATAGCAAATAACAAAATACATAAAAATGGGTCCAAGTAAAAAAGAAAAAAAACAACAAAAAAAAACCCAGCATTCTTGTCCCTTTTCCATTCCACTATTAGAGTTGGTAATTGAACCATTTCCGACAGGCAGAGTGCGACGCTTTTTCAACTTGAAAACTTTAAAGTGCACTTCTTTGTATGCATCAGAAAACTGCAGAGAACACAGCAGTTTCACTGAAATGCAAAAGAGTGAATAACATTACAAGAGTAGACGAGGAATGCAGCAGAATGTAGATGTCTTTGGGTATCTGGAGGTTAAAACGTCCGTCTTAAGCTATTCTTAAAAAGGTGAATCCTTCAAGCAATTAATCTTGTTTCTTTTCTGCATTGCAAAATGATCAAGGATTAGTGTGATTTTTGTTCCGCACTACATTCCTTATTTGCAGTTAATAATAATATATAAGACTTTTGGGCTATACGTTTGAGACACTTCCAATTAAAAAAATATAAAAAGCAGATGTGAAATCTATCAAAATAACACAGCTGCTCTACTTCAGCGCCAGAAATAAACAAATAGGTGAATAAACCTCAGCGGGACAGGAAACTGTTTCTTAATTATTCCCCTGGACCCGCAAGGTATTTGAAAGCAATCAGAGCATGACTCAGCAAATTGACTGTGCAGATTGGATATTTATCTTGCATGCAGTGATACAGCCAGGGAGCAAACGCAGCCAGCCAACATGGTCCAAAATTCTGATTTCTTTCCCCGATTTGCACTCAAGCAATTTTTGCTAATATTATCACTACTACAGAAATTGATGTACCCATGTATCTATAAACCAATAGCGTTATACTTTCCCATGAAGTGCTCAGATTTAACAGCACTGTACCAAATGTGGGTATTTTAAACAGTTAGCCTGCAGCTATGACCACTCTATGCTAAATCTGCAAAGAACAAGGGTGTAACGCAAAGCTACTACCTGTATCTCCAACTCGTTTAACAGTAGGAAAGCATCATTTGTCATATTTGCATTTGTTCATATTACCTGTTATTGCTTGTTTTTTTAAATGTTTTTTTTTGTACTATGAAGCAGGATTTGGAGTTAGCGAGATAACGTCAGGTTTAATCCTGAGTTTTCAAGCTTATGATCGTGGTTCACTGCTTTCTGGGGTGCATCACCATGGTAACTTAAGCTGGCTGCACACCTAGCCTGCTCTGGGGCAGGTTATGTTCAAGATAACAGATCTCCTCATGCCCCAATGATGGGGCAGTGGTATCATAAGCTTAGTAATTTATCATGGATAGAGTCGTCTGCTTTTATCCAGCCATCCTTCCTGCATTTGGCAACGGCAACTGGATTATATGCTGATGGCTACACCTTTGTGCGCCCGCTTGGCGAAATTGTGTTTGTTAGCTTTTAGTGAAGACAGCGAGAAGATGTCCCGAGTATGTCGAACCTCCTCCTCAGATAAATTTACAGTTGGTCTGAAGTGTCTGTAAAAAACAGTGACAAAATCCTAAATGCTTTCACTGCAATTTTGCATGTAGTTTTGAGACGGCCCCTAATTTCATCTTGTTTTTTCCTGCCCTGCACAAACATATGGTGAAAACTGATGTCAAGTTGAATGCCGGAAACCATCAGCAGCTCAGTGATTTTAGCCTATAAGATATTCATTTACATTTTGGCAGATGTGCCCACAAGAAAAAGACTGAAGCTGATGAGCATGAGTAAGATAAAGTCACACCAAGAGCCCCTTGTCTCATTTCTAAACATTTATCAGCTATAAACACTCCACATATCAGGAGGATGGGAGACAAATATGACTGAAAAAGCCATTTACATCCAAGACACAGATCATTCTGGCTCTGTGGAGGTGGAGACCTTCTGTCAATGAGGAATCAGTTCAATCACTGCATGTCACTCTCCTCATCTGAGATGTT
The DNA here is from genome assembly GCA_037577475.1 of Chaunax sp. Z400. Taxonomy (NCBI): domain Eukaryota; kingdom Metazoa; phylum Chordata; class Actinopteri; order Lophiiformes; family Chaunacidae; genus Chaunax; species Chaunax sp. Z400. The sequence continues at coordinate 10,534,479 of CM075206.1, read as the reverse complement.
AAACGCAGCACCTGATGAGGGTCAGGCTCTCCTGACACCTTTTCCACAGGCCAAAACATCCAGAGTCACAATGCGAGTTAAACTCCTGCCAGAATCACCTCGCCGTCCTCCTTGTTTGACGAGACCTTTTCGCCGCGTCCTCAAACACACTGATGCGTTCAATTTATTCATGGGGGAAGGAAGGGAGCGCCGAATGTGCGCGGGGAGGAGAAGGTGAACGCTCGCCCTGAATCGGAGAGAGGGACAAAAAGAGGAAGGTGTGGGAGGACCGGTGGAGCTGCCAGGGTTATGGAGAGGAGAGAAGCTCCTCTGCTCACCGGTGTTTGGAGAGGACGAGTCGAAAGGAGGGTTTACAGAGACTGGACCCACGGACGATGACCCTGAGGTGGAAGCTTCTCTGTTTACCGTGTGTGAATAAAAAAACATGTTGCCGTTTGAAATGGAAGACTCATATTTTGCTTTTAAACTTATCAGGCCACAATTAAATGATAATGGAAAAAAAAAAATCCGGCCTCAGCTTTTCAGAAGAAAATAATGACATCAGAGTGACTTTCATCTTTGCCTGCCTTCCTGTTTTGCTCTATCAGTGAAAGCCAAAAGCCCCATAATCCTCCGATAAGTCTACTAATCAACTAATACCATAGACAGAGCATAATCTCATCAGCTCAGTAATCACCTCTCTGCTTCTGGCCTACATCTAGACATTAACACACACACACACACACACACAGCCTGTATATGTGTGCACTGAGTGCACAAAGTGGACATACAGCACTGAGTCTGAATGCTGCAGAGCACCTGCTGCAATATTCATGTTTTTGGGGTGACGTATACCACATAAATGTTTTTTTTTTTTTGTCTCTCTTAATATAATTAAGATTGCGGGTTTATCTGTCTGTGTCTCTGGTTCATCACAGAAACAGGTGAAAGACAGAAAAGACTGACTGAGCAAGTGAGTTAATGATGAACCTGGGCTGGTCTCTAAAGGGATGAGTCTAGACAGTTCATTTAGAATTAAAATGAAATAGGAACATGTTTGGAGCTTAAAACTGATCTGTGTATGTTACCAGCCCTAATGCTCTTATATTAGCTGTTTAAGACCATACTCTATTGTAACGGCACTTTATAATTTGGAGCTTTTTGCAACCCAAACCTAAATGAAAAACTGAATTTCCCACATACTGTCTGCAGCAGAGTTTATTATTACTAATACAGCATTTCTGCCACGGACTTCTAATGATTCAAATTACAAAATGAGGCAACTTTAAACTGGAACCACAGGCTGCAACAACCAATTAAAAGGGGAACCAAATCACAAACACCTGGAGCAATTACAACATCACTGACTGATAAAGACATCATTCTGCCAAAGAGAATCAAGGAGGAGTGAAAGGCAATGGTTTGGATCTCATAAGTATAGTGTGAATGTGAAATAAGGATTATAATTTAGAAAAAAACAAATCTAAGTAATATATGTAACAAAGTAAAATGTGCATTTGTTATATGTAACTGTGCAGGGCGGTTGCAGAAGACAAAGGCTGAGGTTGTATATTCTATTATCTATTCTATTACTATCTATTACACAGGACTTAGTGTTCAGGCCAAATATGAAAGAAGTCCCATTGGTCAGTCAATCAAAGAGACATTATCTGTGGCTTGGTGGTAGAAAATGTGTTGTTAGATTATTTTTATTTTTTTTAAAAAGGCATTGAAAATGAAGAATTCTGCTGTAAAATATTAAGAAAAAGTATTAAAAATAGAGTCCCATGACTCTATTATGGAATGGGTTTATTTTTTGGTTGCATAATAGGTGTTTTTTTTATGTTTCATTATGTCATGTCTATGTTCTGAAAAAATGGCAGCCGTTGAAATTGGACTCAGGCAGATTACTGAGAAAGGGAATGTAGTGGCGTTTGTGTGTCTGCAAAGTGACAGTTCCCTCCCTCTGTCTGTCAGCTGGTGTCACCGTGTGTCTCTCCATCACTTCATCCAAAAGTGCTCCACACATTCCCACTGACACAGGCAGGTAAAAGAAACAGCAACACTCCATGTATGATAATTAGTAACTTCGTGTACCTTGGTAACTGTAGAGATCTCCCACGCTGTGTTGATGCGTGATGTGCTGCCAGTAGGCACTGCGTGGCAGGGAGATGGACTTTGTTAGCGTCTCTCTGGAGTGGATCTGTAACAGACAGAGAAAGCTTACAGTGTCTCTCGCTCTCTGTCACTCTCAGTCACTCACTCACGGCGGGGTGGGGGGGGGGGGGGGGGGGGTGTCTGCTTTGGGTATGTCAGGAAACAACGAGTGTGTGTAGAATAGTGTGGTGCTGGCTGAATGGCATGTTTCCGCTCTGAATGGCTGTTTCGGCGGGTGAGATGAGGATTCATTAGGGATTATTGTGGTGGCATATTGTCATTTTAAAGATAAATTAGGGGTTGAAATACATGAAATATGTCAATATTATACTGAAAACTGCATTTAATCACTGGCAGCCGTGCTAATTCAGCAGTTGTGCAACTGCAAGTGGTCAGTTTTGCGTTGCTATTCGAGTGAATTATAGCGCTGAGGGTAAATGATGAATTTGGAAATGTTCCCAAGTGGTGGGGTCCAAGAGAATGGCCATATGGTCAAGGCTCATCAAACACTAGGCAGGCCTGAAGCAGGGATGAGGGAAGGAAGGAAGGATGGAGGAAAGGAAGGAAGGAAGGGATGGATTTGTGTTGCGATGGAAGGTGGGAAGACTGTGGGGAGTCAGAGGAGCTACTGGTCCAAGGCAGCACTTTGGGTCGTGACCAGGCAGCAATACCTAGAGAGAAGTGTGTGTGTGTGTGTGTGTGAGTGAAAATCATGATTTATTGCTTTTTGCTTTCGCCTGTTTCTAAAAATAAGTCTGTGAACAGCCTCCATTGATCAGCCTGGAAGAACAGACAGTGAAGAAACCATTGCAATAATAGAGAAACAGGAGACTTCTTTTTTTTTTTTAATACTTAAAACACCTTTTTTTAAATGTATGCTCACGTCTGTGTGTGCACATATGTCGTCTTTGTGCAAAGGATTCTTGCTCCTAGCATTGGGTGCAACAAGATATGGTAGTGACTGTATGAAAGTGGTGCACACTATGCATGTATTAGATAAGTATCCCTGACGCTTCCACTCATTATTAGCCATTTGCAATGCTGGCAGTGCTGGTATAAAACTGCTGGCCTCATTGTGAGCTGCTGTGGGTATCATCTAAATGTAAAAATGTACCTGGGAGCTCTTCTCCATCTCCTCCATCATCCTCTCATGCTGCTGGGCGATGGCCAGTGTGGCCGAGTGGACCCGCTGGTAGATCATCTCCCCCTCCCTCGTCTGGAACGTGAACAAACCCTCTCCTGTATCACACATCCTGCGCCAGGAACACACACAGAGAGAATGAGAGACGTGCACACACTTTGATCACGCTAACTCTTGGGTTGCTGATTTACAATTATGCATGGTTGAATAATAGAAGTCCAACACAATGTGCGAGTAGAGACAGTCCACAAACAAAGACACACGTTCATAAAGGCACCTGTCACATCAATGCCTGAAGGGCTCAGCAGCAAATGTTGCTGTCCTGGGACGTTTTGGATATCCAAAGTTACTTTGTTGAAGTTTTTACGGCACTTCCAGAAGTTTTATTCCTTCCAAACACACACACCTACACACAAAAGACAACACAGGTACTTATCTGTACACACACACACACACACACACCTTCCGGACTCAAAAGTGAACCAGGTGGAGTCTCGTCCGTATCTGCGCAGGGAGCTGAGAGGCCACATGACGAGTTTGAGGCGAGCGTTGTGAATGTCCCACAGGTAGATGTTTTCATGGGTGATCTGCATGGTGCACTCCCCATAGATGTCCAGGTTAGGGGTGGGCATGAGGTACACGTTGAAACGTTCTGGAATGATTGACAAGAGAAAGTCAGACTATTTGCATCTTTAAAGGCAGATGTTGTTATTTGTTGTTTGGATAATACCAGGCTAGCTGTTTACGCCACTATATTTGTACTTTACATAATATACTGTAAGAACTGCTCGTGCAGGAAAAAAAGAATGTGGTTTTCCTCACCATTTTGGACGGTGTTACAGATTTTTTCAATGTAATTATCAAATCGGAATAACATACTAATACATAGTGACTACTAAATTGAACCTACTGCACTTCCTTCTTAGTCACACTTTTTTTTTTAATCTGATGGGGCAAAACTGGAGTAAAACCAGCTTTTAATTAGTCCTTAATTCACCTAACTAGCCATCCATTGAGTTGGACTGGAGGAGGAGGGAGGATGAGGGACAGAGAGAGTTCTCCATAATCTAAATTAGTTCTCACTAATTATGCTTAATGATTCAAAATAACCCACGTGTCTGCAGTGGATATAAGATGGCAGTGTCACAGTGTTGCATATTTTTAGAGACAGCGAAAATGAACTCTGATCTAATTATCAGGCCCTGGTGTTTGGGGAGGGCTACTAATTGAAACACCGTTGCAGGCTCAAGCCTCTTGTTTTGTTCCCTCATGCAGTCAGCAGAGTGGCGCTGGCTCAGCTCGTCTCCATAACACACAGCAGCAAAGCTTTGTATGAGCACCAAACAGCAAGACCTCTGCCACAAGAGAAAGGGGAGCAATTGTGTTGTTACACTTCAGGTTGTTCGGCGCAGCACAGACGCAAACTTGTGCGCTGACATCTTCAATGAACGGGGGGGGGGGCAAGTTACATTGAGGAATAACACTTCACTTTACGGCTGCAGTGAAATGAAATGGGCTGAAATGACGGCAGATTCTTTTCAATTACTCGCCTTTTTACAACTTCAAACTGCTCGTCTTTGCCCGTTGCCTTTTCAATTTCCTCCACGAGTTTACAAATTACACCGAGAATGAGCTACGCTGTCATTTCAGTGTCCTGGTGTCTCCTCTCTTTTCCATTTCCATTTCCTGTGAGTGGAATATGCGGGGAAGCACATTCATTTCACGTGGCTTTAGGAGCCATAATCTCATCCATCTCTGTGACAAGCTTCATTATGAGGGAAGCCAGTGATGCACAGCACTTCTCATTAGGCGTGGAACAGAGCCCCGACCACAGCCGGTGACCTGTGCTCTGACTCACACACACACAGGCTTCCTTTCAGCGTGCACACATCCAAACATACTTCTGAAGTTTAACCAACATCTGGTAAAGTAACAAAAGACTGTTGCAGGGGGACTTTGGATCAGGTATTGACAACAAATGGCCCCTATTAGCCAGGCCTAATTGGACAGCCACTGTTCTGCTCCCCTAACCCTCTGAAGGCTCAGTTGCATTAACACATATGGGTCCAGATTGCAAGCAGTAACTGCTTGGTGGCAGGCGGAGTGAGAGAGATTGACCCTGAATGGCTGTCTGTGTTAGCAGGGACTAATTGGGCACTCACCGTTCTGCTCCCGCTGCACCCCCGCTGCTAACAGGTCTGGCTCTCCCAGGCTGATGTCGTTGAGACGGCTGCCCAGGCACTCCACGCACAGCAGCTTACACCATTCCTCTGCATCCAGCTCTGCACATCCGACAAACGGTGTTAAGGCACGTACGCAATCAAAGACACACACATCATGCACCTCCTGCACATCCAACGCAGCAGACGTTATGTGACGGGGACTGCGCTGCCTTTGGTGTACTTACAAACGTACATACGCATAAATCAACCGAGGAATTTCTGAATAGAATGCTTCATGTACGGGACTCGAGTACAGCTAACAGTTAGCGGGGGGAGAAAAATCTATGTGATCGATTCAGGGGAGATTAAAACAGGAGGCCACCAGCAGGCCAACGTTTCTCCTCCCTCCTTTGCCAATACTCTGTTCCAAATCTGTACTATACAAGCTCTGCTAGAACAATGTGGCCAGAGTCACAAGTGAAACTGGTGATCATCTATTCAGACAATCAATAAGCTATTTTCCAAATTGAAGGAGGGCTTTATTAAGCTCAAGCTGTTAACCGGAAAGGAAATGTATGCATGAGACAAAAAAAAAGAGAATATTTCGACAGAAGGAGATGGTTAAAGGAATAAGCAGATTTATTTGCTTGCTTATCGAAAAGTTGGATGAAAAAAATGACACCGATCTCATTTGCGTTCATTAAATATTGAGCTAGCGCCACCAGGCAGCTAATTTAACACAAACAAATGGAATAACAGCAGTAACAAATCTGCCTTCCCAGCGCAGCGCACTAACGAACATGTTAGATCCTGGTTCCTTAATCAATACTGAAACCGAAACACAAATGGGATTTTAGCTAAGGCTGGCAACAATATAACAAACAGCATTTATACATGAGGGGGGGAGGGGGGTACCTTCTCTTCAAACTCCTGATAAGAAAGCAAATGTTGTAAAGTTGAACAATTCCTTCGAGGGTTAATTGCAACAGTGCTTTTCTGGAATAAATGAGTTAATGAATCAAACATGGAGGTCTGTTGTTTGTGAATACAAATTCCCTTTCTTCTTAGGTGCAAAGAAAATAGCATTCACAATGCATAGGATTTCCAATTGTCTTAAAGTGAGCTTTTGATGAGAATTACTGAGGTATGAAATGAGGCAAATGCCAGAGTTGGTTATCTTTCTGACGCTCCTTAATTCCATGCCCCGTGGAATTCTGGGATATGTAACTATATGACCGGTGAAGTGTGGGAACGCCACGATGTTTCTGTGTCTATTAATCAAGAGTCAATACATGCTTGTGTAATACGTGTGCGGAGGTAATTTCACTTCATTCGCTTGCGTAACAGCTGACAGCCTATTTGTCAGATCAGCTCTGGTGTCCAACGGCACACATCTACACAACTTTGCCGGGTGAAGGAAAGGTCTACTGCTGCCTGAAGCACTTCATTCACACACAACAGAAAGCAGAAACACAAATACACACACACACACTGAGCTCTGCACTTTAGCTCATATGTCCCCAGATTCAGATTTTCTCATTCAGAGTTACCATGGCCTTTAAGTGCCTCTAAACTCCCACACTTTAAGGCCACTGGGTGGGAAATCGCCTAAACAAATACTTCATCAGCATGGAGGCAGTATTGCTAGTGTGCCATGCATGAAGAAATACGGTAGGAGGATGTGTGTGTGTGTGTGTGTGTGTGTGTATGTGTGTGTAGGTGGATGTGTGTGATGGATGCAGCGGGCTGAGGCCATACAGGCAAATACAGTAGATAAAATCACATGCATGTTTCCTTGGACCTGATTTTGCTGTGGAATAGCAGGAGTTGATGCATTATCCAATTTGTAGGTCACACTCAGTCCTCGTCTCTTTATATATGCATATTTGACAGGACACAAGAGCACAACTGTCAAAACACGTGAGATCTGTTACCGTCTTTTGTTGGGCTCCTCGTTTCATTGACAGGAACACAAAATAGCGTGCCACTGCGTGAGCAGAGGCATCAGAAGCTTGATGAAAAAGTTTGATGTTTGCTTTCTAACTGCCAGGTTCAGTTTTCAGATCCCATTTGCTATTGATATTGGCGCCGCAGTGCAGAGGCAGTATGCCAGATTTGCATGCGATGTGGGTAAGCTCTCATCACGTAACCTGACTCAGCTTTTCCTAAGTTATCCTGAAAAGCAGAAGAAAAAAAAATCTATTTTAGTGCTAACGTGTTTGGCAATTATGGGTGGTGGGGCGGTTAGCACTGTCACCTCACAAGGTTCTAGGTTTGAATCTCGGCCGGGGGCCTTTCTCTGTTGAGTTTGCATGTTCTCCCCATGCCTGCATGGGTTCCCTCTGGATGGTTCTGCTTCCCCCCCACACTCCAAAAACATGCACCATTGGTATAATTGGTGACTTTAAATTGTCATAGGTGTGAAAATGAGCATGAATGGTTGTTTGTCTTTCTATAGCCCCATTTCCACTGTGTAGTACCGGCTCCACTCAACTCCACTCCACTAGGTAAAACTACCTGGTACCTGGTACTACTTTTTTAGTACCACCTCCGTTGCGGTTCCAAGCGAGCCGAGCAGGTTCTAAGAGGTCACAGGAAATGTTACAGACCACTGATTGGTCAGTGACTGCCCAAAGTATCCTACACAGCACAAATCAACGGCTGCCACACTCAAACAGCGAAGCTACTCTAGTGATCGCAACTTTTTTTTTTTTATTGCCGCTGGTTATATTGAGGTACAAACGTTCCTGTTTTGCACAGCTGATGAAAGGATCATGAGTCCATCTGTCCTGTGGAGGTACTATCACGTAGTGGAAGACGACCCGCAGAAAACAAGGCGAGCTGAGTCGAGCCGATACAATGCAGTGGAAATACGGCTGAAGGGTGTGCCCTGTCTCCCACCCAAAGACAGCTGGGAAAGGTTCCAAACCCCCCGTGACCCAGCGGAGATAAGCGGTGATAGACAATGGATGGATGGATGGATGGATGGATGGATGGATGGCAGTTTTGTTGTTCCTGGACTTAAAAAAAGTCACTACAATATAAACATACAAGTACCATTCAAAAATTTGGACACTTCTGTGTCCAAATGTTTGACTGGTACTGTATAAAGCATTAATATCATGTGTTTCATCTTTGTGTACATGGGGTCATCGTGTGAATGCGAGTGAGAGGTGTAGATGTTGGGGTTTTCCGTGAGGTGAAGGACTACGCGAAGTCAGTGGACACATGCATATGGTGGTGCGAGGGGGGGGGGGGAGGGGGAGGCTCTGGGTATGGAAATGAGCCAGGAGGGAGAGGGAAGAAGGAGCGAGTGATCAAGGGAAACGGAGTAAAGGCAACGGCTTTAAGATCATTAATGCTTCCCCTACAGATATTTGCACACACATCCACGACACTGGAGTTCAGATTGACTTCATCTTGGTCTGTTTAGCGGTAGCACATTAAGGTGCATCCTCCGTATCTAGCCCCTGGCCACCTCTTCTTCACCCAGCTCCATTTATTTGCAACTAAAGAGCAGACCAACCAGGAGCCTCTTTGGCATCCTGGCCATGTTTTAGAGGCAATCTCTATTGTTACAGCCCATAATAAGGTTGAAACATTCTGCAAATGACACCCAATATTGGTTTTCATACCTGCAGTATAAAAATCAATATTTTGGAACAGATCCACCCAGTTCTTAATATAGCGGCAAATGAGCATCACTTGGCTCCACTCCAATTTTCCACTGCGACTTTCACCTCTTCTGCCTCTCACTTCCGATTCTTCCTCCACTTCTTATCAGACCGATCACAAACCGCCCCTCAAACTTCTCATCTGACATCTGACTGACACACGTTTGCTTCCTTTGCATGCACAAAACAAACACCTAAGAAGTGAATGCTTTCCACCCTCCCATGCTCCACTGTAGCTGAAAAAGTCTCATTTGAATTTTGAATGGGGGAGAGGGACACGCACCTGATTCACAGGAAAATGTCTTGGAGGTGTCGTCGCAGAATATGATCGCCACAGCATGCTTTTTGGTCTCCCGTGGCATCCGGGTAATGTTCTTGATGTTATGGAGCTCAGTGGTCTGAAGAGGAAGAAGAGAATGGCGGCAGCACATTACCTTGAATGAAAAAAAGCCAGCAGCTGCAGCAGCAGCAGCAACAACAAGGCTTAATTGCAATCCTGCACTCCTTCGCTGAATAGAGTGCAATAGAGGCTTAGCATATAAATGAAGACAAAGTAAAATAGGAATGTGGTTGATTTTAATGGCTAAACAAATAATCGTTGTTTTCCCAGTAATTACAAGAAGCTCTTTTCATAACGTAAGAAATCATCTGCAATGTCAGCTGTCTGCTGGGTGGAGGCTGTTGCATTGTATGGTGTGTAGTGTGTGATGTATCGGTTTTCATTTTAAAAGCACTTTATGAGTAAACGCCAGCCGATGTTCATTCTGTACTTTACCAGGAGATTGATCATGAATGAGAAAAGAGAAGATTACATTTAATTGAATATCAGCCGCATTTACAGGCCATTTTGTTCGACAGTCTTCTCTGTGTTCACTCTGCCTTGGAGATAAGGTCCATTACATTATTGTAGTCCATTGTGTGCTAACTGTGGGCCCTTTGCCAGACTGTTGGGAGTGAATTAGCTGGGCTCACTGCCCATGTAGTAAAGCTTGACTGTTTAAGGTTAAAAGGCCAGACCTAATAACAAATACAACACATGAGGACTCTGCTCGATAACATTGCATATAATAAAAACATTGTCTGTTCGGCATTAAAGATATACAGAGAGATTAAAAAAAAGTATTTCAAGAATGAAGCAAAGAAATGCATAAAGAGATAGAAATGAAAGAGGAGAGTAAGGATAATGAAAAATAACAGATGTTCCATTTTTCATTTCTTATCCCCTCAGAGGGGATCTAAATATTTCATATGAGATGATTCTTTCCCCTGTGAAGATACAGTATGTATTTGTCCTTGGGCAGGCTATTTATACGTATAAGTGCCACAGTGCAATCATCAACAGCGGGAATTTGAGGCGTGAATTCCAGCAACCTCTCACCAGTTTCTCTGTTTGTTCTCAGTGTGTAAACTGGGCATGTGTCTCTTCGGGTGCGTGAAGCTGGATGAGGTTTGGGGCATTCCCAGCCGAAGACCATGGCGTCAGAGCACAGTGAATCATTTGTGATGAGAACTATCCTTCAACTCCTCTCCTTTTTTTTTCTTATTGTAAAGTTAAATCTTAAATCTTAAATCAATTCATCTAACATGTCTAGGTGGTAGTGCTACAGAAAAACTCAGGGGATCACCAGACTCATTATGATTCATCCTCTGGGGAGCTTCAAAGTCTAAAAAAAAAAAAGTCCAATATTTATCGAGACATTTAACGCTAGACCAACGCTCTGACGGCGTTGGTGTGGCTAAAACGATCACCCCTTTATACTTGACATGATATTTCCATTTCCAAATGCACAAACAGTAATTAGGCATTTCACTGCAGCTCCATCGTTCCATTTCAGCTGCATCTAGGAACTCAGGAGAACTTGAGAAATATAGCACATATAAAAAAAATTTAAAAAAAAACTTTTCACAGGGCTAAAAATATTGTGGGATCGTTTTATCGAGTAAAACCAGCACTTCTCCGACGGAGTAAAAAGGCACAGGGAAAGAAAGAGAGATAGAGAGAGTAGGGAGGCATGAAGAGAGGCAAAGGAAACAGTGGGAAAAAAGCCAATCTCTTTGTTGATTCTGTAAATCAGCCACCAGAGCAGCCTATTTCCCCTCAAAGCACTGCAGCGTTGAATGAAGCCCTCAAACGGGACCTTTCCTGATCTTTGTGGCGATGCATTACCAGGTGCACTGGTGCATGCATGCACTCATCGCTCACTCCAGCGCTGGGTGTATGAGATGCCTCTGGGAGGGGGGGGGGCGGGTTACAGCCACGCAGGACGCCCCATGTGACAGCATGATGCAGTGGGCAGAGGGACTCACAATATGTGACTGGTACTCTAGCAGCGAGGGATGCTAACAAAGGGGATCAAAACATGTACCTAGCTTGTGCTTGCAAGTTTACTGGAAAAAACATTTTAAAACATTTTTAAATGAGAAAATGAAATTTCCACCATGTTTGAGAAATCCTGACTTTAATTTATAATTAATTGGTAGCAGACAGCCTGTTATAGACGTACTGAATCAGCTCTCAAACTGTAGCCATATAGAAAACCTGGTGTCAAAGTCCCCTATCATCTGCTGTTATCTCCTCTCATTACTCTGAAACACTTTTCACGGTGGTGCTCCTTTAACATCTTCTCCCCTCACCATGATAATGAGCCATAATGGGAGCATTTCAAAGGGCTTAAGAGGTAGGGAAAGAGGCATTATACTCTGGATTATTACTTTCAAAAAGGAGGGAAAAAAAGCCCCAGAGGAGAAGATAAAGTGGCAAAATGTGTCTTCATGCATCCGTGACTCCATCACCTTTGGCCAGAGGACAGAACTTTTAATATGGAGATGAAAACATAGACATGTATAATACATACAGTTGGATGTTGCAATTATTCCATTGGTTTCTTTTTAGTCCATCTTTTTTAATAAAAAGTAAAACACCCACCTTGAGTAAGTTATTTTACAGTAGGTATTATATTTAAGCAAAAATATAAATAAAAAATAAGCATTATTTATGTTGATTTGAAGAGAATACATCCTGCCTCAAATACAATCCTGGCTCCTCATTTTGATGGGCTGGCTGCTCCTTGGCTGTTGTCTAATGAATGTGCTCCGCATGCCGATGTAGCCGTAGCATTTAGACTTTGCCAGAGACCGTTCCCTGGAGAGTGACACACCAGGTTTAATCTCCCTTTGCAATTCAAAAAGACAAAGACACACTTTGGAATTTCAAACTATTTTCTATCCTAGTTTCCTTGATAAACAGATTAATCAAGAAAATAACTGATATTTATCAATTTCAGTCAACAATAATTAGTTTTCTGTTGGTCAACTAATCGAATATCCTTCAATTCCTTAATTAAACTTGAATATTTTTGTAATTGTAATGTAGTACTGCACAGTCATAAAAAAGATAAATAGACACAAAGACAATTTGAATGATAATCCGAATTGTCAGAATGTAATTATTGTCATATTTTGCCTTCCTCCGTTGTGTCTAATGCTGTTTTCATCTTTGCTGTTTTATTTCTCTTCCTTTCATAATACTTGATTTGTACAGTACATGTACAAACTGATATATAAGAAATAAAACTTTGTGATATCACAGTCTGGTTATCTGTTGTCTTGAATCTGCAGATTCAGATTAAATATGTTTTTACTTGGGATATAAGGCACACTGAAATAGAATGATTAAAGCCGCATTTCCACTGCGTAGTACCGGCTCAATTCAACTCGACTCTAGTCGCCTTTTTTGCATTTCTATTAGGTATAAAGTACCTGGCACCTGGTACCTGGTACTACTTTTTTAGTACCACCTCCGGTGAGCCGAGCAGGTACTGAAAGATCACATGAAAGACCACTGACACGAAGCACAGCACAAATCAAAGGCTGCCACACTCAAACAGTGAAGCTACTTTAGCAACCATTACTTTTTTTATTGCGGCCGCTATATTGAGAGTGTTCCCGTCTTAAACAGCTGATGAGAGGATCTCGAGAGGTGGACAAGAGGTGTGTGTCTTGTTAAAGACTACGCCATGGCAGTTTCGCTCGGCGTCCATCTAACGTGAGGGGGTACTATCCAGTAATGGAAAACGACTGGCAGAAATGGCAATGTTGTCGTTGTTATTGTTCAAATGGGAACAATGTTGTCGTTGTTATTGTTCAAATGGGAACGTTGTTGTCGTTGTTATTGTTCAAATGGAAATGTTGTCGTCATTGTTATTGTTCAAATGGGAATGTTGTCGTTCTTGTTCTTACCTCTGCCATGGAGGTTATGGTTTTGCCAGCGTTGGTTGGTTGGTTTGTTAGTTTGTTAACAAGATTACACAAAAAGTTATTGACGGATTTTGATGAAATTTCCAGGAGAGTTTGGAGGTGGCCCAAGGAAAAATTGATTAGATTTTGGTGGTGATCGGGATCAACGTCTGGATCCAGGAATCTTTTATAATTTATTAGTTATACCATATGTACCGTTGTAATGTAATGTTTACAAGGCTCCACAATATGGGGCTGTCTGCAACAAAATGACTGTAGTTTTGCTTTAGAGTGGAAACTGAGCTGCCTTGGCGGAGGTCTGTGCTCTCCGAGTGCTTTCTAGTTCATGATGTGTCTCAGTCCTATGTATTTACCTTGTGGAAGCTCCTGAAGTATGCAGCCTTCTCATCTGGGTACTTCTCTAACCGTCGGGGTCCTTTACTGGAGGCCTTCTTGAACACCAGCCAACACCTCCGGAAGATCTGTCAACAGAGAAGATTGGCCTTAGGGTTCATTTGTGTTGTTTACCATTGTGAAACATTGACATAAAGGATATAAACCAGATTCTTAACCTGATACTTAAGCAACTACTCATGACCTAATCATTGTCTCATGTTTGTTTAATACTGGATCTCCCAACTTGATCTCCAGTAAATCATCATTATCGACTATACAGGCCACCATGAGGCATTATTGGGGAAATACTTATTAACTATTAATCAATTATGAAGTCCTTCCTGATTCAGTCCTCACTGATTTCTTAAATAACTAATAATTACCCTATAAAATTGGATTAGGTGTCACTCATTAAATAATGGTTAACTAGTAGTTATCTCTTCATTCATTCCTCATTTGACTCCTTGGTAGCTAATAACAATTGTGTGTACTTCATTGTGTGGTGCTACCCCTAAATGCATCAGACCCTCAGCAGTGTCCTAAATCTTGAAACTTAAAGCCACGCCCACCCAAACTGCCTGACAGCATCAATTAAAAATTTGAAAATACTTTGCTAAGAATGAATGTGGGTTAGTAAAAAATTAATTTGACTTATTCTGTGATTTTCTTAAAGTTAATATTTAATATCCTAAATACTGGATATTTAATTAATTCTGCGACTAATTAATTGATTATTTTCACAATTTGTCAGTGTTTTATTTATTAGTGATGTGACAGATATGGGCTGCAAATGCAGACATTAAACTGCATTTCAAAACATGTGCACACACAAATATTCTTCCAGAACTGAAAGTAGAGCAAGTGCTGAACATTTCACCAAATAAGTTGTGTTCCCGAGAGCTTTCACCAAACCGCTCTCTGTTGAACAAACTTGACAACTTTATCACTTATTTTCAACCAGGAGTTATGTGCTTCCATTTATGAAAGGCTGCAAAACACACAGTTTGTTTCTCTTTCTTTCCACACAATGAGAACGCACACTCACACAGACGCACCCAAATCCCTGTTGATCTGGTGCAGCAGATCATTGCACATTGTACCGGACTGGTCTGGCCCACCCACCATTTGAAGATGACACAAATACAGGGTGTTATACGTCAGAGGCAAATATGCACATATAAACTTGTGTGAACTCACAAAACCACTACAAAATACAATGTGTATTTATTCAAATCACAGGGATTCTGCACACAAACGCACAGGTATGCACACACATTTGAAGAAGTACATCTGTCATTGTAAACCCATATATATATATAATATATATGAGGCAGTCCCATGTAGCCACGAGTTAAGAGCTGCCCTGTTTTCTCCTTTGATATGATGTATGATTTCTCAAACATTTTACTTATCTTAAGAAATAGGATAGTTTTTTTTGGGCCCGGAATGAAACATTTCACCCCACCAAAGAGATTTTTTTGGACAGCAACATCTCTAAGAAAATCGTCATTTTACAACAAAACCCTCCTCATTGCAAAGACAGTGTTGAGGTGTAAAAAGCTGAACAAGCACAGAATAAGTGTGACCGCCGATACGTATAGAGTCCTATGTGGTTGCCTATCTTTAAAAGTAGAACCCTTCCATTTCCTTGTGGAGACAGCCGCTATCACTCTGCCTGATGTATGGTTGCCCTGGGCTGCACGGGTGTGTTGGGGAACCATGAATGTACGATTAATTTGTTTACTCAGCTGGTGTACTTCATAAAAAGCCCACTGAGTTGAACTTGGCACTTTGCGGTAATTGACTAGAGTGGATCCCTAGGTCCTTATCGGTCTGCCGTGATGGGCCTTCATTCTAGTTAAGTGTTGCCCAGGCCCATTATAAACAGCAAACAACACAAAATTGTGCACTACACACTCTCTAATGCACCGTGGATCATTCTCTACACCATCCATAAATGTTTCAAAGAAGTGAAGAAACACAGGGGTGATAAAATGTGAGTCAAAATTGAACATACTGTATTTATTTCCATAATAATGCCTGTATAAAATGAAACAAAACTGCAGCTCTGACAGAAGCTCAAGCGTAGACGTGAATCCCTTTTCACAATGGCCATTATCATATTTGCAATTTTAAAACAGTAAAATTAAAGCTATAGCCTCAATTCCCCTTTGGGAGCCTGAATCAAAGCGAAGCTGCCTGCTCGCCGCACACCCACTTATTTACCCAAGGAGTGTTCAGATTAAGTAATTATGCCAGCACAAAAGCGAGCTCAGTGAGACGACTTGTGCATAATAAGAAATAGGGGGGTATGAATGAATGGAGAGGGCTTAATTTCGCCTGTTCCACAGTTGTCTTGCTTTGTCAAGGCAGTCTCATTCTCGAGCTGCTGGTGGTTCTCATTCAGAGACACTCACGCGGATTATAATTACACAGGCACGAATGAGACTCTCGGCTTGTTTGGTGCAACATGTTTCATTTAGAATGCGCAGTTTTGTACACAGGTTGAATGCATTTTGAAAGCATTGCGTCAGATATGAGTAAGATACGCTCTTCAGTTGTGATTCAACACCACTGGACAAAAAAAGCATAGCACATCGCCGCAAATGGCAAAGCTGTGCGTGGAACAAGGCGGCAGCAAAAGCAAAGAGGTGGGGAGAACATTTCAAGGGTACTCCCTTCACTTTTAGGGAGGCAAGAAAAACACTTCAGCGGGCACTTGGCAAGGTGTAGCGAGTTCATCAACACCAGCTCCACTGAGACAATCACACTGAGACCTTTGTTTGAGGGCACTGGAAGAAGGATTAGAGGCAAAAGTATGATCCTAGACACAGTGTCTGATGGGTTGCTACAAAAGGCTCAAAGGGAAACTGACAAGTTTCTTTATGGCGTAGTGAAATTTAATGCTCAGCAAATGCCTTAAAGTTTATCTCAGGGCACTAATAAGTAGTATTGTCAGACTAATGAGTGTAAAATCCCGTCTGAGGGGTCTAGTAGAGAATTTTTAGGGAGTCAAACACTTGATGTGCCTCAGTAATGAGCCATCATTGAAGTCAGTCATTTCTCAAACACGAAGTCCATTCACTTCTCGAAGCATTGTCAGACTTCTGGCATTATTCAAGAGCCGTCTCGCCTCTCAATAAAACATGAACCCTATTTCCCCACAGGCAAAATCACTTGTCATTTGGATGAACCGAGGAACTATCTAAAGACATTAAAGCGGTTTCCAATGACAGACTACTTCAGGTAAATGACGAATCGCACGGCAGTATAAAAATAGTCGCCTTTTAGATTCTCCGGCGCACCGGAGAATATTGAAAACACGATCGTTAAACCTCAGAGGTGCAAATACGTTTATTATTCCTCAGATATTTCATTAAAAAAAAAGGCACAAATGTGGGATGGATTTGTACCGTCTCTGTGATTCATGTGTCCTACAAACTATGATTTAAAGATGATTACTGCTGCACTTACTGGCATTACAAGGCATGAGAGCACTTCAATCAAGGTAGCAGTGCACCACTCAGACATGATGATAACAGACCACATTTAGCTGGTACTTAGCATGGAGCAACACTAAGCTGTTTTCAACAGGATGCTGATGCATAGAAATGAATTTCTAACCTCTTAATCACAAACATCACATCCGATACATCTGTGTTTGTTTGTTTTTTCTCCCCCTGTCAAACTGCTGGCAGTGATGCGGATAAAGTCTTCCTCCTCATTCAGCTCTGAATAAAGTTTAGCGTTCCCCTGGTGATAATGATGCCTGATGGACTATGACGGACCAGGCCAGGCAATATCAGCTCCTGGTGCTGGCAATCAATTTCAGACGGCGGAGGTGTCTGTGCCACGGTGTCCATCTTTATAATTTGATTTGTTATCAGGTCAGACAGTTGTTACAGCAATCACTGCAGCGATCACTCTGCCAGCCACGACCCCAGCCTCACCCCCCTAAATCCTCCAAGGACAATTCCAGCTTTTCAACAATTGCCTGACAAATGAGACGACTACAAATATTCGTCTAAATTGCGCCATTGCTGCATCTGCCTGTCGTCTCTCCCTGGCCGCAGGCTCTCACCTTTGACTTGATGCGTATAACTCTCCTCCAAACCAAACCGCCCGCCCTCCGTACTGACATATATTTCCTGCTGCATCTAAAATGTTTGGACATCCCATAATTTTAGGATTTGCCCCCCGACTACAGCTGTTTGCAGGATGGCGAGCCAGCCATGCCCCAGTTAATCATAGATTACTTTATCTAGGCCATTCCAAATCCTCATGTGTAATGCAGTGCTACCTCAGCAGCAAGTAATAACTGCCCCAGACCCCATCCCAAACACACACACACACACACACACACACACACACACACACACACACACACACACACACACACACACACACATCTGTCTCTCCCACTGGCCTTTCTGTTGTCACCCTCTCTTCTAAGCTTCTCCCATTCCTCATCTCTTTTGTGTGTCTTTGCATGATTGGACATTCTCATCAAACATTCATGAGCCAAACTTGTCCTGAGATGAAATTTCAAAGTAACCATTAGTAATCCTTATTCTCACTTGTTAAGGCCTCAGGCCGTGACTGGGTGGCATTACACACGGAGTGCTACAGCTGAAAACTGGATCCCGGTCACAATGTGGCATGAAATATGAAGGACTACAGGTTCCAGCTGATTCCTCGCCCCTAAAAGAATGGGGCCTCCTGTCTACTCGATGTGGCAAAGACTGCAAGGGCAGGTGGTATTGAAATGACCATGTAATGGGGCCACTGGGAGAAAGCCAGAAAGAAAATAAAAAGTGAGCATGAAAGTAAGAAATTCAAATAAGGGGCCAAAAGGAACGAAATCTGTAGGGAGAAGTGAAACTGCTAATGAGGTGGTGAGAGCAGATGTTGAAAAAGTAAGCTTCAGAATAAGCCAGAGCTGCAGCCCAGTGTTAGGACTCAAGATATATTGTGCTTTTAAATATGACTCATGGTCAGAACATTGAGGGCAGATCATGTCTGCTTATTGCTGTATCATTCATTAAAACTTCCAGGCATAGCAACATAAACTTCCAAACCTTGGACAGCTGCGAGCTTCAAATTCTCATGCAAATAGCGTTGCTGTGTGCAGGGACAAGTGTTTCCACTGCTGCTTCTCCTTACGGTGGGGGAGACGTTTGAAAGATGTTTGACCCACGCTGGGCAGAACGAACATCCTTGAGCAGGTGAACATTTGTTAAAATGTGTCACACGCCGCACAGGTCCGGACTTCATGGCTGCTGCAGCTGATCTTTTTTCTGATTCTTTTTTCGGCGCGGCACAAAAATAGCAACCAAGCTATTCTGAAGAGGATGTAGGTGAACGCTGAAGTCCTCTCTCAGGTGTGAAGGAGGGAAGAAAAGTGTGCGGCTCAGAATATGGCATCACCAGCGTCTCCTCCTTGGGGTGTTTAAGCATGAGTAAAAATGACAAACAGGAAAGGACAATGAACTGCACTGCAATCTCAATTCCATATTCTACCAATGCAGTTTTATAGTGTTGCTGTCTTCAGGATGATATTCCATCATATACTTTAGCCACTATTGATCCTAGCGATGCCGAGATTGGTGAGCTCTGCCGGCTGCAGCACACAAAGCAGCGGTGGGCTCAAATGCACGTGTAAAACATTTTTATGGTGGGGCATTTATGCTTCAAGTCATCATTATGACAATTGCCTGCTGTTTAAACCATCCCTCAGCCAAACCTCTTTATGTACTACAGCTTTAGTCAGCAATCCTCTGCACACACACACACACACACACAGCAATTTACATTTAATCCATGAACAAGGCTGAGGCCTTCTCAGACAATAACACGCAGACAAAGAAGGATTTGGCTATGGCAGAAACCCCCCTCGCCAGCAAGCATACTGAGACCACCATAGACTGAAAGCATCGATACAGAACAGTGGTATTTTCTTAATAAGACTGGAAGGAGATGCCCTCTTCCTTCCAGGCTGAGCCTTAAACTGAACTAAATCCATAAAGGTCGAGATGTAAACCCATTCATGTCCGGCTGTAATGTGGGCAAAGCCTTATTTTGCGCATTTCAGTATTGGCCAGTTGGTCGGTGCTTTTGCTGCCGCCAGCTTTCAGCAAAATTAGCATCCAGAACCAACAGGTGAGGGGTCTCTTACATGGAAACCAAGCACAGTGCCTGCCTAACAAGTAACCGACTAGCCTCTATGAGAAGAGAATATAAAGTAAGAGGATGAAAGAGCTCCAGCCTCAACAATAGACTGGATTAATTACCATTAGCTGACCACTTGATTATCATATCAATTAAGACTCTGATACTGAACGAGGCTCAGGCCACTGTGTGGTGTTCCAGCGAACATTTGCACGTTTAGCAGGATGTTATGAAACACGGAGTGTTTTCCAGGACACTTTGTTGTTGGTGATTTGAATTTCATCAGAAGCCCTAAAAGCAGTTAATCCTCATGCATTGGTGCAGTGAAAGCCGCCCCCCCCCAGCCCAAGGATTAATTCTAAATAGGTACTTGCTCGCTGATGTTTGGGCTGCTTCTCTGATACAGTTAGCTGGGGAAGCAGCAGGCTCTGTGTCTGCAGCTATTCCCTCACGACCAGAGAGCAGAGATTTTGTGCTGCCTGGAACTAACTTGACTCAGCCACATTTTGTACAACTGCCAATCCAAGAGGACACTGGCAAATAAACACCTGTGTGTGTCTGTGTGTGTGTGTGTGTGTGCAAAGGAGAGGAAACGTGCACTTCTGTGTCAAAGCATGGGGTTCGATGGAGTTGATCACATCGGTTTTGTCACATTTCCTCCCGAAGCCGACACTCCCTCCGAATAAGTGGGCTGTGATTCAGTCTCACTGTGTGTCTCAGCATGAAATCATTGAGGAATGCAATTATCACTTCGCCTAACGCACATTTCTTTGACATGTGAGCAAACAACTGGGAACATAGCAGAGACGTGAGACAGAGGGAGGTGTGGGTAAATGTATGAGCAGGGTAATGCCAGTTGATGGTGACCCTAATGTGTGCTATCAGAGGCTAAATCCTCATCTGCTGCCATACTTATAATTCATGATGGGTCCAAAGTTGGCCATATTAAATCCTCTTCCTTATATTATATGTTTCCTCATGTATTCCATTGTCTAATAACTCTGGAGAGACATTCTTTATCCATGATGACCTTTAAATGATGCGGTAAGTGCTTCTAGGGTTTATAATGCGTGCCCCATCACTTTTAGCAGAGCTTATTGGAAAATCTATTTCCTGCACAATGATTCTAGGGTGAAATATTAAAATATGTTAGATAGATCGGGGATCAGAAGTCAGCTGGAGCGTCTCATGCTGGGCAGGTACCAAACTGTCCTCCCAGTTCTCAGTGAGAGCTAAACTGTCACCTCCTTACTATTAAAAGAACTCCCCCCGAGAAAAAGAAAGAGGGAGGTAAGGAGGGGAGTGTACAAACTCCTCTCCACGCAAAAAGAAACAAACACAGCTCCCCTACAGAGAGGTGACACGAGCTGCCTGCTTTTTCTTCTGCTCACACGGGTCTCCAAAGATTTTATTTTAACAACACATTAATGTTACAGGGCTTAACAATTAGTGCCACATTAAAAAGCCTTGTTTGGTCGACAGCTTTGGAAAGTTTACATTATTCAACCGGGCTAATTGTTTGCTTTTCGAGCAGATGACTCCTGATATTTTTTTTGTATATTTTTAGCGAGAGCATAATGATGTTTACCCATGCACCGCATTAAGTAAATTAAGAGCACAAAGACAAGCCCCGCAACACACATAGACACACAGCTGAGGCTATCTTTGGCTGCGCACTGTACTGAATGTGCTTGGCAAGCAGGCTGATGAAAGGTAACAGCAGTAGAGAAGCTCATTATAGATCATGATTCAAGTATAAAAGCTAGGTGGGACTTTCTCCCTCGGAATAACTCCATCTGGTCC
Source organism: Chaunax sp. Z400 (assembly GCA_037577475.1). Lineage (NCBI taxonomy): Eukaryota > Metazoa > Chordata > Actinopteri > Lophiiformes > Chaunacidae > Chaunax > Chaunax sp. Z400. The sequence continues at coordinate 10,512,763 of CM075206.1, read as the reverse complement.
CCTCCTGAAACAGTAACGACAAATCCGACTGATCACACAATGACTCAGTTGAATTTGGAAACAGTTTGAAAGAACTGACTATTATGTGGTATATATTGATAATGAGGGAATCTCTGAAGGCTCTTTTATATAAGATCTGTAATCGTACATTTATTTGGAACATTCAAGATTCATGCAGAGAATATACTGGTCTTGGAACTGGGCATTTTTTTTACTGCACACACAGACGCATGAAAATTCTCATGCATGTGCACGAATGCAAATTCCCATAAACACAATCCACTGAAAGTGTGCTTAGCTGCAGAGCAAGAGCCCCAAGGGCTGGTCTCATGATTAATGAGGGGAGGGAGGCAAGGAGAGGAGGATGAAGCCGAAGTGTTAATGGAGCAATGATAGATTCTTCTAGGCCTGGTGTTTTATAGGTGGGTCTCCAGTGTATCTGCACAATGTAGCTATAGTACCACAGAGATCTGTCAAGCCTTGAGCTCTGCATAAGTGGTGAAATATGTGCATCATATGGAGAAATAAACATTTACCTTTAAAAAAAAATACATGGCTAATGTTATGAAAGGAATGTATTTAACTGTGAGTGAACATTAATAGAAGGATGTAAACTACATCCTTCTAATAATGGTTTTGGACAGGAAAAAAAAGACTTTTGTTACCAAAACTTGAAAAAAAGATGCAAATTCTCCTGTAAAACTCTAAAGAGGTAAATATTCTGGGCTAAACAACTTTGTAACAACAGTGACTGCACTCAAAGCAATTACACAGGAATATCCAGTTTGTGCATGGCTGTCACGTTGCTGAAAATTAATTTTCAAAAGCTATTCTCAGTCAACTGTCTGTCCTCACTTCATTTTCAGGGAAGCAGGTGGTGGAAAACGTCACATGTCATATTGAAATATAGCATTTTGTAAATAATGACTCACATGAAAGAATGTGGTTATGAGAAGTTAAAATAAATTCATTTTAAATTACCTTTGGCTAAAATAGATAATTAATCTACAGAGAAAAGTTATCCTTGAGCTTGAACTATAGGGCATTTTTGCACTTTCATGTCAGAAATTAATTATACTGATGAACCTGCAAAAAAAAAACCTTGTTGACAGACAGTTGCCTATTTACACATTTTGCAGATAGAGAGCAATATTAGCATTTCTTTGGATGCGTGTTTATTGCTACCTGCAGAATGCACCGCCAGTATTAACTCTCCTCTATAAGCTCTTCTTTGGTTTCCAGCAACTCCTGAAGGAAATATCTGGCTCTTTGGCTGTTAAATATGCCACCATACAGTCGCTTTTTAGCTTGACCACCTGATGAGAGCGGTGAGACTGACAAAAACCACACACTTATGGACCATAAAGCCAAAACAATGAGACTAGCGTGGCTATAAAGCTCAGTGGAGCTGAGCAGTTCTACAGAGTTGGATGAAAATGTGATTCAGGGTCAAAATAGCTGCTCTAAATGAAATGTTCTGTTATATTTTCAACACATATATAACGTAGAGTGACTTAAAGTGCAACAATAAATTAAAATTTGGTTGACTAATATGGTTCTGTCTATTTTTCCTTAAACTAATGCCGTTGGATTGAATGTGTAGTCTGTTGTCAGGGTGCAGGGTCTGCAGGGGATTGGAAAGATTAAACAGCCATGAAGAGAGTCCTCTTCTACTGAGCTGTGACTTCTCCCTCAACAGGATTAGAGAACTTTGGACTTCACAAAGCAGCTCACCAGAAACATTTGGACCACAAAGCTGCTATGGATAGAGCTAGCTTGGTGTAACATGTGTTTGTGGATGTATTTCAGGTATTGGGATAGAGGTAAGACAAAGAGAAAAAAAAGTGGCCGGATTTGCGTGAAGATTCCTGGCATGTTAGGAACGTGACACTGAGAGAGGGAAAGGAAAGAGAGTGTTTATATAGCAGGGCAATATTAGCCACGAGTCAGTTGATCATGCATTAGTTTATCATTTGCGTTTAAGGCATTACTCAGGACTAATAACATCCGTCCCTGTTCACAAGAAAAAGCTTTTTTAATCATTAAAAACAATGGAAATCAATGATGTGAAATGTTCAAGTGAGGTTCAGGCAGGTTCTTTTTTTTTCTTTTCTTTTTTTTTTTCCGAAAGAGACTATATAATAGAGGGACATTTTTCACCATGAATAACGACTGTTGGGTTGTTGTTCCAATATCCTGCCAGAGATGCAATTCATCAGGGCTAATAAGAGGTGGTAATTTGTCTTCAGGTCTTTGTCTGATGGAGGAAGCTGATGAAAGCCACAGGAAATGACCATACAATGCATAGGCCTGCATAACTGTGAATTAATGCACCACGTCCAACGACATCTATCACGAGAAGAGCAGAGAGCAGGCTACGGGCACCCATGAGGTAAAAATAAAATCACAATAAAACTAGGCATATTAGAAATCCTCTCTCAGCTGCAGTTTCAAAGTCTATTTGGCAACCGCAGGAAGATGGAATGGAAAACACGGCTAATAATTGTCGCCACTGGATGTAAAAATCTCACTTATTTGCTGATTGATATAATCTTATTTCTTTGCACAAGTCCAGTCACATTCACGCTTTCTGTTTGGAAGTCTCAGTCGCTTCAAGTCTACAAAGCTCGACGTGTCTTTTCTCTGCTCCACTGAAAAGTACAGTTCCTGTGGTGAAAAAAATTTAAAAAAAATCCCGACAGCCACCATTCTGGATGGCCTGTCATTGTTAATAGTGCATGCATTGAAGTAGCGAGCTCCTATCCTAAATGGCTGGGCCATCTTGGACAATAGACACATTGTTCCTCACTTCTTTGCCCCCGCTTTTGGTGCACCAACAAGGGGGACCGTACCCACACACCATTACAATACACATTGTCCAAGTGTAGGCCACCGGCCTGATCACAAATACCCACTTGTGGGCCAAAAACAGCCGAGGAAGAAAAAGAGGGATGAAAGAATTAATTCTTCTTCTTTCTGTAGACAGAGATTGGAAGTGAAGCACCCAAGGGTCCAGAAAAGAAATGTCATATGTAAGGGAAAGAAAATGCTTTATTCGCACCATTCATGTCTTGATTGCCATCCGCAATAAACTGCAAGTTTGGCATCAGATTAAACTAAAGGTCTCCAAAACATTATGGCATTTAAAAAAAAAATTCTTTTTCATAGATAAAAAGTTTCTAAATAGTTGGAATCTAAGATGAGGCATCTTTACTGAAAAGAGAATTTGTGAAATATTGGTGCGATACCTTTAAATGGAGTTGTTTACTATTGTTGCTCAACTTGATTGGAAGTATCAAGGCTATATTTTATATAACTTTGTATGCGTCACCAATTTAAATCAGTCAAAAGTAAACTGATGGAACCACAACGAAAGTAGGGATGCAACTAGTTTTCATTATTGATAAATCTGCAGATTATCATGCTCATTCATTACAAAACTACTGGAAAGACACTGTTTGATCCGTACATTGTCATACTGTAACATAGCACTCAAGGTGACATCTTCAAAATGCTCATTTTGGCTGTCAAACATTCTAAAATAGGGCTGAAATGACTGCAAGTCGATGACAGAAAGTCATCCAGTTCACACGAAGCAGACCAGATGTAGGGTAACGTTAATGTTAGAATTCAACATACCAGTGAATCAAAATTATAGTTTGTGGATATGGAGGCTAGTACATTAGTACCTGCTGCATGCTTGCTTAAAACAAAAACACTAAAAAGATGAATCAACTATCAAATTACTTGCAGATTTTCTGTCGATCGACAATCTGAATGGAGTTGTTCCTCAGCTACAGATTTCTGTACCATGCGAGCCCAGACGGAAAGATTTAAGAATATTCCATTCATCTCATGTGCAAATAGTCATAATTAGAGCCTAACCACAGAGCCAGTGCAGCTGGTAGGAGTATACACCATGTAATTAGATGTGTTAAGACATAATACCAGTATTCCTTCTAGTCAGCGTCTGCTGTGTTGTGGTGCATGCAGATGAATTGTACTGTAGATTGAATCCTCTGTCCCGCATTGAACTTCCCTCAAACCTTCCAACAAGAATAAAGGTGGAAAGAATCCAATTAGCACTGAGCTACAGCAGTTTACGCTTATTATTTCAGTCCTTATATTACAGAGGGATCTTGGCCCCATAACAAACTGTACGCCTGCTCAAGATTGTGGGGAAAAAAAGTGATTTTAAACCCCCAAATCACTTCTATAAATGTATAAAAAGGAGAGTAACCCGTCGTTTTTGCAAATGATATCCTTTGTTCTCTCAGTCTGCAGCCATGATTATTGGTTTACTGATTATTTGTTTGCATGCCCACTTTCTGTTGATTATATTTTCACTCCTCTCCAGACATAATGCATTTTTAATGTGTTTTCTGCTTTGGCATTTTCAGGTTTGACCAAGGCGGTGTCATACAATTACTGGGTTTAAATAGTAGTAGAGTACTTTCACTTTTAAGGATTACATTTGAAGTTTATTATACTGTATATTATATATACCTCTTCATTAAATACAAGGTTGTTTAAGTTAAATAATCAACAATGAACTGGAGGGGATATTTGGGGTGAGGTAAGGTGTTGTTGCCTTGGAAAATATGACTGGTCACGTGGCCATAACTGATATCTTCATAATAACAACTGCTCAAATGACAAGTGCTATGTGAAGAGGGTCACATTATACCCAAAGAGGATAATCTCCCAACGCTGCGGTCGCCCTCAGCTCTACGGAGCTGAACAGTGTCATTCAAATAATTTCTGGCTCACAACTTATGGCTGCAGCAGGCAGCTGTTTTCAGCTCAATAAACTCACTGTAAATAAACTACAAGCCCATGCACCAAACAGCAGACAGACAAAGTGAAGGACCAACTGGAGAATATAGCAGAGCATTGAATTTTGAACATACATGTGCTAGGGGGGACAGAAATATGACTCCAAAAGAATATTTATCTGTATCTGCTGTATGTATAGAAAGGTATCAGCTGTATGAAGTATCTAAGTGCAACATTTCCTCTTGTTTTAGCTCCGATTTTGGTCTCTACCACCTCCTGAGGGAATGATTCCGATCTTGACCGGTTAGTTCTTTATGCATTCATCACCACATGCGGGTTGTGCCCGCCTCACACTGAGTATCCATTGTTGGAAAAAAAAAAAAAAAGCTTTATTACAGCCACTTCAAAAATCTGTAGTGAAATATACCCATAATCACTTGGTCCTATTCATACTCCATATTTGTTTGCATGTAAAACATGTCAACGCTGAAGGTATAATTTGTTTCTTTGAAAAACATCATCTTAAACAAGTCTTTGTGTGGAGCACTCGACGTTCTCTTAAAATATTTCATATCTACCTCTGGGCCAACATCCAATTTATAGCTCCCTTTGAACTGTCAAGATATGTTTGTGAACGGAGAGACTGAATGGCAGACTGAATCATCCGCTGCAAACCTCAAACGACCATTTTTGTCAAGGCTTGAAGAAGACTTGGATGTAGAGGGGGAAGCTGACCTTTTGCATTCACCACAGCGATCCTTAACCTTGGAAACACACTACCTGGACTGAGACCTACACAGAAATGACTCAAAGGTCACGTTATTCCGCTTGTCGAGAGAATTCCATCCGACTGGTGACATCAGCCGTTCTTCTCTCAAAGCAAGAAAGACACAACTGCACGGATGATTGCAATATCACAAGTATTTCTGCATGATTTTATGCTTTTGTCTGCACCACACTTGTCTTGTTTTTGGCTCTTGTGTTGATTTAGTTTCTCTTTGTGTGGTAAAAAAAAAAAAGAAGAAGAAGAAAATACTGCAAGGTACAAAGCCACAGGATTAAAATCAATTGAGCAGCCACACACTATTTTCTGGCAGCAGATTGTTTGCTTGTTTCTCGGGTGCATCTGTCGACAATGTCGACCCCCAACGAATTCGTGCATGTATGTTTATTTGTGCGCCTTTGCTCCGTGTCAGGGGGGGAATAGCCTTTTGGGGTTATGGAGGGTGCAGTGCGGGTGATGAATAGGATGCTTTTGTGCTCAGTCTCTCAGCTGTCGGCAAACCAGTGAAGGAGAGAAAGGTGACAGAGAAAAAGGGTATGAGGTGAGGGAGATAGCCGGATAAAGGGGAAGACAGATAAAAAATGAGGAAGATGAGACGAGAGGAACACACTGTGAAGAGTGGGGAGTACAGGTGAGACATGGGGGAGGGCATGTGAGGTGAGAGAAAAGGTGGAAAGGAGAGGAAGAGGTGGGGGAGTGTGAGAACGACATTGCGCCGTTGTCTCCGCTGCCGACAAAGAGACAAAGAAGTTGGCTAATGAAGGAAATTTTTTTGCCATTCCTGTTAATGAGAGCGAGAAAAAACAGAAGAAAAGAAAAACAAGAGGAGAAAATAAATTCGATCACTCTGCAGAATACAGACCTGACCTCATGGTCTCAACCTTCACACATGATGGGGTTTGGAAATGAGCCAATCATGCTGACGGATGCTGATGAGTTCAGCCGAAGCCGATGGTGTTGGTGTGGCCAATTTAATACGTATTGCATAAAGGGAACCATTTGACTGTACCACTTTCTAATAAAAAAAAATAGTGTCTAATACATTCTAAAAAGGCACAGCATTACAACAGAGACCAAAGTGGGAGCGTTAGAAGGTCAACTGTGATGCAAAGTCTTGATATGTGGTATTTGAGAGACCTTTAAATCACAAAAAGAAAACATTAAAAAGCCATCACATGAGGAGGAAAACACTCAGGACCTTTCTGGCCTGAACCTCCAGCTGAGTAGGGACATCCAGTTGCTCTGACAGGCGGGGCTGGGCTCAGACATTCATAGATTTTGGTACCAGCTGACATGTCTTAGTCAAAAAATCTGCTATTTGATTATCAGTTAATCGTATAAGTTGTTTTTCCAGTTTCTCCAATGGTGGGATTTGGTGTTTGATCTTTTTATCTCCTGGGATAGTAAACTGAATATCTTGGGAGTTTTATACTGTTGATACACAAAACAAGTGATCTGAAGATGTCGCATTGGACTTTATGAATTTGTCATCCCTCACTGTTACCAGACATTTTCTAAAAGCGAACGACGATTCGATTCTTCATGAAAAGAACCGACGGATTCATCTGTAATAAAAATCATTAGCCGCAGCTCAACTGGCAACGAATGTTTAGACAGATTTATGATCCTGATTATTTAATCCTTTCTGGAGATGGTTGCCTCCATGAATCAAAAATTATTTTGCCAATTTTAGACAGTTTTTTTAGGAATATTATCGTATTGCTGCTTGTGTTTATACATTTACCATTAGAGAGCATTGGTTTTTAAAGCTGAACGGATTCCAATTAGTCGATCAGTAGATAGACGGACAAATTTATCTGCAACAATTTTAATAACCAGTTTACAATTTCTCAAACAAAAATGCCTAAAATGCATTTGTTCCATCTTGCTCAAGATGAAGAATTTAAATTATATAGGATTAATAGGATTAATGTATTATTGATTTTGGTTATTTGTATTATTTTGGGGTACTGGACTTTATTCGGCTAAAACAAACCATTTGAAGGTGTGCTTGTGACGCTCATTTCTCATTCTCTTTTTTTCCTACATTTTAAAGACGGAACATTTAATCATTTAATTCAAACGTAATCACTAAACGATGATGTAACAATAAATCAAAGAGATGATAGAAACTATACACACAGCCCTGGAGGCAGGATGGACCATTGGGTGGAGGTATTTAGCAATTTTAGCAGCATTACAGTGATGAGAAATCCTGCACTAAGAGGTCAGTGAATCTCCCTTTGTCGCCAGCATCCTTCTGCTCTGACTGTCCGGAAAATAATGCCTCAAGTCTCTGTCGATCCATCAGCGAGTGTAAACCATTCACCAAAATATGACTGGGATTGTGATAACACTTTTTTTTTTAGATTCAGCCAAGCCTAAACATCATCCACCTCCACCCAGATGTGGTGGTGTTTATAACATCAGCCCACACATGTGCATATGTCACGAATCATCTCGCTTCAAGCTCAACACAAAACAATTGAAATTATGCAATTTGGCACTGGTGAGCTCTTTTTTTTCAAACCGCAGAGAAACATCGCTGAGATGTACTGCATCAGCGCCTGTTGATTCAGGAGGTACAGATACCAAGTATTTCTGTTCCATTTCGTTGTTTTCTCTCTTAACTGATTCAGAATGAGAATTGGAATGGGATAACTAACCCCGGCATGGACAGATAGATACTTTCTACCCACACTGGGGTCCTCTGAGGCCATTGCAGCGTGGTTTTCTATGATGAAACAGCAGCGAGCGGTGGAGGAGGGCTGAGGGAGTGGGCGGTCAGGACACAAACTGTTTTCTCCACAAACAGCAGGAATGAGATGTGGAGCTGGCAGGGCTATGGCATCCATACCTCCAGCACGGCGAACGCACAGCATGTGTCCTAACTCGCTTTGCAAAGGCTCGCCACAAACACGATCCCTGTATGTGCGGAGCAAGCTCATTTGCATGTTAAGGACAACAAACGTCTCGCGCCCATTGTGCGCTTGTGCTGTGCAAGACCTTCGGGGGCAGTAAAGGTTGCTCCTGCTCAACAGTTGCTCTTAGAGAGTCGTCAACGAAAGCCTGAGTCGCAGCAGAACAACGGTGGAGGCGGTGTTGATGAAGTCAGGTGATAATGTGAGGAGGCAGACATCATTAGCCTCCATCATCACACTTCATCAGAGGAGAGGGAGTGAGCCCGCTCTGTTAGTGTAATGAGGTGGAAGTATGAACAAAAGCAGATGGCTTTATGAGTCAGACAATAAGGCGCTCATAATTGAACATACATATATCATTCATTTCCATTTAAGCAGTCACGCCATTTCCCCCCTTGCTCTACTATCAATGGAAATCCATTATAAAGACAATAAAGAGGGGCCATCGCACCAAAATCAGCTCAAACCAGTGAGACTTATCGATACAAAATAATTCGTCTGTACATCACTAATGATAAAAAAAAAAAAAAATGTAAACAGCATTCCCAGAATTCCCATTATGCTGCCCCATCCATGCCTCCATAAAACATGGTGTTGTGCACTCTATGATGTAAGGGTCTTGGTGCTCTATGATGAATCACCTTACGAGTCAAAGGTGAGATTATCTGACTTAAGTTTTTGACAATGTAAGAAATCCAAACATGAATCAGGAGGAATGTAGTCTACAGCTGCATCCACACCTGACTGTCAGTCATCCAGACTTCATCCCAGTGTGCGCTAAAGTACTTTTGCACAGCGCACTAAGGGAAACTTCGCCGCTGTTGGCGCTGACCCCCCCCTAATCTGTTTTTCCCCTTGAGGAGCTCACAGCAGGACGGATGGAGCAATTAAAGCCTCTTTCTTTAACCCAGCCGCCCCCTGAAACAAGTGGTACTCCTCTTCCTCTTCTTCCTCCTCCTCCTCTCCCTTCCTTCCCTCCTCCTTCCTCCTCCACCGCGCCAGGGATAGCAAGTGCAACAGTACTCACCCCCAGTTTCTTGCTCCGTATCCGCACGTATCCTTGTTTGACTATGTCGTTGAAGTTGGACGCCATGGTGAGGGGAAGCAGGGAGCTTCCTATCCGAAGGGGGGGGGAGAATTCTATAAAGTGCGCTGCTTGTTGACGGGCGGACTGTTTTCCTTGAGGCGCGGCCGCTGTGACATCGAGCAGCAGGAGAGCGAGCGGCGGACAACCTGCTCCTGTGTCAGCGCTCAGGCTGCCCGGCTTCGGCGGCGCGATCCATCCGGGAGAGGAGGAGGAGGAGGAGGAGGGAGATACCATTCGTCAGCTGATTCACTGGAGCCGGAGAGGAGAGCAGAGAGAATAGACGCGCTTCCTGGACCACACCATCCCCGAAACAGCGAGGGGAGGGGGGGTTGGGGATACATGCGGAGAGTGGGTATTTAATTCGAAGGGTTTGGTGTTTATCAGTGCCAAGCCGCCTTTTTCGCACAAAATGCTCCCCATGCTTGGATATTTTTTATGGCCATGTTGTTTTTCTTAAATTGTCAGTAGGAGCCTTCTCCTGCTGTAGCTCGGGGGATTCATTTCCCCAGAGAACTGGTGGAAAACTCTAATTACACTCCCCTTTCCTTGGTTGAAGATCACTATTAAACCTTATGGCGAAGAAATCTTCCGTTTACAGATGAAAAGTCGAATTCAAAAACAAAATCGTGTCCTTGCTAAATTCAATAGCTGATGGTGTTTTTAATGCTTTTTTTTTCATGTCGGTAAAGATGACTCGTTTCTTGCACCAGATATGTAATAATTAGTCTTGTCAGAAAGTCTATGGCACTTAGTTTCTGCAGGGAGATTAAGATCGAAAGAGCAGCAGTAATATGAATTCTCCCCCCCCCTCCCCTTATTTGAGTCCAGCTGCTGGTGGTGGTGGTAGTGGCTGATGACTCTGCTGAGACTGATGAGGAAAAAAGAGGCTGATGAAATGAAGAAGTTGGGGAATCTGCAGAGCCTGGGTGATGATGGGGAGGCGGAGGGCGTGCATAATAGTAGCTGGAATGAGTACGGAGAGAGTCAAATTTAAAAAGACAGCAGCAGGATGATAGGCCAACGATGAAGGTGTGTCATTGTACTATTGGATACAGGAGAATAGCTGGTTCTCAGCTCTATTGCTTCAGGCAATGACAGCAGGAAATTAAGACTGAGCGGGAGAGGTGTGAAAGACAGGATGGTATGAGAAATAAACTATGGCCAAAGTGTGCAAAGGGATACTCTTCCTGACTGAACTTTCACCAGAGCTTCATATCATTCGAACAATATCGCCAGTGGTGGGAGAACCATTCAAATCATTTCATTGTTTCTTAAGCCATAAAGTATTATAAGTCTCAACCAGTATTTTCATCTGGAGTAGAAGTATAAGGTTTCATAATACTCTAGTAAAGCACAAAGAGACCTATCTTGAATTAGTATTTGAGGACAGAGTAAAGTTACAGTACATTCCACACTGGATATTTCTCTTCATCTGACATTACATGAGTAAGTCTGTAGACTTCAGCCTGTGCTACTCCAACACCAAGCTTTAGCATTCAGCATTCCCATAATCACAACTATCGGGGCTGGTTTTAAAAAGAAGAACAAGGAAGTACATCTGTGTGACCAAAATACATATTTAATACAGAAATTATGTAGATTGTTTTGGGTTGAAGCAAATAGTTGGAGAAGCTCTTTAATAATTGTACATGGACATGGTTAGCCTATTTTGCTGACAGCGATGGTGTCTTTGACTAAATGTTTGTATTTTTTGACAATTAGTCAATTCATAGATCGATCAAGCAACAAATTAATTTCGGCGCTTGTGTTCATTCATCTTTTTGATCATCTGTAACGTATAAGGTGAAGATCACCATGTTGTCCTTGATCATTTATCACTCTTAACGTTTAATATGACTATTTTTAGTGAATTTTGATATCACTTTTCAAACCATTCATATTCTGCCCTCCGCTTTCCCCCAACAATATGTTCAAAGAAAGTATGCAAATGTGCAACCGACTGATTTGCAAAACTCGTTGCACCTAGCCTTTTGTTTATTATCTATCTGAGTATGAATGTCATTTCCACATTTTTCACAAGGCAGCCCACTAATAAGGAAATACAATTTGAGATGGCCAGTGTGTGAGCAACATGATTTTTGATTATTAGGTGGCCGAGAACTGATGTTTGGTTTGATGAATAATAAAACCAGATAGTCTGCTAAAGGATAAGGTAAGAATAATATGGCCTGCTAAAGGACCAAATAAATTGTAAGTGAACCAGGCCTCACAAGGCAAACAGCCACTTGCTGCAGTGTGTATAGTGCATGCACAATGCTGCAGATTGGCAATCAAAAATCTCCGAAAAATCATAGCATAGAAGCACATTTTGATCCCTGTCGAAGCTATAATCATTATCCAGATGTAGTGAGAGGTGTTCTGCAATCACAGAGAGTGACATCCATGGTATTAGGGAGCAGATGGCTCAGGTATATTAATATGAGGGGTTGTCATTACTTACCTTGATTAAAACGTGGAAAAGAGAGTTGACTTATGTAAAAGAGGTGGTTACGTGAAGAAAACTTCCACTTCCAGAGTCCCTCTTCACATATTCTGACTTTGTTTAGTGGGCATTGATGGCTGCCACTTTGAAAAGTCCGTATCTGTCAAGGATCAGGTTTTGAATTGAGAGGTAAAACTCAATATCTGTGCTTTTCTTTTCTTTCTTTCTCATTCACCCCTCCAACAAACAGCTTGACTTGGATAGTTTTAACGTCTCCCTGGTCGTGTCCTCAAAGTTCAGACTTGTCAAAGTTGTTTTGTCTTTATAGTCCTCTTTGTACAACATGGCCTTGTTCCATTCCCCCTGCTTCGTCATCCCCTCTCTAAGAAAACAATGTTGGCAGCGACAATGTTTTTTCAATGCACTAAATATTGTGAAGTGTCCTAGTTTTGGAGGAGTAATTGCCTGCCGTGATGCACGACTGGCAACCGGTTTGGCCTCAGTTGGTTTCAGGTAGAGAGGCTCAGTGCGCTCAGCTTGCAGGCCGTCACAAAAACCAACATATGGCCCTGACATTCATGAATGGCTGCCGACAGGGTCAGGTGTGTTGAGAGCCACTCAAGAGCAAAGAGGCCTTCACCAAGGTCATGAAGAGAGCGGCTGATATCTGTTGAGCTGTAGAAAACATCTCTTGTCGACTATGGCAATTTATCAGGTATTGACCTCATATTCATTGCCATTTTTCATCGAAGTTCCACATCACTTATCCAAGTCCCTTCACGTCCATGATGATTAATACTTGGAAGGCATGCAGAGAAACAATCCCATCCATTATAGCACTAAAAAAAAGTACCCTTGAATTGTTTATTTAGTCACAACGGAGGCAAAAAGAAAATGACAGGTTTTTGGTTTTGACGGTCTGGTGAAATATTTAAGCTGCTTTTGCATTAGATGCTTAGTTTGTATCAGTGTTATTTATATCGTTCACAAGCACAACAAGTTAAATAATTAACACATTCTAAAAGGATAAGTGGGGGTAAATGAATGGAAGAGGGGGTGAGTGAGAGAAGGAGAGAAATGCCTCTCTAGTCTCTGCTTGCCAGGTAAGCATTTTCACATGTGGGTGGAGGAGAGAAAATAGAGATCACACAGGCAGAGTTATGGTAATGTTCTGCTCCGAGTTCCTCTTCCTTAAGCTTTTTACAGCAACCCATATCAGCCTGATATGTTAATGGGCACAATGGGATTTGGGTTTGATTAAATGTCAATGCCTGGAGGGGAAGAAAGGCTGGCGTGGAAAGAGAAGAAAATGCAGATTTTTTAGAAGAAGAGATGTGGGCTGTTTTGAGCTCAGTGGGTCCAAGGAGGACATTGGTTACTCACACAATGTGGGACAGCAAAGGTTGTGTGCAGTCCCAGAGGATCAGTCCATGACATGTTTTTGATTTACTCCATAACAGTTAGAAGTAGAAGTGGTTGGAGGGCCTCTCTGTCCTTCCCTAGAAGGTGAGTTGTGAGAGTGGGAGAGCGGATGAGAATAGTGTGTAAACCTATTTCCAGGGCTTCTTGCAATTAACAAAAAGTGTTATCAGAGGAGCTGAGGATAAGATGTAATTTGTGTGTCTGCATATGCAAATTCATTTTTTTTTGCAAGGCAATCTAGCAGATGCACCTCTCGCAATTGTCTGCTTTCATTTCAAGCCATCTAAAATGAGATAATGTTTACATTTGCATTCATAGAAGATTTTTCACTGTAATTGTAAATGAGCACACAATACCAAAAAAAGAACTTTTAGAAGTTAGCTGTGTAGCTATACTAATGATCATTATGGTAATTGGGGAGGGTGAGTGGTGAGGAGAGTGAGTGAGTGGGGGGAGGTGGGAGGAAGGAGATGCAGACAGATGAAGGTGAAGGAGAGGGGAAAATACAAAAATAGGAAGAGGAGCGGTAAGAGCATGGCCCTGATGAATAAAAAAAGGATTGGATGATTCGCGGGGGAAAGGCTTTACCTCCTGCTGCTCTGACCCAGTTCATTTCCATCCATCTTGTGTCACAGGAACGCAGAACCCTGGGATGGATCTTTGGGTTCTGTTCTGCTGCCGTGGCATTTTTTTGTAAGAAGACGAGCAGGGGGAAGGCTGAATCCACAGTTCATCACTTGCAGTTCCTCATGGAAGATAGAGGAGTCGCATAGAGAGTATAGGCGTCTCCTCCACAAGAGAGATACACCTGTTTCTTCTTCTTCCTCTTTTTTAATGCCATGCAGCTAGTCTGGAGACAATAGACTGTGTTCATCCATCTCATACTTGGACTTTTGATGAGTTTGAGCCCATGTTCCTAGGATCTATTCATCTCAGTCTTTCATTACTATTTTGATCAGTATTTATAATAACTTCACATTAATAAAACATCATTTTTGTTGTCAACACATTCATTTGAAGATGTAAGAGCGTCAACATGTTGCAGATATCCTTGCGACTTCTTTTAATTCTATTTTAGATATGATTTCCTCACTGTCTTAATTTCTCTTTCTCTTGCACCCTCCGCTGTGAAGTCAACATTCAGGGTAAACTAGAGAAGATGGGACACAAAGCTTGTTTGGAGTCATGCGAAAGGACACCACAGTAGGCCTATAGGTGCTAAATGTCAAAATGGTGCAATGCAAGGTCTTTGGAAGCCATAGCCTCACTGTGCCACCCAGTGATCCCCAGGCTCTCTAAACGCTGTGTTTTCATTCTTCAAAACAAGCAGTGCTGTGTTTCTTAAACTCATCACAGCCAATAAAAAAAAAGAGTGGAGACAGACAAGCGTGACTAATATGCATGCCCTGTAGAGGGCAATATTGTCTGCTGCGTTAGGAGGAGTATTTTGAATGGGCTGTTGAAATGTATTCATGTTTCTCCTGTGTGATAATGAGATTTCTACACTTGTTCAAGGTGAGGAATGAGCAATATATAAGTTGTGTAGCTGAAGGTTAACGATGGTGCACGAAAACAAAAATCTGTCATTGACAATGCAAGTGATTTGTCATGTTCTTTTTAAATCAAGCTGCATCGCCCCAATTAGAGATGAAGATGCTTTGTAGTTTGTGGTTGCCTGAAACACAGAGAAAAAGATCTTTATCGCCGTGCATCTCATTTATTGTGACAGGAGCAGGAAAATGGAGAATCATGAATATTTGCAAAAGGTGTCCGTCCTGTCTCTCGATTCTGCCTGAAAACAGCTTTAACAACAATGATCAAAGAAGTAGGGGGTCAAATGAGGCTAAAACTACACATAGAGAGCTGCAGATTTTTGGCTCCTCTTATTTGATCTGACAGATTTAATGTAAAACAGGTGATACTGGCTTTTTTTTTTCTTTTTTCAATGGCCGTTGCTTGTGGCCCTTCTTCGGGATTGGCAGAAGCACATGACTCCAGTGCTCACCATCCAGGTCGGGACAAAGCTACTCTTTTACCTCCAAGGCCCGCTTCACAACGACTCATGTGTGAGCATGGAAAAAGAGTGGAAATCAAACCTCCTCTGTAAATACACGAAAGGTCAGTGATGACGTCAGAGTCCGGGGACAGCCTCTTCCATGCTTTTGTGTCCCATGGTCGACGCCTGATTCGCTGCAGCTCTCTATATTTTGCACCCTATGCTCCCTGACTATGCTCCCAAATAAATACACCAGTACACTTCTGTCATAGAATTGTGTTTGGATTTTTGCCCACAGGCGGCTACAACAGGAATAATTTTTGCTGGCTCATACAAAAACCTGAAAACAAACTTATTTTGGGATTCCTTTTGATGTAGTTAAATGAAGTCAGGTTTTCATTAGATCTTTCCTAATCCATGCTGTGCTCCTCTTCTATTACCCCTGGGCCCTCTAGGCCTATGCCAAAACCTTCCCACTTCCTCTTTCATGTGTTATGACTGACTGCAAAAGAGTGTGTGTGCCCATCTGTCATGCATGTCCTTATTTTATGGCCATGACCCTCAACTCTACTGTATGCAGCTTTTTAAATTGTTCCTTCCAAGCATCTTATAGTCTGGTTCTTTCCCCACATTTATTTTCCTTTCCTTTGCAAATAAGTGTTTGTTTCACACACAGGTCATCTGATTGCGCCTTAGATAAACAGAGTTCTTTGAAACTGCATCCATTTCCTCTATTATCCGTGGCTTTGTGTGTGAAGATTGATGCCACTTTGCTGAGCTATAGTTTTGTAACTACTGTAATCATTGTTGCAGTCTCAACTGTTCCACATCTGGAGGATGAGCGGGGAAACCTCTGCAGCTCACAAGTAGAAATGAGCACTGTGTAAGTAAGACTGCTATGAAACATATATCAGTTATCTGGAGTTAACTGGCTTAATATTTGGTCCAGACAATAAGAATTTTAGACTTACAAAAAAGAATTGATTTCTGTAATTGATGTCGACTTGTCTTTTTAAAAAAATTCTGACCAGTAGGTCTAACACCAGTGCAGTCTGGGAGGCAGCCAGCCTCTCCTGGGGAAGTACCTTAAGCACAATTTTCCCTAGTCCATAGTTCTTATTTAAGGAAAGGTTTTTTTAGTTTTTTTTTTTACATGTGGCCAACATCTGTTTCCAGAGCATAACACTTCTTGTCTGACACCCTTTTATACAGGAAACAAATGTGTTAGTGTCTTGTCTCTGATGTGCAGTTGTTCTCTATGGTAATAAAAGCATTTAACAGAAGACTGCAGTCCTACCTGTCATGAAAACTGTAAGATGAATATATTGTGTGCATACTGTGTACAAGAGGGAGGAAAACAAGGAGACTGCTCAATGTATACTGTTTACTGTTTAGCACAATCTGTAAGGAGTGACTTTATCTTAATTTATTTTCTACTCCCCTGAGCATTCAAGAGCAGAGTAATCTTAGACCGAAAACTTTCACTTTTACTTTATAGAATAAAGTAAGATTTTCTCTTGAGTTCATTTGTTTGTGTTGGACAGAAAAAAAAGAGGGAGAACTTGATCCGTTAATGCCTTCCGTTATTATCCTGGTACAACACATTGGCCAAGTCTAAGTTGTTGACATTGTGTCTCTCCAAAGGATCTTTGTTGTTCCAGGATTCATGTGCACCACTTAGGTTCACATTACAGAATATCCCAGCATACTGCATTCACATGAAGGTAGCAATTGGTTTGACAGTATTAGGTCACACAGCTCACACCTCAGTAAATCAGTCCAATAAGGGAACCATGTGACATATTTCTTTGCATTTTGAGTGGTGGTGGAATAATTTCATTTTCCACAGAGAGCCATGCAGGCATCCATTGTAGGCACCTGATTGGCACATGTCAAGAACCGGTTTTACTATCTGGTGCTCCAGTAGCATTCGTCAACTAAATGGACCAATTTCAAAGCACGCTCTAAAATTGTCTATTTCAGTCATACTTTGGTGGGTTGGTGACAGGAGAAAGAGTTGGTAGCGAATTCTTATTATAAATCAAATGTTTCTGATTGGTCAGAGGGTTGTTTTAAAAGCACAGAGGCCTAAAATAACTCAATAATTACAGTATGAGTCACCTTGCCACTCAGGAAAAACTTAATTTTTTTCTCCAACAAAGTACTCCATCTTTGCAAAAACACTTTCACACTGTGGCTATATATGTAATATTTTGGGATCATGAGGGGAAAATACCCACTCCCTGTCAAATTTTATGTTTTTTTTTTTTCACCTGCCAAAGTAAAGGTTTGACAAGAAGGAATACAGTCATTACCACTGGCAACCATGACTTTTCACCTCGGTGTTGACAGCTTCTATGACTGCATCACTGTTATCTGATTCCCATCCAACCATAGTAGGATAGGCGGCACAGACATATCACATAAACATACAGGTGAGTAAGTGAAAAAAAAATGCAATTAAACCCTAATATACAGACCATGCATACACATACACAGCGCAGAAAATGCAGTGGCTCATGCAAACTGCCAGCCTGCCTCTCTCTCTGTCCCTCTCCTCAGGTGTATACCGTCTCTGACACAGTCTGCCAGTCTGCTGCCATAAAGTGCCACATTTAGCTCTGCAAGAAGCCCCAGACTGCAACTGAGCAAAGCACAGTGAGGAGGTTATTAATGGCCTTCTTTATTTTAAACGACAGTCTGAAAACACTGGTGGCACCATGCAGACCATACTAGCTGCAAGCTTGTCTTTCTTCCCATCTGTCTTCACGGCAGTCAGTCTCCTCGGTCCTAATGGGCCTGAGGCTGTTTCTCTGTCAGTCTTCCACCTAATGCACCCACCTCTGTTTGGTATGTCACGTATGAAGGCGCACAACAAATGATCCCCATTGACTGATCTGTTGCACCTCTTCCTTAATTATATTAAATTGCGCATGATTTGTTTTTAACTAGCAGTGCATAGCTACAGTATGTACAATAATGTTACTGCTCCTGGAAAGTTCTATTTGTTCTATTTCTTGCGATTGTGTCCACTTGTATCTTATTCATAGGCCTTGAAAGATTTAAATGCTCCCATTGAATCGTGACTAAACTTACCCAGGTTGTCAGTCACATACTTCAAGCCGTTCATTTCCCAATGGTAATGGTCTGGTATGGTGCGAGTCTTGTCTTTGTATCTATGCTTGGCCACATAGAGATCCTGAGCCTCAGTTGGAAGTTTAGTAATGAATTTAGGCCATTATGTATCGCCTCACTCTGTTATAATCACCCTGGTTAGCTTCTGCCCAGCACCGCGATTGACAGAGGCGTCACTTCTGTTAATACATGGCAATTCTTTTAGCCGTCAGGTTATCATTCCTCCCTTTCCTCTGTCCCACACTTTTTCCCTTCCACTACCCTACTTGTCCTCTTGTCTTTCAGTCTTCAGAGGCCCTGAACGCCACCCATCACCACATCCCGCTGTGAATTTTGACACCTGTCTGATGTATGCCCCTCTTTTCTCTCACAGGACGTGGGTGCATGGACGGCCTATCAATCACTTTGCAGCTCCTTCTCCTGCACAGCTCAGCAATCACAAGTGATTGGCTTTAATCCAACATGATGGATCATGTGAGTGTGTGCACGAATGTGTGTGTGTGTGGATGCACGTGAATTTGAAAATGATGTTGTGTTTTGGGGCAATTGTGTGGCCTGAATGAGATAATGGCAGTTGTCAACATCCTGAAGACACACACACACACACACACACACACACTCATGTATTGGTTTTCCATATGTTGTAGGGGTCAGTGTGCATGTAGCATGTACTCTCCCACATGTGCAATTGTAAAAACTGTAATAACTATTCCCACACATGCACACCTGTAAACCCCATACAAAATCCAGTTAACAAGATTGTGTGTATATTGAGTCACATTGGTGTCACCAGGCCAGTAGTTGTATGTTCAACCCATCATGTAAATTTTAGCAGCAGTTGTCTGGGGAATAACAAATACTGGCAGCTTGAATCACAGCCTATTTCAGGCCTCCAGACATCATAACAAGGTGAGACATGGATATGGTGGAGCCCATTACTGACTGGTCAATTCGCCCCATTGCTGCTCCAAAGCAAATGAGGAGTGACGAGTCCGCTCCCTACTGACAAACTCTACGAGGAAAGCTGGGACATTTAACATCGCACACTTCCTCCCTATGTAAAGTGGTGAGGGGGGTGTGTGTGTGTGCCACATCCTGAGAGACTTTCGCGTCAGTCGTGCAGTCTTCTTCCTCAAGTGCAGCAATGGATCTGGAAGTTTGTGGGATTGGCTTCAATCTTCATCCAGCCCACAAAACCTACCTCCTTACTGGCTCCCTGAGGTACTTTGATCTTTGTTGTTTTGGCTCTGCATGCTTATCCACTGGGTTAGACCAAATATGAAATGACTTACTGCCAATGAGGTTTTAGAGCAGATATGTCAACTTTTATATGAGGGCAGTATGACCCATATCAGGTGAACTGTTCAAGGACCGTCGACAACATTCTGTGGGCATGGTTTCCCAGTTTCAGCTTCAGTTTTGACTTTGAGAACCGTTCCTGTCAAAGTCTACAACTTCAAAATAGCCATGCCAGGTTTATATTTGACTATGCTTGAGGTGAAATGAATTTGAGGCTGCATGGTGTTTGAGGTTTAAGCACAAGTAAACATGCGTTTAAGTGATGATCATGTTACTTAGAAGAAATATTTAAGAATATAAATACATATGGAGTGCCAACCTGGCAGCACAGCCACCACAGCTTTACAGCAGGAAATACAACATTAGTTTGAAGGAGACATTCTCTGCAAAAGTTTACATTTCTTGGGATTGCAAATCATGGAGCCTTTGCTCAATTGAAGTGTTTTGAAATATCTTTGGAATATAACACCATAGAGGTTTAAGTTGTAAAGACAAATTAAATAGTGAAACACATTGAATATGATTATAGAAACCAACAGAACCAGTTTGCAAGTGTATCTGGGAATATACATAAAATACATACAGTGTAATGCAATGACAAACAATGACAAACAGCTGAGAGCTGGTAAAATATGAACAAATATATTTGTTTATTTAAAATCACCATTCCCCGACATCCTGTATGAAATAAAACAGTTACATAAAATGACTTGTATTTATTAATGTGGGAGGGACAATTGATATGATCTTTAAAGAGTATGATCTTAGACTTCCTGTTTTGCATAGTGTCATGAGAAAACATTTCTTGTGATTTGGTAAATGAAAATAACTTGATTTCACCTGAATAAATCTTAGTGACATGCAGTAAAAAACGTGATGCATGATGAAGTCGGCCATATTGGTTGGGTTGGAGAATGACAACTCTGAGGGATGAGTCTACTTCCCGACCTGCAGGGAGTTTTAACTGAACAACATTATCTGGAAAAATGACCAAAGAGTAAAACCCATCAAACTGGCAATTACAATAACAATATAAAAACATATAGCAGCATCCTTTATAAGTCATAATAATATAAAGCATAATCATACAAAAATAAATGCATAACAACTTGATCCCCAGTCATTACAAAAGTAAAGTATGAGACACAAAATCTCTCCAGAGCACCAGTAAAAATGTGCCAGACTTAATACATTAAAAAATGATATTCATCCTTAAGTGCCATTATAATGTTATATCATAGAATTTCTATCAGTACTCAAACACAGCTACTAGTTAAAATGACAAGTCAATGGCACAAAGACAAAACAAATGTACTGTAATACTGTGGACGAATATGTACAACAAAATATTCAGACATATTTACAGTTCATAAAATTTCCAGCCAAAGATGACAAAATGAAAACTACTTGCGAGTGAGCACTGACAGTTTCTCATTGTGTATCAAGTTTTTGTTGCTGGGTTTGCGCTGTCATGGAGACGACCTCTAACCCCTGAAGTGTAGCAAAGACAGAAACATTTCTGTCATTGAGTTTGACAACAGAGCTTGATTACCGCCTATTCAACAGCCCAAGTGTACTTTCTGTTTGGTGAAGCCGCACTCTGGGGCACTCAAATCACAGCGAACACCCAGAATGCCTTCCCTCCAGGAGGGTTATGAAGGCTGCAAACAAGAGAGAAACAAGAAGGGGAGTCAGTCTGGGTGCGGCGTGTGTCAGATACAGAACATGTCCCAGCCTTCTGCAGGGAGACGTAGATGACATAAACACACAAACAGATAGACCTCAGGTTTTTACGAGGAACTGTCCGTGTCGGTGTGTTGCCTGACACCCCGATGACAGATAGGACACACACACATAGAGGTCGAAGCTCTCTGAAGGAAACAGCCATTTTGACACAAACACAGGGGACCTCATGTGTTAATCCAAGAAAGACAGACATGTTGTGAAGTTAGAGGAGACAGATAAATGATGGGCAGATACTAACAGACGTCAGGCATCTCAGCAGAGTGGCAAAGATAAATGTGGTGGGGAGAGACAAGGGAGAGAGAGAGAGGGGTAAGGGGAGAGAGGGGAGACCGTAGAATAAATGAGACTTTGTGTGTGTATGTGTGTGTGTGTGTGTGTGTGTGTGTGTCCTCTACACAGGTCATGTTAACAATAGGAATACTGCAGACGACAGAACAAATCTAAAGTAAGTGCAATTTAATATCTCTAAAAACTAAACCAGACCATACAGTATGTGGGTCACTTAAGCTTTAAACAGAGACTGGTACGGACCTGGAGCCTTAATGCAGTTGTAAAGTGGTACAGCATGGATTCAACAAATGCTCTCACTTTCTTAGCATCAGCAAATCTTTATCCTAGGCAATCACAAGCTCCCGTCTTTGTTAATAGTTGAACGTTATTTCCTTTCGGTCACTGAGGACGGATCATGTAAAAAGACAGTGAAAATAAAAGGGGGCTCTTGTCCAATAACACTAAAGTCATCCCTTAAATCTTGGCCGATTGGTTTAATTCTACCCTGGCTGAAACAATTCGGACAGACCAAAGGATTATATAACTAATGAACATCGTTATAATGTCTCTTAATTCAAAAAGTCATGTTTTTTTAGTCTTGTTGATGCAGAAGAGCTATATGACTTGTTAGAGAGGCCAATTTCTGCATAGATTTGAATTGGTAAGGTATTTTGTTCCCCGTCTTAAGCTTCTCAAAATTCCAATAGCCACTGCACAAACAAACAATGTCTCTTGTTTCTACTATGTCTACTATGTGCCAAACACTCCTCTGCTCTTTGGAGCAGGAATTGAAAAATATTGAGATATATATATATATATATATATATATATATATATATATATATATATATATATGCTGACGATGCAGCGATGTGTTTGCAAACCTTCAATTTCTGAATTGGGGCTCCTTGTAAATTTGCAATTATGTCTGTGAAGGTTGTGTTGCTACTTTTTTAAAAATCATTTTCAACCCTCCCAGAGCTTCGCCCTCCCTTTATTTCTTCTTGATAACCTGCTCTTAAGTTGAGGTTAAGATACCTTTACTGTCAAAAAACCAACCCCTCCCAGCATTTATATTAGGATGTGCTCATCTTCTCCGCACTAATTGCAGGGAAATAAATTATTTCTAACTCGCCGCATGCTAATCACTCTCCCATGCACAAGTCATGAGAGATGTCAGACTGCCAGCATCTTGAAAAAATTAGGTCCATGTGGGAGAGCGGAGTGGATAAATATCTCTCTACCTGAGAGTCATTGATTTCTCATCCATCTTCTCTGAGCCCAGCAAATTAACCTCGTCACTTTCCACCGAGCCGTAAAACACGAAGCTGAACGGGACCAATAATCTCACTAAATAATTATATAATCCATCACAGTATGTTAGACACAGATGTTATTCTATTGTGCCACTTATGCTGTTAGAATGGGGTCGGTAGATTTGACTGTATATGCTGTTTTTGTTATTTCATTTCCCCCCCAAAAATTGGACATGACATACACATATGCAATACACACATAGCAGTCTCTCTGGTCATCCCATACCTCTCTGAGAAAATGCCATTTTGGTATGAAGCAGTGTAATGTTTCCTCTTGTCCACTGGCATCACATCGATGTAACCACCCACATCATCCCTGACGACTCCAGCGTGGACCGCTGCTCGGCATATACTGGACTTCTACAGACGTACGCAAGAGGAAAGGTGATGCTATTTTGTCACTTCAGCATGTAAGTTCATTACAATCATTGATGAGCCTCGTGGTGAATCCGTTTAACGGAGGGACTTACATCAGAGTATATTCTGGTACCGATTACTCTGGATATGTGAGGATTCTCTGCTAAACAGTTTCTCGGGCAGTATAACCTAAAAAGAGAACAGGTGAACATAATATCTTGAACTTCCATGGTCCTGGAGAATGAAACTTATAAAAAATGCTGGCACAGACACAGCCGTGAAACCAGGTTCATACCTTGGACAATGTTGCACAGGCCTTTGGTATGGACACAGCTGTGCAACTGTGGTTTCACATGTGATGGCTTTGACTGCAAGAAATAATTATAATGAGTGTCAACAAACATAATTGCAGTCCATCTTATGATGAGTACTTTAATAAGAAATGTAATATATCTATAATCAGTGTGTCGCATGATTGTTAGACTAACCCGCAACTCTGGAAACTGTGAAGGAATTCGCACTTTGATATTTTCTGTCAAGGGAATCCCACAAAATTGAGATTAGACTATTTTCACTTATTATGAGCACACCTTACCAATCTTGCCATCAAATGTCATCGGTATACTTTCAGGGTGATATTTCTAATGCTGATGTCTCACCCTGAGGACTGGACTCCGTTCTTGTTGGATTTGATGAAAAAGTCTTTTCTGCCTTGTCTTGTTACATCCATCCATCCTCCATCGTTATCTATGACACCCGCGTGTAGACCAGCTCTGCACACACTGGATTGCTGCGAATAGAGCATTTTATTTGCAACATCATTCACTTTATATTAAAAGCCTTTTTCGGGCACCACTGTAAGCGAGTAGCACTTCAATATCTTGCTCGTGGACACTTTGACAGAACACACAGCTGTTAGTTGACCAATTTAAGGATTGAACCCACCCAGTCAGACCAAATAATTTGGATTACCCAACTTGTGTACTTACCATTTCATAGTATACTGTCCCAACTACTTTTCCCGTAGCATCTAGGCACCCAGCTGGGCACTCATATCTGTGGATTCATAATAATAGAAAAATTAGGGGAAATGTACTGTATAAATCATTCTGTGTTGTTGTTTTTATCATATTCCATCTTAACTGTACCTATTACATGGTGTTCCTTTACACTGATCTCGAAGCTTAGTGTCACAGGTCACAAGTTGAGCTGAAAAACACATAAAAAGGCCTTTCAGTGATCGCACAGGAACCAAAATGCATGAAATGGCTCCTCTGATGCGGTCGACCTGTTTCTGAAAGCCTGAGTTGAGTGAGACCCAGTGAAGAATATTGTTGTGATGCCATAAGTACCAAAGAGAAGAATTTCTAAAACAAGGCTCATGGTGGTCAGCGATACTAGAGGAAGTGTCTCAGCTTACAAGGACAGGCCCCTTGCACTGCAGAGGGGAAGCCATTTAAAAACCACAGCAAGCCCCTCTCACCCCTCAACCCCTCTCAGCCGGTCAAAGAAAAACACACATTCTTGGGATCATGCTAAAATAGACCTACCCTCCCTGCTCCAAAGACTGGCTAGCAATATTAAGTACACTTAAGAGACTGTCAAGGTTAATCAGGGAGATGACAGATAATGTTTACAGAACATCAAAGCAATTTAAGATAAATTGCAAGAAAAATATATCCGGTCAAGGTCTATTTTTTGTACTTGTTATACATTATTGCTTGTGCAACATATAGCAGGCAGACTTTCACAAATTCTCTGACCCAATCTTTGCAAACAAAGTACTTCTTGCCACTCTGTGCACCTCTCAACCCCAAAACAGATCCTATTCACCCCATTTGGAAATGAAACTAGATCCAGAATAAACACTTAAATGGCAGCTTACACATCTGCTGTGTGTTGACCACCTCATTCTTCTGCAGGTCCTCTGTGGGGGGCTTGGTGGGGGCTGGGGCAGGGAGACTGGGAGACTCAGGCTTGGAGGCCCTGGACCAGGGCTTCTGTGGAGTACGGGGGGCCTCTGGCTCAATGAAGTTGTTTTCTTCTGTTTCCTCTTGTGGACGGTTGGAGCTGTCATCTTCGAGTAAAATCACAAAAGCATTGTATAATAAGCAGATTTTCCCTCGGGGCTTCTTACTTTGTCTTTTTTCTATTTTTCCCAAACATACCTTTGTAGCAGAGGTTGTCCTTGCAGCTTCCTCCATAGCTGGGAGGACAGGCAGAGCATGGTGTCCCATGCTTGTAGGGTGAATGGCCCCACCAGTTTCCCCTGTTCAGGTCACATAATAAGGATTACTGAGGAGAATGCATACTACTTAAGCACAGTCACACTGTCACATCATAAATACACACAGTTAAGCTTATTGTCATTATCAGTCATGCAGCTGTGAAAGAACATGACAACTAATATGCTTACTTTGGTGAATAGTTACAGACAAGATAGACAGCTTTGGCCCAAATCTGTCCCCACACATTCATGTTGTAACACATGTTGATGGCACAGCCAATCCGACTGCTGGTGGCCCAAACCAGCTGCAAAAGGATGACACGGCAGACCATGAAAAACTGATTATACGCTCTTGAATCACAAAACAGCAAATATGAAATGAATGATGAAATGGCACAATCCATAACTAGCTACCTGTGTATAATGAGTACAAACTGGGCCGGAGCATCTGAAGGGGCAATAGGGGTTACACTCCTGGGGGTAAGGGAAGGAGTAGTCTTTCACTTCATCGTACCAGGCCTGTACGTGGAAGGTGGGCGGACGATACCTGGAGAGATGAGAGAGCATATTTAAGATGACAATGTTTCAATGCAGTTCAATTGTCTTGGTTTTCTATAAGTATAGGAGTTGTGTTCATGAAAAGTTATCTATCATAGTAGTTCAACTTTAAGCGTTAGAATATATTTTAATAATTGTCCTATTATTCGAGCCTAAGGACACGCTACTTATCATAAGTATACACACCAAGAAATCAT
The DNA here is from genome assembly GCA_037577475.1 of Chaunax sp. Z400. Classification (NCBI taxonomy): domain Eukaryota; kingdom Metazoa; phylum Chordata; class Actinopteri; order Lophiiformes; family Chaunacidae; genus Chaunax; species Chaunax sp. Z400. Next base: position 10,486,229 of record CM075206.1, on the reverse strand, counting down.
TTGTTTATCTGATACAAAATATGTCTGAAATGCTGAAGTAACACAGCACTACAGTACACTACACCAAACCCAGCTGTCCAACAAACATACGTAGTTAGTACTCATTGGTAACAAGTCACAACAGCAACCTAAACACATCTGTTAAGAGTCTGGCTGGCAATGAAGCCTCTGTGCCTCTGAGTAAACAGCTGTAACCGAGACTGACACTGATTTGGCACCAGGTGTTCCGAGTTATTCTGATTAGAGTCAAACGGACGACACTTATAGCAGAGCCACTGCTTCTTAGGTCCAAAAGCAACGAGTTGAGGTGGTTTCAGGTGCCTCCCTTTGGATATTGGAGATAATTAAGGAGTGAGGAAAGACGACAACATTCTGCTAAAGTAAATTTATCCTTTACTTTTTAAATATTAGGCCATTCTCGCTCTGTGGTTTCCATCCTTTTTTTCTTCTTTTTTTTTTTTGTCTGACTTTAAAGACCGTATCCGTTTTTTATCAGAGCATTTTTTCCCTTCAACCTTTCCATGAAAGTCTACGAATACAGAAACGGCGTGTCCTGTTATTTTTCACCTTCCCCAGTGTGCTCCCAGATTCTGTCCGATCTGTGGCAGTAAACCGGCAGGGCCGTGCTCCCACAGACAGGTCTCTGCCCACTCCTCTGCAGTACGCTCCAACTCTGTGTCCCACACCTGCACAGGAGATGAGAACAGCATGAAGTTCTTTTCTGGATTATAGGTAGAAGAAATGGATATACACCGGTCCACTGCAACATCAAGCATCGCTACTAATGGGCCATAAGATAGCAATGTCAGGTCATTGAACTGCCTTACAGTGTCTGTCAGCTATCATAGTTTTTGATGTGAGGTGGTTTTCAAACAGATAGTGGACACAGATTAATCATCATATGTTATGACAAACCGCACTAATCTCCAAACTAAATGCAGAACTAACTATGTTGATGTGCTGTTGCTGCTGTATAAAGAGCTTTTGGACTTTCTGATTGCTGCTCAGCTGACTTTCCCCAGATTTGTTTTCCCTTACGATTGGGTGTTAGTCAAAAAAAGCTGTTTTTTTCTTAAGTAATTCCTTCCATATGTCTCTGGTGATGTCTGGGTGCACGCTTTTGTTCCACCATACCTCTCTCTGAGATGCCCTCTCAGTTAAGTTTGGCTTTGGTTGGATACTAAGGGATCATATTCCCATTCTTGGTTTTTGGGGGAATGCAAAGAGCGTCCTTCCTCTCTGCTGACCTACTTCTACTATACAAAAAAAAAGTTAGAATAACACCAGTTGTACTTCCTCTGAAGGACACTGTATGTTCCTCCAATTAGACATCTTCACTTTCACCTCCAGTGTGGGATATCTAATGTAACAGTCAATTAGTTTACACATGTGTGCGTATAAATGTGTGTTTATGTGTGAGCCAATGGATTAGTATACCAGTGGAGGTGTCAGAAATTTTCACATTTCACACGTTGGGCCCTGGAAGTCATAGCTTACACTCACTGAAATCTCATCTAATAACAGACACTCAAATAACTCCCACTTCCACCACCTTCCCCCTTCATCATCTGTCACCCACTTTCAGTCCTACCAGAAACAACTGCTGTTCTCTGCATTATTCCCGAAAAAAACACACACCTTCCTAACAACAGGATGTCTGGCAGCGCTGCAAATTAACTCTTAACTCTGAGCAGTTTCTTCAGCTCTTTCTGGGAATTCTGCTTTTTTTTTTTAAATCACTGCCACCCAGGTAATATTGGCAGACCCTGCTGTGATTGCACAGTGTGTTCGGTAAGATTGCAACATAAAGCCTTGTACAAATGTTACATATAGAACAAATACACAGTTGGAGGTCTGGAGTTTATGTTCATGTATCTCTACACCTGCAAAGAGGTTTAACAGTGGTACAGCATCATCATCTGTAGTAGCCTGTGGTCTGTATTACACAAAGGCCAGGGCTAAAACACAACAGAGGATTTATTTCCCTGAAAGTCTCGTCAGAAATGACCTCTTATAGCAGCGAACTGCAAATAAATGCAAATATTTTCATATCTGTGTTGTAATTCCTGGTTGTCCCTTTCGCCAGTATGATGGCTGACAATGCTGCAACACTAACACTGAGTACATTTAAGCCTGGTCATTGTCTGTAGTGGAGGAATGAAGGAGGAAGCCATTCACTTATAACCTTGATCTCTATCTAGGTCATTTCCCCCTTCGATTTTCCTCAGAGAAAATAATCAATGTTTACCCTGATAAGCACTAAAACATGTTGCATTGGGCTGTGGTAATTGCCAAACGATCTGCAAACCACAACACATAGGACATTCTGTACTTGAACAGGGTCAATATGGTATTTTTGGCCATTCATGAATGGTTATGGGTCGGAAAACATTGAGGTTTCAAGCCACAACTAGGTTTCGGGCCAAGAATTACCAAAACTCTGGCAAAGATCTCTTGTAGGGGAATGTGGCTGATTATGTTTTCTATCATGGAGACATGATCTGTGACAGTCTTGAGGCAAGTCTTACATAATAATAAATAAAAGCACCAGCCTTCCAGGAACCCATTCCATTGTCCTCAAACTTGCAGAGACAGCAGGATCAGAATATGGCGACAACACAGATATTTTTCAGCTGTTGAACCTAGAACAGAGTGCAGCCAGCTTGTCAAGCTGCGGTTGTTTGCAGTCAGCCCAGCAGGGAAGATCTTGTAACCAAGACCCCCATCACACACCACCATCCACACTGGCCACACTTTCGCTGGGGCCCGTAAAGAAAAACACCTCCCTTGCTAAAGTCTTTCAACACTGTGCACACAGCATTGTGTATTTCGCTTAACACTTCATTTGCGGCTGTTTCTTTTTTTTTTCTCTCTCTTCCTTGGTCATCTGGTTACATTCCAAAGGGTTTGCAAGTTTGGATTTCCTGTTCATAATCAATAGTGCATGCAGAGAAAAACTTAGGAAACGTAAGGGGAAAATATGGGAATGAGAGAAAGTGAAGTTGAGGAAAAGTAGATGAGGTAAATAAGAAATCTAACAGAGAAGAGAGAGGAGGCAATACGAGGTATGACAGGAGGCACGGAAGTGACTTCATAGGAACCTTGAGGGGAGGAAAATTGATCAATATTAAATATATAAATATGTGTATGTTAAATTGTCTGCCCAAACTATAACTATGATTTCCCACAGCAATATTTAATATACAGTGTTTCATGCAGTACAGCTCGCATCAGCTCACATCAGAGGTCCTGGTGCTGACCATAGTCTGGATTGTATCAACCAATGATTCTCCCATTATCATGACAGGAACACAATTAAACCAGAACAGCACAGCCATTTACTGTAGGCTTCACTTAAACAGGAAGCTGTCTCACTTAATGGCCATCATAAGGGAGCCAGACGGGTAAATGGTAGGGTTTAGCCTGATATTTTCATTTGGTCCGGGTTGGTGTCATATTTGGCTTTACTGTATAATTGTCATTGAAACGATAATAAAACGATAACAACAATACACAACCGTAAAATAACTTATCAGAATCCTCAACAGACCAGAGAAGCTTCAGAGCAGTGAAAACGTATGGAAGAGCTTCCTACTAAGGAATGACTTTCAGGTGTTCCCATTTAAATTAAGTTGGTGAGTCAGTGATGCAAAGCAGGATTTTGAGGAATTCTTAAACAAAAGACATTCTGGAAAGGGCGCAGAACAATATGATTTGTGGCAAATGAGCACCTTTACTCCGGAAACCAAAAGGTGTTTCCAGGAGTGAGGGCAAGTGAAGAGGAAAGCAGGCCTCAGGGTGTGGGGGACTGTCCTTATTAAGCTTCACAGATAATTGTGAGATCATTTCAAATTGCTAATTTGATCTGCATGTTTTATGCAAAGTTTTATTACCGTGTTCCCTGAAGTATTCCAGGAAGGCGCTTTTGTGAGCCATTCAGCAAAAACTACATTTTTTGGCACTATACCAAGCTTAAATGTGGGCACTGAATTCCCACAAGGGTACGCCTTGTTGCCTTTCCTGTGTGATATTCATGGACAGGATACAGCCACAGGTGATGTCTGGGGAGTCTCCAGCTTTGTGAAGTTAGGATGGCATCTTTGCTATTTTGAAATAAGATTTTTTTTGGCTTCACTGGAGTGTGATTTTGACTGCCGGGACAACGTTTTTTTCACATAATATTCAGCTACTGCTCTTACATCTGGACAAGCCCGTGGACTTCCCCTCTCTTTGGAGGTTTTCTGGGTGTAACCAGCTGGCCAAGCCCAGGGAAAAGCCCGAGACACACTGGAAAGATTCAACCTCCCAGCTGGCCAGTATGATCTGAGGTGATCTGCAGGTGAAGCTGCTGGGATAAAAGATGTTTGAATGTTTATATTTTGCCACTGGAGTCCAAAAATCACTCCGTCAGTGAAGTAATTCAATATTATAAATGTGAGTCATTTTTTCCTCACAGTGAAGCTGTGTAAATACTGCTCCACATTCTTATTCACATTCATATGAAGCAAAACAATGAAGTAAAGCGGCAAACACTTGCAGCAACAATGTCAATACAGCTTTATCTTAAACCATTAATATCACCACCACCTCAGACCTGGGTGCAGCCCAGTAAAGCCCAGTTAAACATCAAGGCAGGTGGGCCTTCCTCCCATGATGCCATCTGTGTGTTTCGCAGCGCTTCAAACACTCACACTTGTCTGTTTATACCTGTGGGTCAAGATCTGAGTGAGAGGCAGAACCGCTGTCCTACCTACTGACGGTACATTCGAGCTTTCTGGATCGCTACAGAGTGTGAATGCTTATCCAGGAATTTTTTGGGCCTCTGTGTTGGATAATGACAGAATGGGAACGGAGCCACGGGGATAAGGGAGAGGGAGCAGAGAGAGAGAGGGCAAGAAAAGGAAACAGATGAAGGGAGAAGAAAGAGGGGGATTTGAATTGATGTTATCTCTGTAGTGACTGCCACAGAGGGTCAGTGGGGTTATGGCTTAATACAATAGCAGACAATAACAGAGTTGATGGGCGAATGGCTACGAATGTGCACAAGGATATGTGTGTGTGTGTGTGTGTGTGCATGTGTGGATCTGCATGCATGAATGTGTAGGGAGAGCAGGGGAGCATGTCGATGAAGTCTTCCAGTACAGTGAAGCTGTGAGGTCTCCGAAAGGTGACAGCAGTTCGACACAGACAGCGGGAAAATCAGAGAAATATGGACCCTCCTTCAAAATAAAGTACAAAATAAATCACTGAAAATCCACGTCGCATGTGACCTGAAGAGTTTCTGGCCTCAAAGACAGTGACATCTACAGAAGTGCAAGAAATATTTCAGCACGAATCCTTTGTGCTTCTTATGCATGTATCCATCTCTCTTGTCCTCACCCGTATTCACACTCCTCACACTCCTCACAATATTATTTTGTTATTTTCTGTCCCCTCTACCCATCACTGCCTCTCCTTTCTATGTGCAAATCTCCTTTATCATATATACACCGCTATTTTTTATTTACCTATTATATTCTTTGCCAGCTTTCACCCTCTTTCTCTATAACTTCACGTCCTCGTGTTGCATTCCTCTCCATATTTCACCCCTGGGTGCCCCTGGAGCTAAAATAAAACAGCCAACTGTAACAGGAGACAGTAGAAAGGAGCTGTGCGCTGCTGGCTCAGCATTGAGAGTACCTCAACCAGAACCCTGCCAGGCAGAGCAGTGCTTTCACGCACATACATGTACGCGCACACTCAAGGGGTCCTCAAGTCCAACCTCTCAATTATACAATTACACAGTCCACCAATTGCCCCCAGCAGGAACTGTATATTTGCTTTTGCCATAGTACAATACTGCCTTTTGTTCAGTAGCTCTTTAAATGGAAATGAAAGGATGATAAAACGTCATTACTTTCTGCAAACCGTATTGATTTTTTACCTCAGAAGTGCTGTTTGTGGCAATGTTCTGTGGCAGTCAAGCAGGGCCTACCCATTTAGTTTATCTGGAAAAGTTTTCGATTTGTGGGGCACAGACTTTCAGAAGGTATGATGTGCCTGTGTATGCATGTGTTTAGTGTGGGGGGTGGACAGCTGGTAAAACAAGGCCTGGTGCCGTGCTCTGATTCTAATTGCACGGTGAAAACTGATCTGGCACGGTACACTCACGTGATTGCCAAAGGATAAAGTTAAACAAATCTTTAAGCATGAGCAAAAAAAGAAAAGAAAAAACAACCACAATAGTAATGTGATCATTGGCAAGTTGGTGGAATTCTTCTCTACTGGCAAAACAATCAATGTCACGTGGTTGCAGACTTCTGTTTGTGTGTGTCAGGGAGCTCAAGTGTGAAGGTGCTTAGATGTGGCATGCTACTCATGTGTGAGCCAAGTGGGACAAGTGCCAGCCGGTCTGGTGACGGGGTCAGTTCGCTAAGCTATATGGACCACAAGTGTGCAAAACTCCTAGGGAGTTCAGAGTGGGGTCAAAGCCTTTTAACAAATATAAATTGTGTGAAGTGTAGTTTCACTTCTTCTTGGAAGCCTCCACCCACCTACCATGTACTCCATGTTGGAAGAAGGAGGATAAACCTGGCCTCTCAGCTTGTTATGAAGGTCCAGGATAAGCTGAGCGTCACTGTCGGTGATAGCCCTCTTCCCCCTATGCTTGGCCTCCCACCAGTCCCCCTCCTCATCCAGATACTTGTCCAAAATCTGCTCCCAGCCAGTGGAGTTTGGAAGCATCACCATGGAGGTGGCCTTCTGGAGCAGCAGGAGCAGGGACACGCCCCTTAGCCAATGCAGAGATACATGCCTCATCCTGGTATATGCTGGAGATGGTGCTGATCCTCTCAAACTCAGGCAGGACCACCGGGGCGAGACTAGGAGTGGGCCAGCACAGAAAGACACTCTTCTTCTGCAATGTGAGCAAAACAGGATTATTGGAAGGATTTCTGTTCTGTACCAAATTTGCTGAATAACATAAATCAATGCCAAACTTTGTGAGGACAGTACATTGGCTTGCAGACACTTGGCGGTGCAGTGCCATGGGTAACCTCATGTGGGTTAGACGGCAGACTGGGGATGACTGAGTGTGGATAAACAAAATCAATAGTGTTGAACTTCTGTGGAGATTTTACATCCCTTTCCCCAAATAACAGAATGTAATGACAGCCTGCAGCGGTTCAAAATATAAACTGCATTTTAAATCACATTAAAGCAGTACAGCTGTAATAAATGTACTTAAGTGCACAGAATGATGCATAATGTTGCCAATTCATCTTCAATACTACATGCATGCATTCACTCTAAGTTGGATCATTTTGCATGTGTATCGCAATGCTGACAGGGACTGATTAAACGCGCAAATACCTAATGGGAAATGCACTGTAGTGAAAACTGAAACAGAAATGAAGTGTTATGATTTAAAACAGACTTTGGAAATAATTTACCTTGAATGAATTGGAATGCAGCCCGCTTCTTGAGCTCCTGACACAGATGTGGCTGTGAGCAAACTCCAGCAGCAAAGAAGAGGAGGGGGGGGAAACGCCTTCAAAGTAAGTTGCAGAGCTCAGGTGGAGCAGTGATGGCTGTCGCTAGCTGCCATATGACTAAAATCAAAAGTGCGACGTGTGGTGGCTTGACTCCGCCGTCATCAGTTTGGAGAGAGAGAGTGCCTCCCTCTTCTTGCAGGATTCTTGCACCACAGCTGCTGAAGTATCACTTATCCACGTTTTATCCTCAACTTGACTTGCGCTTCGAGAGAGCCGCCCCCTGAACACGCCTCTCCAAAAGGTTGGACCAACCGTGCATGCCAAGACCTCTGTGCGCGTGTACCCAGTATGTTATATAAAAAAAAAAAAAGCATATCGATTTTCCTCCAATATTCAACTTAGAAAGTAAAAAAGACAGAGAATTTCTGCAATTCTCAACAAAAACAGACATTTGTATTATTTCTGCAGTAGTTTCTACTGTGCGTAAAAGTAAGTTAATAGTGAATGAATTGCACTTACTACATCCTCAACTGTGTAATTTTCAACAACAAAAAAACCTCTTCATAAATTATATGATATTTGTAGGATTTCTGTTATTTGATAATGGTTCATCCTCTGAACAGTAAAATGCACATAAAGGATGTTGGCTGTCTGTTGCCCTGTTACCTGGCTTTAGTAAAAAAATAAAAATAAAAAAAATAAAGAAAGAAAGAAAATACATTGATTTAAATCATATCTACCTCCTCTGTGGAGCCTGGCAGCAAAAGTGGCCCCATTCTCCTTAGTCTAACTGTTCACAGATGACTCCTTAGGGGGATTTAAACACAAACCAACTCTCTGTTAATTCCAATTCCTGAACTCGTCACTGTTTCCCCTCTCGCTGCAACACAGTGCAAATTCCATGATGGAAACAAGCAGGTTTTGTCTTTTGTCATCTGGTCATTTTCACTGGTAGCTGTGGCACATGTGGAAACAGTAGCTAATCATCAGGCATCTGTGTGTTTTGCCCCCTGTGCAGACTTACTTTCCATTGAGGGGGAGACAGAATCTTCTGTATTTCACATGACAAACATAATAAACCGAACACCAGCCAAGCTATACACATGCCACCAGTGATTTTACTCTGTCTTTATGAGTTTATCCTCTTGTTGCCATGACTCCCTGATGTTTTCATGTTTTGTTTTGTTTTTTTGGCCCTTAGTCCTTATCCATCAGGTGAATCAGGGACTGAATGGAAAAGTTCTGACACTCGATCGCAGATATATTCAAGCGTTGTAAGATTCATAATCTGTTTCAGATTTCTGATTCAGCATGTGCACCAGTAGCTGAGGAAGAAGTACAAAAAAACTATACTATATGGTCTACATTTTAGGAATGACATTGTCAATAATGGAAATGTACTCCTCAAATACAAGTACCTCAGTGTAAAAATACTACATAAAAAAGCAGAAGTCCTGCAGATAGATAGATAGATAGATAGAAGAAGATAGAAGGGGCATTATAGGATAAGAATACTTGGGTGAATGTACTTAGTTACATTCCATAACTTACTTAGAATTAACCAGACCAGCCTTATACTGGACACTAAAGTGCATAAACGCGGCTCTTCCAGGGCGCGTCTACTGTATAACCTCATTCTGTATACAGAATATGACACAAGTGCTCTCACAGTGAGGACCCACCACATTCTGAGCTTCCATAAACCCAGGGTTTACTGTCTGCTCTCTGGGTCAGTAGCAGAAGCCTTGGCCACACTTCCAGCAGCGGCCCTCTCTCTGCGGTCCAACCCCACCCCCAACCCCCCGCCCCCTTTACACCGCAGCTGAAATAGCAACGCTCTCGTTTTGCCCACAACTCCCAGGAGGGAAGCCCCACACTCATTCATCTGCTATAGAATTAATATTGCTCCCCATTTAGACGTGTGTGTGAAAAGAGAGGAAAAGAATGCATGTGTGTCTCTGTTTGACACTTAAGGGAGTGAGAGGTAAGGCAGCCAATGACAGGGAGCACGTGTGTGTGTGTGTGTGTGTGTGTGTGTGTGTGTGTGTGTGTGTGTGTGTGTGTGTGTGTGTGTGTGTGTGTGTGTGTGTGTGTGTGTGTGTGTGTGTTGGTACACATGTCTTCGCAACATAAATATATGAGTCAATAAATAAGACATGTAATTATTCTAAACACTCAAAATAAGTTTTATAGGCTTAGAATATGAAATGACTTAAAGGTTATGGCTGAAATATTCAAAGACTGACTGTAAGTGGACATCTCTGACCCCAACTATAAAAAATGAAATTGTTTGGATAAGGAAATATTTAGCAGCAGCTCAGGGATTTCTATGACTTACAGTGTGGTAATTTAGGTAAAGCCATCTGTAACAGACGAGACATTCTCTGATTAATGTTTACTACAAGTCGTGCCAGTAAATATCCACTATTTCTGCCTGTGGTAGAGCAGTATAAATGATTTCATGCTTGAGGTTCTTGTTTTAGCAGCTCTACCCTCCATTCTTTTGTTTTCTTCTGCTTTCTGCTGTACTCTGTCTCTCTCTTAATATTTCACATTTTTCCTTTCTCTCGCATCAGACCTCCTCTCTGGGTTTCTGTCTGGCATGTGCACACAAAGCTTCCCTCTATCCTCTCACACGCATTCGCCGTCTATTCCTGTGCTTGGTGTTTGTCTTTCTCTCTCTCTCCCATCTTGCTGTTTTTCTCTTTGCCTTTTTCTATCTCATCCACACAATCACTGTTAGGCCACAGATCCAGATGCAGCATGCGGTACCTCCTCCATTCAGCATGTAGTCCTGCGAGACATCCCCTGGACCCAGCACAATGCATCAGCCCTACCAGACCCCTCATAAACACAACTGCAGCCTCTGGGCACAACAGCAAACCTCACAAGCATTCTCAAAGAACACTTGTTATCTGGTGCATTGCTCCCTAATGGCTCTGGTTGAGCTGAATTGAGGTCAGAGCTTTGGAACTGTGTCGGTGTGAAAACGGGAGTAAAGAGCATCAAGGTCATTTGGCAGACGCTCTACATCATTGCTTGTGTGGCATTATCAGCAGTGTTCAGCAGAAGGCTGCCTCAGATATCCACCTCAAGCCAGTTTAACTTGGTTTGTCTGCCTCTACCCCCCTGTGGTGAAGGGATGCCAGTGCATCTGTGAGAGTTGAAAACAAAGTTTGAAGTTGGTCTGCATTTGTTCACAGGCAGAGTGAGCCAAAGTCAAAGCACTGAATGCATCCATCAAAACCAACACAAACTGCTGGTTTGGATTCGAATCTATTATCTCCGCATTCCTACACAGTCATAGGAGCACAACAACAACAAAAAAACAATAAAGAAGAACAAATAAAAAAGCAGATATGCATATAAAAATGTGGAGATATAAATAGAAATAAAATAATAGAATAAATAAGTGAATCTGCTAACAATCTGCTCCCCAAACCGACTTCATCACTCTTGATGCTACATCGCCTAACTTCCTAAAGCCTCTCCATCCCAGCTTGTTTGAAAGGTGTTGCTAGCATGGAATTCAGAATAAGTGTATATTTACAAAAATCGATGAAATTGATGACGTAAAACATTAAGTATATTGCCTTTGTGCCAGAGAGTGTGTTTTATTTCTGTATGACACAGCGACAGTGTCCCATAAATATGTAATGAATTAATTCGTATGAAAATAAATGAAAATTCTTATGATTATTCTTTTATATTTTGTTATCTGTCTTTATGCATTTACTTTTTTGACTTCTCTTTATATTTCCACATTTATGTGATTTATTTATTCTTTTAACTGACTGTCAATGTTTTCTCACTAATATTATTATTATTCTTTTTTTTACATTTATTTTTATGGCACTCCTATGACTCCACACATTCTTGCATTTCATCTTGTAAGATTCACACAGACCATCAATCAATATGTAAAGTGTATTGTCTGTACTTTGTTCTGTGTTAATGTTCAAAAGAGATAGCTGAGCTGTACTTCTCAGTGGGGCAAGAAGTATTCAGATCCTTTACTTAGGTAAAAGTACACATTTTAAAATATTAGACACTTAAGTATGTGTCTTTGTGTGTTTTCCACAGTGTTGTGATAACTTTAAGAAAGCCTGCATTAAATCAGCCAGATTTTTCCTCATATGTTTTATGTGTACAGAAACATGAAGAATAAGTCTTACAGATAAATGAATAACTATCTGATGATTGGCTGTGTTACATGAGCTAAACATATACAGACAATATACTTTAACATTTAACTTGTGATCTATGGAGTATCAGTAATCTAGCAATGTAAAAGTGGATAGAAGTGTAAAAGGCATGTTACATGCATCGATTAACCACCAGGTGTCAGTATTTGGCTTTCAGTCATGTGCATCTCTTTGGGGATCAGGTTAAAAAAGAACACAAAAAAAAGAAATATTTCAGCCTCCCCACTGTTGTACCACAAAGGCAGCTCTTGGCAATATTTTGCAAGACTGGGCCATCCATTCATCCTCAGTCTGTGACAGTAAGGTTTGGAGCAAACAAACAAAGAGACATTTTGCCTGATTGTTATAAAGACACTGGGAGCAGGCAAATTGTGGGTGTTAAAAAGTGAGGTTTGCTTCTCTGTGATGGATGTTTCCTGTATTGCTGGTTGTGGTGCAAACCAGTTAAAACCAGGAAATTTCACAGTAATGCCAAATGCAATTAATGTATTTGGCAGAGAATGCAATAATCACGCTTTTTTATTTGATAAGTGGCTCAGTTTGCCACATAGTTCTTTTTCTCGTTGACTCAGTCATAAATATTTAAATGGAGTTTTTTAGAGTTGTGTTTGTTCAGACTATCCTATTTGAAGAAACTACAATACATCACTTGAACAAATAGGTCAGTGTCCTCTGCACCGGTGTGAGCAGCAATGTCTCTGTTGGCTTGTTGGCTCCAAGTATGAAAGAGAGTTTAGAATTAAGGAGGAAAGCCCATCTGATTATGCAGCACTTTCCCAGCGCTGTGCTTCTGAGAGGACATTGATTTTGGCCCACATCTTGTGGCTGCAGGATGTCGCTCATCTGAGGTCCCTGCTAGGCCCTGCAAGGACACTAATGTGGCCCCATCCAAAGCAAGACTACAGTAGGAAAGTACAGAGAAAGAACCACCTTCACCTCAGTTTATGTCCTCAGACTTAACCAGAAGGGTCACGTCTAGTCTGTCTCAGGATTAGACATACTGTACTTTAATTCTAACAGCCACTGTAGTGGGAGGATGCCAGAGTTAATGTCTGACATGTTGGATCAACAACATGTGATTACTTTTAAAGCCACACATGAGGTGAATGTAGACTATACACCTTTATGACTGAGGACCAGCCTCCGTCCTTCGTCATAAAATGGAATATCCGAGGTATGCCAGATATGGTTTATTTATTTTTTACTAGACCATGTGAGGAGCTTATTTTGCCAAGGAAAAATCACCAGACGAGAAAAGTGACCATAACATAAGCCGTTCAGTTAAAACCGAAATGATGTCTTATTTCAGTGTATGAAACATTAACAGAGCTTGCTTGTATTGCTACCATAGGGAGTATGTGTTAATTTAACCATGAAATCCTCTGAGAAATGAAACAACTCCCCACAGGCTACGGCGGCATTATCCCAAATAAATACACCAAAATAGACAACCGAGACACCGCAAATGATTTGTGTACCTGAAAAGACCTATTTTTCACTCCTTGTTTGAAGTAAGGGCATCCGACTCCAAGAAGAAAGAGTGTAAAATCGTGGCCTGCAGTTAACTCTGCTGCCCTGAGAGATTTATGGTTAGCACAAGGGTTTTAACATGTACATGCCAACATTTGAGGAGATCCCAAAACATGCTTCTAGAAGCTGACATTTGTCTCTGGGAAGCATACATGTCAAAATACTCCTGTCTGACCAATGCACATGTCAGATATATGAATGCACTTACTTTAAAAATTCTATTACAAATTTCTGTGAACATTTCTGTGTAGCATATGAAGATGTGTCCATAAAAAGTAGTCTTTGTAATGATGATTATAATGCAGATGTACATCTGATCCTAAAAATCTTCCATTAAATGCAATTCAAATATACAGAGTAGACGTAATAACACATAAGCATCACCTGTTGTTTCCTTAGTATTATGTAAATATGGCTGTAAGTTGTTGAGTTTGACGTCACTATCTGACAAAGAAAATCTCAACCCAGTGTCCACTTACTGACTTGTTATGGAGCTTTTAACACTCACTTTCGTCTTCATCATCATCACGGAGCTGTAAATGTTGAAATTTCCGAGATATTTGCACATTTTAACCAGTTTAAGGATGAGTGGGACTGATGGTCGGGAGCTCTGAAAGCAAGCAAGAGGATCTTGAGATGGGATCGTGTCATCAACTGTTGTTTACATGACCAAGAAACTCATAATGAAGAGTTTCAGTATCAATAGTTTTCTCACAACCGAGCAAACTCCTTCTCCTGATGAAGACTGTGTCATATGGTCAAGAACTCCAGAGTAAGCCAGTAGGTGGGAAGGCAGGAATTGAGATTGTTTTGCTCAGGCAATTTGTAATTTTTTAATGCAGGTAGAGTAATGACAGCGATCTTCAAGCCTTTAGCAGCTGAACATACAAGCACTGGTGGCTTGGCAAAGACTGAACTGGAGGGTCTCATTTAATCTCTGCTGCCAAGACAAGCACATGTAGGTAGTAAAACATGATGCATGCTGGAACCCTCTGCAAGCCCATCTACAGTCATTTTCAGCTAAGCTGTTTATGCTTGGATAATCGGGTGAATGATTATTTCGTCCTGAACAGTAACATTTTTCTACACTGGGAATGAACAATTGTGATGTCCTCACTGCCCTGGCAGGGGTGAATTTCGGGGATCCTTGAGGACACAGCGAGGCTTGGAACAAGCACAGGCTGCATTTCCGATGGTTGAGCTGTAAGGGGACCAAAGTAAATATGGTTGCTGAATTTTCAACAAGCGACAGGACAAAAAGAAAAATACAATAGATTAGAAAGAATCTGCTCCCAGTACTCCCCCCTTCAAGGCACATAGAAGGTAAGTTTTCAACCACTCAACACCAGAAGCAAAGGAGGGCGGAGGTTGTAGAGTGCAGAGATGACAAAAAGAAGAAGAGCGATTTCCTGCAGCTGCTCAACAAGCATCAGTAAACCTACAAGCTCCCACACACTAAAGATTTATCCCACCTTTTCAGCATTGTATTCACTCAATCTCTTTCTCATACATCTCCCCATTACTGAATGGCTGCCTGCACATTTTGAAAACTGACTCCCCGAAACTCATACTCTACCAGTAAATAATCTATCACCCTGCAGCGGTCCCTATGAGGTCTCCATCTTCTCTTAAATAAACATTTGTCCACCTTCACACTTGAGGGAGATGAAATTGTTTTAGCAATAAGAGTTTATTTGACAGGTCAGTAATTCATGTGTGGTATTATGAAAAGTGGTGCACCTTCGGATGAGCTTACACATGCGTCACCGTGTCCTCAGTAGGGGTTGGCACTGGCTGATAACATAAGTAGGATTTATTGTGGTAGCAGCTGGAGATTGAAAATCCCCGTTTCCTCTCTCTCTCTTTTTGATTGTGGGACTGTCGCCTTTTGATTGGTCTTCAACTGGGCACATCATTTTATTCTTTTAGCTTCAGAGCCTGTGTTTGGGTGAGGAATGCATGTAATAAAAAAAATATAAAATCCATCAAACAAAGGAAAATTAAGAATGTTATTTAAAGAGTAAGTTATGAAAGCAGGTCAAACTTTTAGTCAAAGTCCATTATTTACTAAAGAATGTTAAGTTAAGATGATGTTCAGAAGCATCTAGAAGAAAGATAATAATAAAAACAAATAAAACAATATGAGCAGAATATGTGTATTGCTGTGTGGGGAAACAAATAATGGGATTATGATGCAAATATGGTGTTGTTCTTTTCCGAGATACTTTTTTTTTCCCATCTCTGAACCATCAGATGCTGCTTTCATCCTAAACCGAATCCATATCGTTCCATATTGAACTTTTGTTCAGCCTCTGCCACAAATTGATAAGCCAGGTCCACTTCAGCAGTGGGTTGTTTAATTTATCATAGCCTCTTGCTCCTCATCCCACTGATGTGCCTTTCAAATGTCTGCGAATCATCTGTTTGGCTCCAGGTCTGGCATTCACTCAGACAGAAGGATTTTTTCCATGTACATCGTGTTAGTCGAAAACTCTCCTCTGCTTGGTTCCAGGGAGTGTGCTGTGAGGGCTCGCTGCGTCGAGGAAGCTTCTTTATAAAGTGCAGGAAATGGTTTGAAAACCTACAGCTATGCAAAAATTAGCATGAAAATGTGAGGCATTGGATTTCTACCTGGCAAAGTGCATTAAAGAAAAGCAAATGTTTCAGTGTTGAAAGATGTTTTCTGCAGCCCAGTTTACACTTAAACTAACCCAGATGTTAATCGAACAAATAAAACATGTTAGTCTTGCTTGTTTGTTAATTTGTTTCCTTAACAACCTGTCAATCCCATACACAAAGCTCTGATGCGGGTTGGCCTTGAACCATATTCTGCAATCTCAATTTTTTTTCCTTGCCCACTTAGATGTAATCTGCATGTCCGGTGGTGACACACATCTCTCTGTTTCTTGCATTCCACTAAGCTCCTCGACTTTCCCTCTGACTAAGGTCAATGGTTTCATTGGATAAAATAAAAAGCAGGGTCCCCTGAAAACAGCAGTTGTCTGCTCATTTGAGTAGACATGGACAGATGGGGCCAAAGTCAACCTTCTTTTATTGGGATTCAGATGTGATCCCACCAGGATGTTTTCTCTTCTCCCTCTCAGCCTTTGATACACAGGATGTGGGGTTTTGCAAATAGCGCTGTTTTAATCGAAAGCGAAAACTGAAAATCAAAGGGATGGATTGATACTTATTGATCAATATCAGACATCAGCACAGACACTGGACATTGGACAATGATAGGCCTACTGTTTTGGCCTGAGGCAAATGATGGGTTGAGTACAAAATACAACAAAAACACAATCAAAATATATGATTTTTTTTTTTTTTTACAAATACAAAACACAACAAGAAAAGCACAGTTCATTGCATAAATAGCTTGGTGTTAATATTGATTTAAATACAGTCAGTGCGGAAAATGCATCAAGGTTTTTTGTTTTTGTTATGACAATGTCACCAATATGCTGATGATGTGTCCTTCTCAGTGTTGGAATTTACTGAGAAACTGTCCTGATTTAACAAGGAATTCAAATACATTTCCCAAGTGTTGAGGCATTCAATTGCCAATATTGTGCTAGTGCTTCATTCATAGAAAAGTACCAATTTACATTATGGTAAATCTCCTTTAACATTATATAAGCTGACATGCAAATGAACCATATTCAGAACTTTTTAATTGTTTAGATATATTTACAAACCTTTTACAAAATAATAAAAAAATTACTGTCAATTAAATATTTTCCCATATAAAAATGAATAACTTACAGTATACTTGTTTTAACATAGTCAAGGTATGATGATTATGTACATGTACAAAAAATAACAATATCCTGGTATTTTGGTAATTAACAAACAATTAAGGTGCACTTGAGTGCCTAGAAAGAAAATCAAACTACATCAGTGATCATAACACAATATTAACAATGGATTTGTCTAATATATCAGTATATTGGTAAATAACATACCAATATGCTGTGTACAAAACTGATTATAAAAAAGATATGTGGGTCATATTATTGCATGTGCTCTCTTTAGCATAAATTTTACATGAAATATGAATGAAACCTGTGAAACGTCTCGAGGTATGAAACATCTGCAGTGAAGCACCATCTTATCAGCACAGATTAACACTGCAAATGCACTGTGTATAGCAGGGATTTTGTCAACAGAGGCATAGACGATCTATGCTGACACCAGGCCTTCAAATAAAGACTGTCAGTGTTGACAGTGAGCGCTCTGTCTGCAACGATTTTTGCCCATTTGTTGCAGGACACAACTGAAAATCATTAGACTTGAAGTTTGTTGTGAACCCGCGGCAGCTACAAAGCCGACACTGCCGTTGTAGGTTTTACCCTCTGAGGTGAAAAGCTTTGAACTGTATATCACAGCATTCCTGTGAAGGCAGAGCACACAACATGAAGGTGTGATGCCCATAGCACCAAAGTGAGCAGGTCTGAGCAGCTATGATGATGTCATGTCCTTAATTACCACATTGTCAGTGGTAAATTAATATAGTGAATACAAAAGTGTATGCAGCACCACATACAGTAAAACTGTGTTTAAGGACCCACTCTACACATAAATTATACTGCACCAGTTAAAATAGTAATAGCAATTTTGATACAAATAAAATTAATTTACAGTTTATTTACAAGTCATCAATGCTAACTTGTCTGCTAAGTTCAAATGTATGTTTGAGTCTTTAAATAAGCCCATATATACAAAATAGTGTGATCCACGACTGTTGTGCAAATCCTTACGGGATTAAAATAATGTCTCTGTGGTACCGAGGGTTGTCATCTTATAGCGAGTGGAAACCTGTTTATTTGAACCAGTGCAGGTAGTTTGTCTTGAGAGCAGGGAAGCACATGTTGTTGCTGCAGGAGCCACCGTAGCTGGGAGGACAGGCGGAGCAGGGTACGCCTACTTTGTAGGGGGCCTCTCCAATCCAGTTACCCCTGGAAGACAGACAGTGTCAAAATAATTTTTTTAAATAGAATTTTACCCATGTTTCCTGTCTAGAAATGCCTAATATGATGAATTCATGACTAACGTTAAAGGTTCTTTCTCTTGCAGTTTGCAGTAGTAGTAGTCAGTCTGGATTTCTCAATGAAATCACATGATCTTCATCTGTTTATTGAGTTTGTCTAGTTTGCTCCCCGCAAAAAATTTATATTATTATTGCTGATGAAAATCATGCAATATGTTTGTAAGCTCCAGAACAGCCAAATGGACCTGGAGATGTGTTTAAATATCACCATCATCAGAATATCACTTCCTTACTTATATGTACTTTGTGGGTAAATGAGAAATGAGATTGCAGCATGTGTATCACAGGTACTATAAGGTGTAAATATGAATCAGAGAAGTTTTTCTAAAGCTAGAATAGGTCATGGGTGTCTTGAGTCTGTTACTCTTACATATGTCTCAAACCAGTGGGATTAAAGAACCGAGGTCACAAGTCAGTCACAAGTCCAAATAGGCTTTGATTCTTGGAATTTTTTAGAAATCTTTCATTCTGTTTCATGGCTCTCCAGAGCTTTGGTAATGCAGTACCGGTTCACAGCCTTGTATCGAGGGTATCTGAATCTCCCAGCAACATGGGTGGCGTCTCATAACTCAGCACAGAACAGAGCAGAGCAGCCTATGTTGGGATTAAGCCTGTAGTCATTAAAAATAACAGGCTTCCTCTCTGCATGTAATTCACACTGTACAAGATGGACTAAAGCAGACCATACAGTTCACTGTCAGTTCACCAGGTGTACTTACTTAGGTGAGTAGTTGCAAACTAAATATGTTGCCCGCTTCCACACTGAACCCCATACATTCATATTGTGGCACGTGTGAACAGCACAGCCTACTTTGTTGGATGTTGCCCACACCATCTGCAGAAAAGACAGAGCAGCAGCCAATTAATGCCATTGTTAGAACATTTCAACAGTGTAAATGTGATCGTGACTTTAGCCTGTGTACCTGTGTATAATGGGTACACATGGGTCCATAGCATCTCAGAGGACACCGAGGGTTACAGTCACGGGGGTATGGAAAAGAGTAATCTTTGACCTCATCGTACCATGGCTTCACCAGCTGAAGAATGGATCGATAGCTATGAACAGAAGACAGATGTGATGATGAGATGCTAATTGTCAACAGGCTGAGATTCAAACCTTGGTTATGTCTAATGTTAGGCGAAGAGATAGAGAGGTAGTTGTGTAGTTTGGTCACAGGTGTATTCAGGGTGGTGCAGAATGTAGCCTCAATGGTTAGCACTGTTGAACAGCAAGACGCCCATGGGTTCAAATCTCAGCACCTATGTCTCTGCATGTAGCATTTGCAGATGTCAGTTGTTTCCGTGTTTGTGCACATTCCCTCTATGTGCCCCTGTTTCCTCCAAAAGTAATCAAAATCTATTACTTGCCACCAACTTTTTACATTACTTGTGATTTTGATTAGACATTGCTTTCTTCCAAGTCGTGTGGCGTTTCAGGGCTGGTCCCTCAGACCAAAATATCAGTGAAATGATGTGATGTTCTGAAACAGAACTGTCTCAAAACCATCCACGATGTCAACAAGGTCATTTTGAAGATGCGCCAGAGCTTCAGAGTTTGCGGCCAAACGGCATCTATTTTAATAATTAACAGTGACTGAATTCTCAGGATTCTGCTCACATTGGCGGGGCTTATGCACAAGACACATGCTCTGCACAGCAAAATGCTGACTTGCCATAAAAAAAGGAACAAAGTGAGGAGGGACATTTGTGTGACAGAATCGAGTAGTTTCGGCCCCAATGACTCATGAAGTGAATAGGTGGCGACAAAACATGGACATAATGTTTTCTGCCCTGGTCTAATTCAGGATTTAAATTTAGCTTGGATCATTAGGTTGCATCACGGCTAACCCTAACCCTTTTGAAAAACTATATTAATCTGTGTACATAATTCATTTTCTGTCATATGAATATTTCACAAAATAGTACTTGTCAATTATCTGAACTCCAGCAAGAGAATTCCAATTGATTGAAAAGTTAGAAAAACCCGATAAACTCTTAACTAAATTTGAGTGTTGTTTCTTCATTGTTTTCTGCAAATGAACAGACTGTTACATATTAGCATGATATAGAACAACAGAGTGTTATATATTAACATGATATAGAAGTCTCTCTGCAAGTCACAGAGAATAGTTGGAATAAGTTGCTCGAGTCTTGTGTTGCTCCTCGGTAAAATCTAAAAGTGTAAAACTCATAAAGATGCTCTGTGTTTCCAAATGGAAAGTCAAGACCCACTAAAGGGATGCGCCTTTGTCCTCATGGGTCATGGCTGAAAACACAACTTTTGTTTATTTGAAGGTCGCAGGAGCATTCCTCAACCAGTCACTGGGTCACAGTGCAAAAACTTTAAGGAGAAAGAAGAAGGGGGCTGCAAGGCAACGACCATGACTGCTGAGAGAGAGTCATCCCTGAGAGGAGCAGCAGATGTTGTGGAGGGGGAGGGGAGTCAAAGGTCACTCACCGTCCTGTCCTGACGGAGAGGTTTTGACCCAGGAACCTGAGGAGGTTAGGTGGCCCATGCTCCCACAGGCAGGCATGAGCCCAGTCCTCGGCTGTCTTGGCGAGAGTGTCGTCCCACACCTAAACACACAGAGACATGGTGGAAACATGGAAACCCATTACGTAACTGATGGAAAAGATCAACACCGAATCTTCAGTCAGCAGTGAGATGTGAGATAAGAGTCGGCGCTTTCTGACCTCATAGCACTGTTACAGGTGTTACCATGGCAAGACGCAAAAGTTATCCCAAAAATCACTTGCATAAGCAGACAAAGTTCTTTGCATTTCACTGAATGGACAGGGGGTTGGATGGCTTGAAGATTTTTTCTAATTACGTCATTCTACTGTAGTTCTGTAAAAGGAGGGGACTCCTTCATTGCATTTTATTACCAGAGGTGGAGGTGCTGATGATTTTGGATGGAAATATGCCAGCTCAGTGGCTGATTTTGGAAAGGGCTTCTTTTTTCTTTTTTTTACTTAAATGAGCATTTTACTACGTCACATTTTTATTTTGCAGTTAAAAATATAAGCTATAAAGAAGATTAGAAGTCTGATTCAGACATGTTTGGACTACCAACCCTGACAACAATATGCCATCAGTTCTAACCGGTCAGGTGACCACTACTGCTCTGTCCATATTACACTGCCAGCAGGCTACTGGTACCATACATGACCCTCTTCCTTTGGAAGTGACTACTTTGGTGGTCTACTGCAGAGCAATCTGCTGAACAGCTGAAGGTGCCAGGAGTCATAAAGACAGTTTTCACTCTAGCTCCTTGTAAAACTACAGTATATTAAAATCAAACAAGTATTATCCATCATTTCCTGTGACAATTCATTTGATGGATGCGGTCTGGTCACTGCCAGAACCCTGCATGTGATAATAAAAAATATATATATTAGGAAATAGATGAGGTATATATACACCAGGAATATCATGCACTGAGTGGGAACACACTTCTAAAAATGAATAAAGTTTGAATGAAAGCTTGGCTCACCATGTATTCCATGTTCGACGCTGGGGGAAACACTTTCCCTCTTACTTTGTTATGGTAATCAAGGATGGCGAGCATGTCATTCTGACTAATGTAACGCTTCCTCCTGATTTTAGAAGCTGTGGTGGGGTCGGTCCCGTGGCTGCGCGCTGCGCCAACGTTGGTGAAATTGGACGTGGACACGGCAGGAATGCTCGTTGCCAATGCACTTGCTCCGCAAGATACGTACAGAAGCAATAGGTCTATGGCAAATAACTGAGGTTTCATGTTTGGTTGGAGGAAACAGCAGACAGACTATCCCGTGTGTTGGACTGATCTGAAATGAGAGCAAAAAAGACATTTAAATTGTTGCCGCGCTGCGCACAAGTACACGCGTTTAAATCAAGCTTCAAACCTCCAGATAGAAATAGCGCCGACAGTCCTGCACGCAATCTTTGCTCCTACCTTTTCCTTTTCGTGCGCAGCGGTGCCCTTGTCCCTGCGTTGCCAAGGCTTTATCACCTCTAAAGCCTCGGTAATGGACTGGAGAGAGGGAGGGCTGCAAGAGAGGAGTTTATGCGCTTTGCAAACTTTGTGAGTGCTTAGGGAGAAGTCGGTCTTTGCGCGTTTTATATATTGCCGTGGACGATGCAGGAAGTGCGCCTGCCTCCACGCCTCCATGTCACCTGAAACATACAGCAACAGCATAATTTGGAGACAGTTTGGTCTCTGTGAACCCCAATCTTATCCAGTCTCCCTCATCATCACATCTGCTTTAGGTTAGTGCAACATTTGATTAAAGCACACCAATATTAAATGACTTTTTGATACAAGTGTTTATCATGCATGCTATTAGAAAGACGTATGATGTTAATATAGATAAGGTTTAAGTTGATATTTGTCATTTTTATCTTAATAATTGCAGGACACTTCCAATCCCACACAACTGATTGAATTAAGTGTTCATTAGTTTGACAGTCAAGCTGTCACATCAGCTCCACATCCAGCAGGTCATTGGTCACTGGTCAGGACATCCACATATTGGTGTGGGGGGGGGAATCCAGACGTTTTCCGAGTCAAATGATTGTGAGAGAGAGAGAGTCCATGTGTTCGATCAGTATTTGTTACACTATAAAGATTACACTTGTTCAGTGTGTGGCTCCAGCTGTGAGGTTTGCTCGAGCAGATGCAGAGCCAAGACACAAAAAAAAAAAAAAAAAACATCTACAGGTCATCATTTTCATTGGCAGCTGGTGAACAAATTCAAGAAACGTGACGCAGGAGCAATTTTCCTCCCCCCTTTCCCCCCTCTCTCTCCCTCTTTCTCTCCTCCTCTCTTGTTGCTGACAACTGGTGCTTTCCCCCAAACCCTTCTTGGAAGTGATGGACTTTTCAGGGACTGGAATTGTTGGAGCAGTGCAGTGCAAAGATATTTTCCTCTGTTTCTCTCCATCCCCATTTCAGCTCCTACTTTCCACTGCAGCTCTTCCTCAACGTACAGAAATTCACTGATGGAATGTAGTCAGAGCCAGACGATAAATTATGAGGGATTATTCCTAGACCTTATCCAGTGCTCTGCTGAATGCCAGAACACTAAGCGCAGCTGACACAGCAGAGGAAAAGCTGATACACAGTGAGAAAGCACAGGTCATCAGCCATCTCTGAGTGACCTTACAGAAAAAGAAAAAAAAACACCGCTCCTATACTGATACATTTTTTAAAAATTGCTTTTTATGCAACTACTTTCAAGCCATTTCCACAGAATAACTGTCCAAACCCTATTTATGTAAACCATTAAATATATTTAGAGATACAGTATGATGTGATTTTGTGATTTCTGCTGTTTTCTGTTATGACTACACACAATCACATCTGCTCAGTATTTTGACTCATCCTCTCATCTGGTATCAATAGTCAGGCCACTCTCCAGCCAGCACAAGCCACCAGCCAAAGATTGTAATCAGCACAGTGCTGAATCCTATATCCTTAGGTTTATAACCACATTAAAGCCCATATTATCAGATTACCTTAACATACACCTGCTTCTCGGTTATTTCACACTATCTCTGCGTGCATTTGGTCATAGGCGTCCAACCAAGACCAAACAACAGAGTTAAAAGTTTAGTTCCATTGTAGAAAAGCCGGATTTAGGACTGAATAAAAACTGTACTTTCACTGTATGTGTCTGTCCCCCTCTCTCCCTTTGCCCCATACACAAACACACTCATTCCCTCATGTGCAGTCTCCTCAAGGACCAGATGATATTTCCTCAGTCTCAGAGTGCTGGGTCTTATTTGCGCAGTGAACCCAGTGACTTCGAAAGAGGTCGGGGCATTATTAGCATATTATCACAGGAGTAATTAGGGCATTATTTGAGGCACATGTTGCTCTGAGAGCCCTTGGGTCTGTTTTGGAAAAACGTTCTTTGTCAGACAGAGCTTTTATTTACCTACAATATATTGTTCCAAGTTTCCCCCATGCTTTGCCCCTCTGCAAGGCCCCTCAAAGCCCAGTGTTGATGCCAGTATAGCAGGGAGAATGAGTTGCAGTGGTGAGTAAGAGGGAATGCAAAAAGAGGAATAGCAAATCATAGACAGACTCAACAAGTGTTAAATTTGTTCTCTTTCTAGGTGCATCCAATCATGGCAGAAAATTCTAAAACTCAAGTACACAAAGATAGAGAGTAAATGGAGTTTGCATGGTTTTTAGAAGTACAGAACATTGTGTAAATTTGTACAATTAATGTCCAAAACACTTGGATTTCATGCAAGTTGAAGCAAATAAATGTTATTGGAAAGTTTTTGACTCCAGTCTAAGGTTTAGCTTATAGTGACCTGGACAATTTAATAAGTAAGAAGAAGAAGAAAAAAAAAGGACAGCTTGTTCTGTCCGCTGTTCAAGCAATCAGAGCACATGCTGCATACTCCACCTTTTATTGCACAGTTTAGTCCTGTAAAAATGAAGCTACTACAGGCGGCCAGTTAGCTTAGCTTGCAGTGGAAATGAAGGGAATTATACTTATTTAGGTGCTGACCTATTTTTTAGCCTAGTGTGCTCATTTCCTGGAGTCTCCTCTGACTGACACAATTTCAAGAAAAAGTCTGGCACATCACCCCTGTAAGAGCACTTTATATGTTTTTTACACTATTTGGTACTTTTTGTTTTTTAAAAATTGAAAAAAAACAATAAACAAAGATTGGCATGCAACGTCGTTTCCAAAATTTGGATGCTGTGTAAAACAGAAATAGGCTAAAAATAAGACACTTTTTTACCTTCAGAGTAAAGTACTTTCTCTTTCCCTTGTTGCCTGTCTGTATGCTAAGCTAGGCTAACTGACTTCTGGCCAGAGCTTCATATTTACCCTACAGCCTGGTATGAGCCTGTTAGAGAGAGGGAGCTCTCTGCAAGAAAGCCAATCATCTTAACAAGACTGTCCTTTAATCAAGCACCCTAATGCAACGGTAAGGAGTCTGATTAAAGGTGGTACTTATTACTGTAAAACTGTGCTTTATTCAGTATGTATGGTTTTTGCAAGGCATTCGTATTGGGGCAGCTTTAAGGTTGGGGAGTTGTGATGTCATGAGTTGGACATTTGTTGGCTGGAGGTAAAAAGAAATGGTGACATTTCAAGAGTGGTTTACATTGGTAAGAAGCCCAGTCTCTGCTTTCTTCCACACAGAGCTGCTAAACATTGTATCAATGGAATATGCAATTACACAGCAAATACTGTATATTTCACACTGTCTGCTGACTTACAACAGGGTGAGGACTTGTTGAAAGTGAAAAGAGGGATGAGAAAGCTTCAACTCCATGTCCTCGCCAGAGGTTCAACAGTGGATTATTTCTCCCTCCTTCTTCAAACAGCTACAAACACAGTAATTTAGTCAATAAATATCTGAGTCCTCTGATCAAACAAGGCCCTTGGTCTCAGGTGGATTCAAAATTAAATTCCTGCTGTGTTTAGATTGTATACTGATAAATCAATGGGTTGTTTTTTTAGGATCCAACAGTGACTGCCTACAATACCAGCTGGTACTGTAACTACGTTTACTATTGTTGAATGATCACCCAATATAACCCACAGCCACATAGTCTTATATTTATAGAATAGTGACCTCCACAAACACGGCCCTAGAGAGTCTATTCCAGGCTGGATGTTTCCCCCTGTTGTTGTCTGGATACAAGTCTGGCATTTGTTTGGCTGCTCAGTGGAATCTAAGGTGACTTTGTCCCCAACCCCAGTCACAGGAAGGAAAAGACCATAAAGACCATTAAGGCACCATAAAGAGTAAACATCAAATGACAGTGAGAGCCGTTGAGGTTCAGATTCAGCATGAACTAATCTTACCTCTTGATGGAGTGATAATTCTGGCAAAAGAATGATAAAAGGGAAGAGACATAATGGAAAATAGAAAAAGTAACAATTTGTTGCACCATTAGTTTCATTTAAGGGGATGGTTAGTGTGTCTTGACAAACATTGTGTCAGCAGAACATGCACAATTAAACTCCCTTTTTCCTGAAGCACTGTTCAAAGTGTGGGAAAAACCATGAGGGATTATAGAGGAGGGACCTTTTCTTCAGAAATCAGTTGCTCAGGTTGGGTATCTATTTTTGACATGTTACATTCCTTTGCCCCCAGATATTCTCACCCATCTATAAGACATTTACAACCATCTTTGATGCTTCGGCCTTGTAAGACTGGACAGAGACTGGGCTGTGGTTACACACAGATATTTCTCAAGAGGTTCAGATGTCAGCTGAGAGAGAGACAGGCAAACATGAAAACTCCAGCAGGACCTAAAGTTAGAGCTGAGATGTTTTATGATGTATCTTCATGACAACAGGTGACAAAAATATCACTTGGGACTCAGGAGCAAGTTGCCAATATGAAAACAACATATATAGAGATTTCTCAAAAGCGGAGGTAATGTATTATCTGCACACTGCAGTATTTTTAAAGCAAGCAATTGTGCCTTGCCCTATGACTTTTACAACTAAATTCACTGATTGCAGTGGGGCCAGAGGGGCACTGGCCCCAGCTGAAATCTGATTGGCCCCTGAAGAGCCCCTGTAGTGTCACTTGTCTTTTTGTTTGTTTGTTTGTTTTTGGTGGAGCCTCAAACACTTCTTGTAACTATAGTGATGCTGCGTTTACGTCATGTGGGAGGGAAGCTTACAATGGGAAGGATTCCCATGTTTATGACTTTTGATGCAACTTGGATGTCAATGAGAATCTTCTTTATAAGTGAGAATTGGCAAGTCCGATTTGACATGGACATGGCAGAGGTTGGGAAACCGCTAAATCTGATGTGACTTGAACGTGGCATGAGACTGCACCATCCCCCACATGAGCTTCATGATGAGTTATGATCCCCAACGTGAAAGAGCGTTTTCTGTCACTGAACTTAGGTAGTCATCACCAGGCAGTTAACTACTCTAGCTAACGTTGTTGGCTAACACTTGAGTTCATTACGGTCAATGGTTTTCACATACAGTCACAAGCCTTCACACTCCAGCTCAACGAGACAGCAACTCAAAGAGCACAAAACTATACCAAGGCAGTTCAGTTTCCACATCATGCCATTGCACCTAAAAGCAATAGTTCCATGATAATTTGACCTTCATAATGCCTCCTTGACTATGAAAATCTACCCCTAGAATTTGGAATCACATTGGCATCATTATTAGTTTGATAGCTATTCAAGAAAAACTACATTTCACTAATGGTGGTTTTCTTCAGGATTTAGCTCAGTAGCTTTTAAAGATACATCAAATTTGACACCTAACTTAATCAGCACAGTTTCAGCTACAGGTGATTTTAGTTGCAAATCTGTCGCATTATTATTTGTCATCTCCCAGTAGTGAATTTTCCATGAGCTCTATGAACTTAAACACTTTGGATTACCATATCCTCGATATTACTTGGATCCAGACTCCGATGTGTGTTAGATCTTATGGGAATGTCATTGTGCAGTTTATTTCCAAGCATTGTAAGCATTATCCATGAAGTAAGAAGCAAAATTCTTCCTCAAAAAAATTATGGATCCAGACGATGACCCCAATCACCCCCAAAATATAATGGGCCATACCCTACCTCCAAAAAAAACAACAACAAAAAATCATCAAAATCCACTCAAAACAAAATGCAAGTTTAGCACTCTAATAAAGTAGGAAAATCTGTCTACTGAATGCAGATGCAAACAAATGATTGGTCTGATAAATATGGATTTCTTGTGACCTTTTGCCAGTTGGCAGCAAAAGAGATGGTTAGAAGTCTGCTGGCTGAAGCAGGCTGTGGCTGGGTAGGCCTGGAGGCAGTCTAAACAGCAGATGAGCAATGGGCCTTGGCAAACAGGCCCAGTGGCAGGGAATCTCTTGGGCAGGGTAGGTCCTTCGGGACTCCTGTCATTGTAATGGTCGCACTAGACTATTCAGAGGTTAAGACATCCAAGCCTTTGCAATTCTAATACATGCATCTTGAATGGTGAATTGACAGGAGAAAAATGAAAACAGATCGTAAAATAACTGTTATCTTTGTTGCTGAGGTCAACTTGTATGCCTTTACTGTAACTTTGGATCCCTATTGATGATGACCTGCAAAAATCAAATCAAAATGTTACTCAGGATTCATGATTAGACTGGCCATTTTCACAACGTGCGGTCCACCATTACAAAGTGAAAGAAATCTCGATCCCTGCATGGGTGGTTTAAGACTTGATCCTTGCTTACTTAACACCTTTTAAGAGCTTTTGTGTGGCTGGAAGGCACCGGCGAGGGCTGCAACTTGCAGAATTTGCGTCCAGAGTGCAGCGGTGACATCTGGTGAACTGTACCATTCATCGTTAAAGAATATGCAAATTGTTATGTTGGATTATTTTTTTATGTCAGCTTTTCTCCTTGATCCTATTAGAGCCCATTCAAGCAGCTACCTGCCAGAATACCATGAGACAAAGTACAATAACACAAATGACACCATTGTTACACTCATGGTTGCTCCTTTCAAGACGAAGTAGACACTGTTGTTACAGAAACCTTCATCTCGTCATGTTTTCTAGGTTTAAATGTGGATTTATTGCATTTAAGAGTTGGTATATTTGATTCAAGAAGACATTACTTAAGTTTAGAATTTTACTGTATTAAGTTTGTTGTCATCGAGTGATGAAAAATGTTGTTTCCTTCAATATACTGTATCACTGGGTGTGACACTGTCTGCTTATCTTTTGGATTAGCTCAGAGGCAAATGAGGCCACAAACAAAGTAAATCTAAAGGTTGTTATTCTGACATTTTTGCTCTGTTTCAACTACTCTTACGTCATTGTTGTTTGCTCTCTTGATTATAGCCTTGAGGATGACATCAATCTGGGAATCAAGCCTCAAAATTCAAAGAGAGTTCAAAAAGCCTCGTAACAAAAACAGCAGAGGTCAGTGATGCAGTTTCTCAGCTTCTCACATTGATTGGTGAGTGACATCATATCATAAAAGAAACTTGCAGTGTTCAGAGGAACAGGCTTCTTGAGCATTTATCTCACTTGAGTTTTGCTCAATGACGTCAAGTGAATAATCAGCAGCCTGTCACTGGCAGGTTCCTGCCAGGGCTGTATTTATGATGACATCAGTGTTTAAGTTGGATCCAGTTTATCAGAAAAGCCAGAGGTTTAATGTGTCCCATGATCCATGTAAGTGATGGATTTTAAGTTGAGATAAAGCAAAGTTTCCATGGGTTTCTGGGAATCCCCTTTGGGCCTCTTGTTTTTCGTAATCCTTGTTGTGGGCACTGTGCCCTGTCAAGGTTTTCCCAAGTTTCCTGAACTGCAGTAGATGGGACTGGTCAAAGTGTCTCATGTTTTTTATTGAATATTACCCAAATGCCCACTTGTTGTTTTGCAGACATGTTTATTTTATAGGTCAAATTTATTTTAAAAAAAGAAAGTTGAGGGGTTTAGGGTTTACTCACATGGTCTTCCTCTCTCTCAGACTGTTTCGGTCCAAACAAGGTGACCTCAGAAGATTTGCACTGCATCCCCCCTTTGTGAGGCTGCAGCAGGTGGCATCCCTCATAAGAATTTACAGCTTGGTTCCTCTGGTTCAAGGCACACAAACCAAGTTTTATGGAGCAAATAGTGAGAGGTCATGGTCCCTCCGGTTTGATTGTACCGTGACAGAGAAACATGGCTTTTTTTTTTTTACTGCCGTACCTGTGAGCTGTTTTCCAGGTATTTTAACATAAGATGAAAATCAATCACCTCGACTCAAATATTTACCCCTCATGTACTGTATTATCATGTAAAAACATTCTGTTAAGTCAAAGCCAAAATCAGTTTCCATTACAGAGGCTGTTTAAGGTCACAATGGAAATGTTTTCCTGACAATCTTATCTTACTTTGATTTAAGTTTTGTGTTCCCTTTTGCATTCCCACCGAGCTACAGAGACAGGATGAGCTGTATTATGATTTATTTTTATGTAGAATGTATTAGACCACTGGTTGTGAGTGGATACAGCCTCAGCTGTGGCTGGCTCAAGTATAACTGTATCATTACGGCTAAATGAATAATTGGTGGAGCTACAGTTCTCTCACTGACTGCTGCTGAATCTGATTGACACGTACTGTCGCTGTGATTATGTCCATAGTCATGGGATGATCGCTGCTGTAGTCACTGTATTGTGGCTATTGTAACTCGACTGGACTAACACACCAACTGGGAATGAAAACTTATTTTGAGGTGAGACAAAAGTATTGTTAAAGAACATCAACACCAACACTTTGGGCTCCATAGGTTGCTGCCTCAATTCAACTGTTTGATGATCCTCTGACTTTTTCTCTAGAGCCATAACATGATTGACAGTTGTGATTTGGAGTGAAATGTCTCAACAGAGGATTGACAGCCATTAAATATGATATATGATGACAATGATAGCCCTGCAGTCGATCGCTTCTCCAGGTCTGTTTTTTTCTTTTCGTTAGAACAGACCCAGTTGTGATTCTTACAATAATGTGGTATTGGTCACCAAAGGGGTCAATAGTTCTTTATTTGTGAAACCTATACCAGAGTTCGACAAACATTTCCCTAATAATGTGGAGTCTAAAATTACGACTTATGAGTATCCTTGTAATATTACGACTTTTTATTTATTTATTTTTTTCAGAAAATTCGACTTTCTGACAGACGTCCGTCAATTCTGATAACATTGTCATTGACATTGACTTTTTTCTCATATATTTTTTTTAGTCTGTCGTAATCTTTGGCCAAATTTGTGGCACTCAAAAATGGTTCCTCATTTCATTTTCACAAAGGATACGTGGAGATAAAGTCGCTGGGCCTTGGAGATTTTAGCTAACTTTTCTCCAACAGGAGAAAATGCATTTGTAGGTGACTATTTTCTCCTCTTTCATAGACGTTTTTTGCACTGGTGAGAATTAAACGCCATCGCCTTTGGATGTGTATTTGGAATTGGTTCTAATTAGATCGTGGTGGCCTTGTGATGGCAGTAAGGATGTGGCTAACTGATGAGCTTTTGCACAGATAAGGCGATCTATGGCACAGAGGAGATATGAATGATGACAGTTTATAATGTATTGTATTTTCCCATCCTCATACAAAATCATCATCAATCAATCATCATCCCATGCATTTGTCATATTTGTATAGATATGTTTGTTCCCTCTTCCCATTTCTGCTGTTCACATGGCTATGATCTAGAAGGATATAAATCTTAATATAAACATTATGATATTAATGAACTCTGCCAAACTTTCATGCAAAATCTTACATCATATGAGGAAT
The DNA here is from genome assembly GCA_037577475.1 of Chaunax sp. Z400. Lineage (NCBI taxonomy): Eukaryota > Metazoa > Chordata > Actinopteri > Lophiiformes > Chaunacidae > Chaunax > Chaunax sp. Z400. The sequence goes on along the minus strand of CM075206.1, from coordinate 10,454,718 downwards.
GTTTTCTAAATATATTCTGCTAAATCTTTCCGTAGTTAACTTTCTCTTTGTTTCTATAAACCTTTGACCCATCTGGCATAAATATGCAGTTATGTGTCTGACTATTGTGGATTGTTGGGTTGGTTTTAACCTGCTTTGCATCACCAAGTGTTTTGACTCTTCTCTGCAGCTTGATGATGTTCCTATTTGTTTCTTTCTACTGGCCTTGGCTCTCACAACAATCCCATCTGCCAAATAGTTCCACACACTAAAGACTGAGGTTTAATAAGATGAAAACACCTGGCCAAGCTCAAATCATCCTATGCCTGTGCATGTCTACACGATTGACCCTTCCACTAGTATACTGTCTGCGGTGTATGCAAATCAGCTCTCAGTTTCTACAAAACAACACACTATTACCTTATTTTCAACACGCCTTCCCAAGTCGTTGAACTATTTATTAGATGGGCAGCAAATATCCATATGTGTCTTTGTTGTCTTACCAAACATCGAAAATCCATCACATCAGATGAGGACAGGGGGAAACTAAGCCAGATAATTATAAGGATGATCCCAAAGTCATTATTTTTCACATCATTGTTATGTAACTGAAAACCCCTCTACAATTTAGGCCTGGAGCTGACCTCAGCGTGTTTCCAGATAGGCTTAATATATCAGTTTTTGCTTTTGAAGTTCTTGGCTTTGTGAGTGTGTGTGTGTGTGTGTGTGTGTGTGTGTGTGTGTTTTATCACTGTTAAAGGAAAGTCCCAGACGGTATCAGTACATGGCATCTGATTTACACCTACTTTGTGATGCAATTTAGTGTTTATGTTCCACCTTCTTAACCCCGTTCTTGTCTTCAATACTTGGCCGACTACTTTCCCCCAGAATTTGTTGTGACAGCCCCCTACGAATGGCCATTAGTGTATATTTTGGTTGTAGATATGTTTTTGGATATTTATGTGGTCTGGATACTTAAGTTAAATCACCTTAAATAACATATTGATGCAAAATGACAATACATTAGCTATCTACCAACAAACAGTATTTCCTCTCTTGGTAATCAAAACACATGGCACTTTATAGGAGAAACAAAATAGGATTTTCCATCATGGTGGATCTGGATCTTTTTTTAGAAATAACTTCCTTCCTTTCACAGATAAATGACATCCATTTGAATGACTCTGAATCTGCATCATCTCAGCTACATATTGGTGGCAGTGTCATGTCTCTACCTCTCTCTGTTACCGTACTGTAACCCAACACATATCACCTCTCTCCAAATATTAATTTTAATCTCCCACATCCAGATTATGATACATGTCTGGATTCCATTGCACACCGTGGTGGAGCATCACGAGCTGTCCACGCCTGGACCCTTTAACTGCATTTTGATTGGCCTTGTTATTATTATTATTTCACAATGTTGGAAAAAAAGTGAAAAATTGATGCAGAACCTGCATCCGTACCTGGCAACGTCATCACAAAACCTCCCCCAACTCTCATTGGCAGAGGTAACAATGCTGATAAGAGAAGTGAGGAAAGTTGCAAGCCATAAAACTAAAATGATAATTTTAAAGACGCTAAAGTGTTCCACTGAGCTGATGGTAGTTTTTTGTGGCGCTTTAAGATCATTTTCTCTTTAAACATTGCAAAGGTGTCACATGACAATTTTACGTGAACGAACTTTGAGTAGTTGCTGAAAATAGTCACATCCCTGTCCTTAAATGTCTTCTCTATGGTTGTTTGTAACCTTCTGAGACTGTTGATGGGTGGACTTTTCTTCACCCTTCTGAAATGTTTAAATAGCATTCATAATCTTCCCAAAGCTGCAGCGGCTTGTTGTGACAGAAATTGCTTGTTATCAACCAGGAAATTTGTCTGGGTCTTTCAGGGCCCTGGATTGGTCAGCCCTGGGCCAAAACAAATCCAACCAGCTGCTGGATTTTTGCTCTGGTTTGTTCAGCAGTGAGTGCATGAGATGTATCCCAGCATCCCCAAGCCAATGCATATTTCCTGTCCCTGTTTCCTGCTGAATATCAAAGTGCTATAGAGACTCATCAAGAGACAGTGCTGCTACACAAATGGTTAGTGTTCCCACAAGCTGCACATGGTTCCAATTAGTGCAAGGTCTTTTCTCGTCTCATTGTCTGTTTTTATTGCTTTTAACCAGATGAGCATCATCTGCGTATATAAGACCTAAATTGCAGCCACAGGAGGAATGAAAATAGAGAAAACCTACACTGTACATACTTTACTTGTTGGGATTGTTGGCGAAGGAAACAAAATAATTTGCAGTCCTTGGAACAGCAGTGTGAATGTATTGAAAACCCTACAGCTGTCAGTTCCATGGGAGCAAATCCACAGAGGTAGGATTCAATGAAATACGAAAAGGCGTTTTTCACTGCATTAAATCAAGCCGTTTCTGTCATTTTATAAGCTGATGTTTCTCCAAAAAGGACTAGAAAGAAGAAAAAAAAAACTTATGATGATTTCGTTGACAGATGTGAACCAGTGATTGTCTTTCCTTCCAGCCAAAATATCCACAACTTGTCCTCACAGACCATTGAAGAAACAGCAGCAGCCCCACCTGATGACATTCGCGATACAGCTAATTTACACTGTGCATATCATTGTCTTGTATGACTTACTTTGTAACTCTGCCTTTCACTTTATAAAAGGAGCTTCAACTCTGATTAAAAGCTTCCTATCCATAAAAGAGCCAACTTTAATATAACTCTGCTACACATAATAAACCTTGCAGTGCCCTTTTTCCTTGGAATAAACCCTAAGCTGCCATTTGAGAAGCTGGGCCTTGGATTGCTTTGAAATCTAAACACCTACAATGTATTAATTCTCTCTATACTCCAACCTGGAAATATCAATTATCACGTCAGGATATCATTTGTCATAAAGTGTGTATCGGTTAGTGAAGTCCAGCTGTGACTGCCATGTGCTCTGCTGGGTCCTGTGCTGCTCCTCTCTCTGTCTGAAAGAGCTGGGCCTCCATCATTTCTCCCTGCCCCAAAGTCTGACAGCATATCCTCTCAGTTTCCTGTTGTGGCAGTGGCAGAGAGAGAGAGGGAGAGAGAGAGAGATAGGGGTGGTTCGGGGAAATGGGGCTCGAAAGAGAGAGCTAATTATTCCAGGTGTCTTGCTGTCTCTCAATCATATTGAAACCTGGACTTGTCTGCCTGTGAGTCGGTCTGCTCGAGTCGGCCTGGAAAGGCAGGCTGCCTTGAGTCCGTGCAAGACTGGAGATTTGAGGGGCACGTCTGTGTTGCAAGCTGGAAGGCTTGTGTGTTAGCTTGTGTGCTGCAAAGCTACAGTTTTAAAGTTCAGTTTGTGTGCAATAAAGATAAAGATCACGGTGTCGTCACTGCTACACCTGTCCAACCTCTACCTACCTGGTATCCTGGAATTGGTATTTATGAGAAGAGTATTGATATTAGGGATCTTTCTCAATTTCCTCAATTATTTCTCACTCGGTCGGTTTCCGTTTACTTTATTTCACTAAGTTGTAGGCCAGCATCACACACAAAGTGGGTATAACACGCCTACAAATTGACTTGGCTTTACTTCACTTGACTTTAAATTTGACTTAAACGAACTTGAAGGAACAGAATATGTAAAATAATAATGGAAAACAATGTGACAATTTGACTATATGACTATATGGTATTATTACTATTTTCTTTTTTTTAAATGACTGTCATTCCCATTAGCTAGAATTACACCTTTCCTCTGTAGAGGAGGCGGTGTAATGATACCTAACGGGACTATTGTTATTATTGGATGGACCACGGGGCAGGAGAGTAGCAGTGACCTTCTGAGGCATTTCTCAGTACTGTTGTAATGACAAACCTTCCTCTGCCCTCTGACCCACAGAGCCCACTCCCCAGACACACAGTAGCAGAGTGATTCCAGATGGAAGGAGTCTGTGGTTGGAAAGACGGCGCTGTCGGAGCGTCATCACCACAATTTCAGGTTTCAGTCACATTCTAGTGTTGGCCAGTCTAAAACCAGTGGATTCAGATTATTTTGTGTGATACCCCCACTTGTCTATTTAAGAAGTGGTTTCCATATTTCATTGTGACCTGTTTGATTGATGCAGACTCGCAGACAAATTAATTACTTAAAACAGTACCAGGTGTTATATGTAAGAGAGACTGTTTTTCTTTTCCTCTCTTGAAGCTTTATAGCTTCTGTGAAAGTCATTTCAATCAATGTGCAATGCAGATTGGGCTTTAGGAAGGGTAGTGAGTCCACACTATCAAATGGCTTCTTACCCAGTTACATCTCCTGTGTGCCAATAACACAGTCTGTGAACTCTCCTCAAAATCCTGTCCAACAAGTGTGGATACACCAATGGAAACCAGCCCATCAATAAGAAAAACAGGTGCACTCTCAAGCACACTCCACTCAGGATACACTTCATCTACCATGATTGCAGTCGGCAGGAGAAATCCGCGATCCCGACCCTGGTGACCTTTTGGAGGAACAGATATATCCAAAACAGATTTAGTGACTGTAAAAAAACAAATAATGGACTTAAAGAGTGAGAGGCGCATCCAGAAGTGCTTTAGTCACTGTAAAAAACAAATAACAGTCTCGACGGTCATCATTAAACCTGGCGGGGTCGCTCTCTCTTTCTCTTTCCCATTCTGTAATGTTTGGCTGGAGAAGCCGTGCGGAAAAGGTGGTCGTTTTTGGACACAGATGCAGGCGGTGTCAACTGCCGTGAGGATGCATATGCTCAACAAATTATGTAATATTACCTACACTTAAAGTTCACCGGTGAGGTCAGTTGTCAAAATATCCTTTCCTTTTTCAATGGCTTTACTTGATGTACGGTGAGACTCTGAGTCACCAAAAGTAGCCCAGCTGGTGTCTGATTCATGGATTTCCATGAATCAGACACCAGCTGGGCTACTTTTCACTTCTAAGCAGGCTGAACCGGCTAGATTGAGGTATATATTTGAGATAAAAGTTGAATGGTGTTAGATGAGAAGATCAGTATGACTCATCAGACTCTGCAGTACATAAAGCTACAGCCAGCAGTCAGTTAGTTTAGCTGGACTCAGTAAGGCTAGCTATTTCATCCTGTTTCCAGTCTTCATGCTAAGACAAGCTTTTCTGCCACTTGCCGTCCAGCAGCATTTTTACCCTTTTGACGACGATATCAGTAATCTCTAACTATTCATAATAAAAGCAAATGAATATTGGAAATATTATTTAAAAGTTACACAGTGGGGTTTAATAAATGTTGATGTGCACACTGCAAATAAATGTAAAAAGAAGCAAAAAATCTTGTTCTTGACTTTCCTATATCATCTTGTGTTTTCATGATTATCTCAGTCAGCATTTTCAGAGGGCCGAGATGAAAAGACTTGGGTGGTGTGCTGTGGTACACTAACCTCTGTTAAAAATTGTTGTGCCCCAGGGGATTGCAGCTTGATTAAATTTAAAACATCAGTGTAAGCCGAGTTCATGCAGTGTGACAGTAGAGGAGGATGAGAGCGAGGAGTCCTCTGTTAAACAGGAGCTAATGTCCCCTGACTTTACTGTGATGTATTTCATCAAGTTCATTTAAGTCCAATGGAGTAGAGGTAGAACTAGAAGAAGTTGTTTTGTTGTTATTCCAAAAAGACTGCAATGAAAAGTCACACTATTCTGACTGTTGTTTTTTTTTACTACATTTTGACTATGCCCTGAAGGACACATGAAGGTCTGAAACCAATTTCATGGCAATTCATTCAGTGGCTTTAAGACATGTCACTCAAAAAAAAAAAAAAAACCCGCAAATGCCAATCTTCAGGTGGTGGAGGTCAGGGGGAAGAGTGTAATTTGTACATAATGTCAAGAAGCCATAAGCGTCTCACAGATTTTGTGCCAATCAATTTAGACATTGAAATATGTCACAAGATGAAAAGTTCGACCTGCTGATGGTGATAGATGAGGGTCTCACTTAACTCATTAGGATTCATTTTCAGGGCACCATAAATATCTGTGTTAAATGTGATGGCAATCCATCCAATTTCACATCTACTATAACTAAAAATGGAAAAAGACTGAACTGAGGAACACAATTTGGAGAAGTTAGTATTGAAGTTAGATTTCATTAAACAACTCCTTGTCATTGCTTGGTTATTTTATTGTTTTCATCAGGCCTCCGTCTCTTTAATCCAATGTCAGCGTGAGAGCGTTTCCTAAATTGTCTACTTGCTACCATTGAAAAGTTATTTTTGAACATTATATTAGATCGCTTTAATTTGAGGGGTTAAGTGCAAAAGCCGTAAGGTGCAGACACCACGGTATGTAAACACAGGCCAACTGTAGCTAAATATCTCCATTTAGCATTCATCTGCATCCAGGTGGCATCTAAGTGGGAATCCACAGGCTGCCAGTCTGTTTTAACTGGAAGACTTTGAGTTCTAGATTTGCCTCAGATCCCCTCCAGCTGGACTCGGATTCAGCCCTTACACCAAGCAATGGATTTACACCAATGAAATGGATTATTTATTTTATGAAGCTTTCTTTGCTTTACATATGCTATTTATCCAAGATCCTTACAGGCTCAGAGATAATGCTGTACCAAGAGGTAGATGTTCTCTAATGACGTGTTTGGATTTTGTACACTAAATCAGGGATTTCCACCCTTCAGAAATATGTGAGTTTAATTATATTAATGCCTCTCGTTGTGGGATTTTATTGATATGCTCATCATATGGGATGAAAAGTGAGATGTCTCGCCAGCAAAAACCTCCATCACTCTCATTCTGCGAGCTATCATTGAAAAACACATAAAAGTAAAATTTGTTTCACCCCAGGAGCTACCACACTGTTACATAAATGCCCTGGGATGAAGTCTTGGATGAAATAATATTTTTCCTGTGTTAATGTTGTCTTAAATAGACAGTTTAAATGATAAAGTTTGATAAATTATATCACTATCGTGGTTTTTAGGGTAAATATTGTGCTGGAGCCAGGAGACAGTTAGGTTAAGCTTAAGCTTAAGCTAAGTTAAGATTGCTATTGATCTTTTCACTAAAAAGAACTATCAGAACTATTCCTATCGCCGTAAGAGTGTCTAGTAGCTAGTTAGTAAATGCTCATATCTCTAGTATTCTTATATTGAATTTACTACATTTACTAACACAGCATGAAATAACATGTTTGTTTGTTTTTTTAAATCATTCATAATATCTTCTAATCCTTCTCTTTTTCTCTCTATTTTCTAACCCTAAAACCAAAGGAAAAGTTGGCAAAACTTAACAATAAGGTACATAAAAATTTTGGATAGTAACCAGGGAACAGGTGAGCAATGAATGAGGAACTCACGGCTAGATAGCCATTACTTAACATGTAACCCCTAATCAAATTTAATGGAGAAGCTAATGATAAGTTAATTAAGAAACAAGCGAGGAACAAATCGGGAACGACTTTATAATTGATCATTTGTTAAGTACTTCCCTAATAGATACTAAAGGAGGTCTATATAGTCGATAATGATGAGTTACAAGAAAACAGACTGGGAGATCCTATATAAATGAATCATTAGGTAATAGCTATGAATCCACCATAATGATCAATCAGTCAGGAACCACTATGAAGAAAGTGGTTATTATGATCGATTCACTGGATAATGATTAATTATTCATTAGCTGCTCTATAAAATTTAAAAGAGTTTACTAATGGTTAACTCATTTCCTGTTAACTACTCGAAACTGTCCATACCTTATTGTAAGGTGTTACAGAAAACATGGACACACTGGAAAGACTCTGCATCCTTCAAGTGGTCTAAGCCCTCAGGTTGTGGGTTCATCTCTCCCCAGCATGTGCAGAGCCAGTGAGTTGACCCATGTCATCAAGAACAGCCTGAGGAAACACATTCCTGGAACCCAACCATATGTGGAGGAAAAGCAGTGGGTGGTAGTGACGTAAAACACGCTCACAGAACATACTATTAAGACCCCCAAACAACATTCCCTTCTTGTCTGGTTTCCCTCTCATCCCAGCCTCACATGGTTGGACGTATCAGGAGGCATTTTTGAGCAGAAACCGTTCGCAAATGACAAAAAAAGATGGTTTGCGCACGTTTTAGCTGGCATACGAAGAATGTTATGAAGAATGTTGAGTGCATGAAGATGTGTATGCCTTCTGTTCGGTTTGCTCAGTGATAGATGTTTTGGCTGCCGCGGTGTTTCTGCATCTGCTTCAGGGAAACGGCTCAGGGAAGCTGAACAGGATGAACGTCACAGGTGGGAGATTGTGTTCATCTCGGCTCACTGTCACGTTTCTCTCTGGATTATACTGGAGGGTTCACATAGTCAGCAAAACACACTCTGACGACAATCCTGATCACCAGTCACTTTGTGTCATTTTTCCCTGAATAACAATATTTTGGAAACTGATACAGAAAGTGTTTCTTCATGTTAACATCTGCTTAACAATTTCTGCTTGGTTGACTTTAGCAATGTGCGAGTGTGTCCATGGCTGGTTCTCTTCCCGAATCTTTTCCCCATGGATGCAAATGACGTACCTCTGCCAGTGTTATTGTAAACAGCCTTTAGAGAGATGACGCAGCCGGGCACAAAGGCTGGTGTGGTAAAATACATGCAGTTCACAGAGGGGTTCACACACACACACACACACACACACACACACACACACACACACACACACACACACACACACACACACACACACACACACACACACACACACACACAAACGCACTAAATATCAGAAAGATAGCTGCATGTGTGCGTTCACATGCTTATACTGGCACGTCCATGTCCACACTACTGTGCAAGTTTAGGATTTAACGAATCATTTGTAATGAATTATGGGGTTAAAAATCTTGTAATCAGGACAGATAAGATCATTTGTCAAATAAAGTTAAAACTTTCATGTTTTATAGTGTTTTTATAACAAATAATTGTGTTGTTATTGCAGTGGTCAGTGTACAAGTGCACAAAAGTAATGCAAACTGGAGATGCACCCTGGAGTCCTGCCTGTCCTGCCACAGAGTCTGAATGTTTGCTCTATAATTGGTGATGTATGTAAGTAAGATTTTATACTGGGGCGGCTGGTGGTGCTGGGCTCTGGGTTGACACGACTGCCCGTAAAAATACACACATGACTCATCTTTTGGATAGTTATAGTGCCATCGTTTCACTCTGTTGGCAGAGTGATTTCTTGTTTAAATAAGCATTTTCAGTTTATAAATCAAAATAATGATCATCATGGTTCTGATTACAGTTCAAATCAGTTTACTGCACATTTATGACATGTAGAGGCAACACAATCCAAAAGCGAAAGTGTTGACATCATGTCATTCCCTGTTAGCAAAGAAATATTTTGGTCAATGATGCAACCATTATTGCAGCAGTTGAGTCATGTGTTACAAACTTTTCATTCAAACCCATAATGCTTTAATAATTTAACCGTGGGTTGTTTTTTTTATGCACAGTGTGACCTCTCTTAACTCGCGAGTGAAACTCAGGAAGGAGGTTGTTGCTTAGGACATGGTTATATTTATACAGTCATAATTTGTTCAATAAGCCAGTCTTCTTGAGACAAATGGAAATAAAATTAGACGGCACAATCCAGCCCAAAATCCAAATAATGGCTAGCCACATTTTACGCCAAATCAAACAAACACACATTTAATTGAGTAGTGAAATCCCTCTTTTACCTCGTTTTACCCCTCTGATATCCTGTTTCACTTTTCTCAATAAGACAGGGATTCCCCCTCCAGAGACGAGGATGCTGTCCAACTGTGTAGGTGTTTCCTTTTATATTTGTGGAGCAGGAGTTTCACCTTATTCACTTGACTTGTTTATTTTGTTTGTGCCCTGGCCCGCAGCTATGGGCACAACTCCTGCTGGTGGTTAGCCTGTCCCTAAAGTTGAGGTGAGCTGCAGCATAAGACAGCTGGCTGGGAGACAGCTGCCACAGGCCATGTTAGGCTACTTCTAGTCTGGATTGTCCTGGGATGGACAGAGCAGAACAGGGCTGGGACACGGACCGGTTTCTTTGCTCCTCCCGTCTGCCTGCCTGTGGGCTCATTCTGTTTTATTGAAATATCTGCTTTATGTGTTGTTGTTTTTTAAATACAAAAGCACTATTTCTAAGCACGTTCCTTTGCTACTAGTCATAACAACAGGACTCACCTCATCTTGGCCCAACATATTCTCAGAGATTTTCATTAAAAGAACTCGTCTGAAACACAAATCAAGTATTATGGGCACAAACACTTGAAACTGGTTTACTTCACAAACATTTGGATGTGACAATAGCATTCATCACATGAAAAGAGCTAGGAAAACGATTAGTATGACTGCAGTTGCAGTAAATATTAAGTTAAAGAGGAGAGACAGGTTTAAGAGAATGAAACGACTTGCTTTCAGGAAGGATTTCGAAGCAAAGCAGTGATTTGCTGCCCTCTTTGATCGAAAGTTTAAAGCGTTTCACTTCTGACCACAAAGTGTGCTCTATACCTGTAACAAGACCCAGACCAGGCCCATTATGCTACATACGCACAAATTGCACAGCTCGGGCAAATATGAAAAATATTGCACAGTCCATTGTAGGGGATGGTGGGTCACTGAAGCTAGGTGAGAAATTAAACCATTGGATATGTGATGGTTATGGGTTCTGAGTTTATTTTCTGTTTTATTATGAAAGTTTATTTTCCCTGTCCATGCTTTTACTTTACACTTCCTGCCTTTGTCTGTTTTCCCTCCCTTCAAATTATTTATTGCTTTCACCTGTGTGCAGTCCTCACCTGTTCCCCGTCTCCCCTCGTTACCCCTCTGTTTATAGTCTGTGTGTTTTCCTTCTTTAAGTTGACAGTTCGTTGTGTTTCCTCCTGGACGTTTTCCACAGGTTTTCCAGCTGTCTCCTTTTTTTTTCATCGTGTGCCTCATAAGTTTAGATTTGTCTACATTTTGGATTTTTCTCTTGCCCTTGGAGTTTTGGTTTTGGTATTTTTGTACCCGTTGGATTTTCTGTATTTTGTTCGTGGATTTTTTGAGTTTCCCTTTACTTCGTTCACTGCTGCCTGTATATTTGAGAATTGTATGTTATTAAATCATTGAATTGCACCTTCCCTGTCTGTGGCCCTGAGTCTTGATTTGGGTCCTCACCATTACTTTGCTGAAATGTGACAGGATATCATCAAAAAGTATCGTTGGCTATAATTAGCATGCAAACATTTGCTCATCAACACGAAGCACAAAGTACAGGCTGATGGGAATTTCATTAGTTTTGCAGGTATATGGCCATAAACCACAATGTCTTGAACTAATGATGGTGCTACATGAAATGTCAGGAATAAACCCTGAGGAGGAAATGAATGTTTGTACTAAGATATGTCAATTCATCCATAGTATTTCAGACATTTCTTTCAAAACCACCACTGTCAACCTCCCCTAGGGATCACCAAAGCCACTCAGGTTCATCCTCTGAGGACCATGAATGAATACATATTTTTTATTTGCAACCCTTTAAGTTTTTCACTCTGGACCAAGGTTTTATTGCTTATACTAAGAATAGTTGCAAATAAAGAATATTTTGGACTTTTCTAACTGTACGATACTTTATATGGAGGACAACCAGACAGAGACACCTTTGGATAATGATGATACTTTTATTGTGTAAAATAAATCATTTGACTCAAACAATAATGTCCACAAGAGGAGAATTGATTTGATTTGATTGCAAAAAGGAAAATTAAATCATATCCCACTCCCTACTTTTAGTCATGCTTAATCATCAAATGCAATAGCGCCTGTGGTTGGTGAAGAAGAAGAAGACAGCGGTTCATATTACTGCATATTTCACTGCTTGGATACATTTTTCACTCTAATGTCCATGACCTTATTTCTTTGCTTTTTCTTCTTCTCTCCTGTCCAAAGGTGAGGGTAGAGAGAGGACTGATAAATGAGAGGAGGAACAGAATGTTTGTGTTTTGTCCCATCTGACCTTAATGCTATTACTATTAAATGGTGAGACATTCAGTGTTTAGGTCAAGTTGATCGTGCCAGATGAACACAGAATAATACTACAGTGTTAATCCATGAATTAGTTGGCAGCAGTGAATAATTTCCTGAGATGTCTGACTCCAAGGTTCTGACAGTTTATTGCTTTGAGTGCAATTCCATATCAGTGCAAGTGTTTGTTAGTACAGTGCTGCCATCCAGAAATGGAGCGCTCACACCAAACCTCGAAAAGCACAAAGCCCCTGATGCAGCCTTTGAATCCTCACCTTGAACGACATGGCAGCATAGCAGAGGAACACATGGCAAATTATTCTAACCGAACACTTGGTTCCTGTGAGACATTTAACTGTCATTTCGAAGTTTCTGTCATGTGATACAAGCCTGTTGGGGCTTCTTGCACAGCCTTGCCGCCGTCCAATCCATCAGGATTCACAGCTTGAGGTATCCAGTGCTTCCTTCTGGCAGATCAGAGTGGAAAGGAGACAAAAATCGGCTCATTTTCTCTGGAGAAATAAAAAGGAGTGCTATAAAAAGTGGAACATTCATAAAAAGTTGAATATTTTGAGTGTCTCACAACATCTCATGTGACTATAATCCACCACTGTATGTCACATGTCGTTCTCTTTTCATGCATCCAACTATTTCTGCCGTTCCCTATTTCGTTTGTCGATAAGTAATTGCAGAAAGTTGTTCTATTAAGAGTAACTTAACACGGTGTTCTCTTTGGTTGAAGTGTGTTGCCCTCTGACTACACCCTGCATCATTCAGTGTGTTTGGGTTCGATAAGTAGTGTGTAATGTCACACCTGTATACCACACCCAACAGTGATGTCACCGTATACTGACACACCCTTGTACATCACTGTGTCACATCATCTTCCTCACTTATGCTGATTCTTCCCATTCTCACTCATCTCTTTAAGGCTTTTTTTTTTTTTTTTGCCGTTCTCCACCAGATGCCCTCAGATTTTACCCATCAGTCCTGCTCACCTGTGTCTCATTCCCCAGTCACCCTGTCAGTGCATATACCAGCTCCTTTTTCCCCACTCGGTTGCCAGATTATGAGTGTTGCTTCATGCTTCAACCCTAATCTGTCCCTGCCTGCCTGTACTCATTTAATTCTTGTTCTCTTGTTTGGTGCATTTTTTGTGTGTTTTTGGTCTCGTTTTCTAATCTGGGTCCAGCAGACAACGTTTCTGACCTCAAATAAACAGTGAGAGACTTTTATTCCCGTACAAACTGTGACAAACACCAACACGTGCTGCTGCTCATCTCTAACTTTACGGTCTCGTGTGCAATATCTCTAAATCTTTGTAATATATTTTATTTATACATATTATATATAAATATTTGTTATTTGTCTTGTATTCTGCGCTTGATTTTGTATTTTTTATTTTATTTTGTTGTATGCAGAGCTTACAATGACAAGTAAGGCTTTCTGATTTCTGAATCTGACTCTGTCAGATCATGTCATGGCGTATGTAAGACTTCAAGGGTATAGCTTTCCACCCTGAGAGAGATGTCAGAGGAAAAAAGGCTGCTGTGTAATTATGGTCTGCTGGGGCTACTAGGTGAAAAAAGCAGAGGTAATATTCAGAGGAAACAAAAGAAAATAACCTTGTAGAAGTGTTCTTTAATAGTCTGGAGATCAGAGTAAAATCAGTCTAATGAATAATGTCATATTAAAAGGCTGCATGACATTCATGGTGTTTAATAAATTTGAATAGCCAGAATCATTTATATTTGATAGACAACATTTAGCACTAAATTTACATCATTTTACACGACGAAACTTGAACACCAGCCATTTCATACAGGAGAAAAGAGCCCACACCAGTATCTACTGATGAACGTTCAACCCATGGAGGGTTTTGTTCATATAAGAAAGTCGTCTGATTGTCACTGTTAAAGAGTCTGCAGTGTAGTTCATACACCTCACAGATAAACCTGTGGATTAAACAGGGTTGTATATCAGGCTACATGATCAAATGAACAGTTTCATCCATGCTCTCTCTCTCTCTCTCTCTCTCTTGCTTTCTCTCTCCCTCCTTCTCTCCTTCTTCATGCGTGTGTTGGCATACTAACAAAAATCACAAACATTTCCTCAGTGGTAAATCTGATTGCAAAGTATGTAGGCTATAATTTGTTTAGGTCGTCATCCACTGCAGACATAATAAAAGGCCAGTGAAGTCATGTGGTTCCTTAATATAAAACACTATTTTCCAGGTTTTTTATTCCTCATAAATACAAACCATATTTATACAGTATAAGTTTATAATCTCAAAGAATATTCAAGTTTTAATCTTGTAAATTTACACATTTTATCTAAAAAATTTTCAATTTTTTTTTCTCTGAACATTATCTCCCTCCCAGTTTATTGTGATTTTTTTTCCAACCTAGTGAGCCTTTTGCACTGTTCATATGCTTTGTCTTTAACACATGCTGCAAACACATGCTGTGAGCCCACGGCATCACTAACCATGTGGAGGACAGGTTTCAACCAATGACATCACATGTGATTGGGCCTAGATCAGTGTTTCCTAACATTAACGTACCCACTGAGACATGGTGTAACACCTCTTATAACAGTGTTTGGTGAGTGATACAGTGAAAATGATTAACTTTGTTGAAGCACGGCCCAAGGCAGCGATCATTCAACGCTGAGGTGCGGTGGTGAGGAGTTTTGACACGGTTCTTCATCGGCCACTATTATCATTTGTCTAACAAGTTGCATGACGATGAGTGGCTCAGCAGTTTGGCCTAATTATAGGATCATTTTACTTGCCTGAACGAAGTGAATCGGACTGCAAGGACTCTCAGCGACGATATACAAGTGCAGGACAAAACAGAGGCTTGAACTCTGGTCTGACTGTGTCAGCAAGAACGACGCTCAGGTGTTCCCATTAATGCACAATTTTGTGTGTGCAAACAAACTCAGACTTGCAGATGGTGTCAAATACGACATCGGGAAACACCTTTCGCAAAGCAGCTGCACAATCTGACAGGTACTCCGCCAAAATAGATGACAGAGTTATGATTGGAGTCTTTATCCATTTTCTCCCACTAAGTCATACCACCTTACCTATATAGGTCTATATAAGTCCACGAACAAGGCAGTGAAAACTGAGTTCAGTCAGGAATCGCTGCCAGATATCTGGATTGCTTTGCATTCAGGGCATCTTGAATTGGCAAATCGTGTTATGAAGACGTTTATTCCCTTTGCAACAATGTGAGAATGGGTTCTCAGCTTGCATGAAGACAAATAACAATCTATCTGTAGAAAACAATCTAAGACTGAAAGTGTCTCCAGTGCAGCCTCACATTGCAGCATTATATGCAGCCAGTCATCCCTCTCATTAATCTGTGATGAGGTGAGGCATTATGTGTTCAAGTTTAATTTACCCAGTTTATACCTTGCAACAAAAAGCTCTGCTGCCAACTCCCTTTCTACCTACAATGTGTGTGTGCAGAGTGGATGAAGTAAAAGTTTGAAATCCAAATAAAAAGCAGGATTTATTGGTTATTCCGTCTCATATATTAAGTGTGTGTTTACTTTTTGTATATGCAGCAGAATTACAAACAAAAAACCAAACATTATAGTGGGATATCCATGGGGCTGGGGGTACTTAGGAGGTTGTAGAGTGTCTCAGGGGGTACATGACTGTTAAAATTTGTGAACCACTGATCTAGATCAATCCCTACAGAGCAGCAGTGGACCTTTGTTGGAAGATGGGTGGAGCCCATCAGTGCTCTCGAGAGTACTAACATCACATCACCTCTTCATGGCTTTGGTTTCTTTTATATTATAGCCAATAGTTTGGTTATAGAAAATGAGTTTGCTGTGTGGACTTAAAAAAGTCTCAGTTAGCACTCACTGCCTTTTGGAGCCACAGTTGTGCAAAATGAGAGGCAGGTGTGATGTTTGTCAGCATGTCAACTTTTCATTACAAATGAGAACATGATGATGTTAACTCGACAGCTCAAAGATGCATGCTCTCCTCAGGCCAGAAGATGGATCTAATCTCTAATGATGTATTAGCAGCCATAAATGAGTATGCATCAGATTCTGTTGTTGACACCTGAATCAGCAGGTTTCAGTCCAGATGAAACCCCCAGTGCAGTTTGGCTCAAACATCTTCTCTCTAACATAACTAATAAAGCTTCCTGCCTGCACAGGGATCCTAAACCCACAATGTTCTCGATAACAATTGTGTTTTCTGTGAAATTAAGAGCAAGACACTCGTGTCTATTGATCCAAGGATGTTAAAAATGCAACAAGGCATTTTCTGTGAAAGCACCTTATAAGAAGAATTTCACAGCACAATCATTATTATCTCTTCCCTTGCCCTCTAAGGATCATAGTTAGCATTTTCCCTGGCTGCAGCCCCAAGAGTGAGAACTCCAAGCAGTGGAAAAATGTCTCTCCCCACTTGCCTGGTGTTAATGGGTTCAGGCTACTCAGTGAAAACAGACCTCTCTAATCCTCCATGGATACAGCAGCGTCAATAAAACCTTCTCCCATTTAATGCCTCCCTTTTGTCAGAGTAAAATACTGCCGAGATACACAGCCAAACGAGAGACTTTAAAAGCCCATTTTATTTTCAGGTGAGGCAGCATTTCTGCCTCTTTTTTTTTTACAAGTCAACAGAATTGAAATTGGCTTTATACAGCATAAACAAAGGCTGAAGGAATATTACCATGCACTTTCCCCCAATCTCTTTCCCACATATTAACTTTGAAAGGCCAGTGTTGTAATTACAGAACTGTTTCAGATGTAGCATTGACCTCTGGAATCACATAATCCAATTGAAAGTGATGCCATTTCTTCCATTTTTATTTTTATTTTGCTACCATATTCAAACATTGGTCAGGGAGACGCAGCTGCACTTTTATTGTTTCTACTGATTCATGTTGATTTGCTCTTTTATGATGCTCACACAGAAACTTATTGTTTATTCATTTGTTCTGTCCACCACAGTCTGTCATTTCTGGTGTTTTGTCCTACAGAAGAGTCCAGAAGAGAAGTGTTCACAGCAGTGAGGAGAACGGTGGGTTTCCTGAAAAGTTCTTGTCATGTGGCTTGTTTTACAATCTTCTCTCTTTTAAATTCCTTTGCAAAGTTTGCTTTCACCCCTAAAATCCTGTAGTACATCCCTCCTGTTCTCTGGTCATCATCTACACCCTTCAAGCATCTATTAAGCAGACAGACCTTTTAATCATTATGTGCAATGTTGTATGTGAATATTTGCATGGTTCTGAACCAAGGTCACTGAGCATAATCAGTGTTAATGATATACAGTCACATTTGAGCTCCAGTTGCTTTTGAATGCTGTGAGGCTTAGTGGATGGCTCATTTTGAAACAAGTGTTTCTCATTATGTCGAGTATTGTGCTTGGCAGGGAGCCCACAGAAATCCTGCCAATGCAAAATCTGCTTTCCAATGCCTGCTTAGAATACCATATATAGTTTCACCTGTTACGCTGCTCAATTCTCAGAGCTAATCCACACAGTCAACATGTTTTCAAGTGTTTTTCAAGTGTTTGGTTTTAGAAGCATGTTATTTTTGATATCCTGTGGGTAAAAAAAAGTTTTTCATGCATGTGTAGTTAATTTAATTACAAGAGTTATTTTTTGTTATTTTTAAAGATCAGATCTTCTCGGTTTGTCCCCAGTGACCTCCTACAATTTGTTAGTAGTACTACTGTTTCATCTTACTTTGCAGTTTGGAGCAAAAAGAGCCGCTCACGGAACATCGGGTATTGCTGAGCAGGCCTTGGCAATAATAATCAATTAAATTACTGTAGCATCGGAATTAGTCAAGCAATCTTGTTTCATGTTTTTTAAAAGAAAAGAAGAAGAAAGGGTGTGCGTGCAAACATAGATATCATGCTATGAGCCTGCAGCTTCACTATTAAATGCTCTGCTCTCAATGAAGTTTCTTCTCGGGCCGCCATCTTGAAAATAGCATGTTGGTTTGTAGCAGAGGTGTGGAATTTGTGACACACTGATGAGAGTATTCCAGCTTTGAAAGGTTGCAGACTGAAAAATGACCAAAAACTGTCAAGGGTACCTGGTCACACAGGTAAAAAAAATAACAGCAAAAATCAGATGTCATCACACACACACACACACACACACACACACACACACACACACACACAATGCACTACCCTCCTCAAAATGGATTTATTTTCAAATGTCGACATTGTCACAGGAGAATAGCACTCTGCTTTGAGTCAGGAGAAGACATGCTTCTACTTTGCTGCTCTTCTGTCAAGGCCTCACCTTTGAGGAAGGGTAAGCCAAAGTTCAACCCCAACTTCTTCATTCGACTCTCTGCCAACATCAACAAGGTCAGCTTCCACAAACGCTGCGCTCGCTTCTGTAAGGGAGACATCTCTGTTTTCTTTCATGTGTTCTCGTGAAGCAGTGCAGACATTGGAACCGGTTTAGGGCCCCACCTATTCCAAAGAGTAGAGTTTCCTGGATCGCATTCATCCTCAGAATTGCCCTTTTGTCACCAATAAAATCATCCTTAACTACAACCTGGACCCTCACAATCTGAGAGTCAGCTGCTATTTATCCTGTCTAAGCAATGTTCAGTACATTTTCTGCTCTGAGCTTGAGTCAGGACACTCCACCCCTTCCTCCTCATCACAAAGGCTCTCACTGAAGAAGATGACCTGGCAACCAGTATCAAGTGCACACTGTACATCTGCATCTGAGTTTCATGTAGAGATGGGAGGGTTTGGTTGTAAGGGTTGCCACACATGACCCACAGTGGCAGGAAAAACTAAAGGGCCTGTCTGGCTGAAAACTTATGGGGCATCATTGAGTGTCGCCATTTATATTTACAGCTCTAGCTCTGCACACAGTTCTGCTAGAACATTTCCTTCATCTGTCTCCTGACCTCTTTGAGAATTTCAGTCCTGAACTCTTGTTTAAAATCCATAACTGTGGGTTTAGAGCTGGATGTCTGCTTACCGCCTGTCAAGCAGGTAGAAGGTAGCCACCTTTCAACTCTTGGCAATAGTCAGCCACTTAAAGCTTTATCCAGATGTTCACTGAAGTGATATCACAACTTATGCGATGTTTTAGTTTTCCTCTAAACCCTGACAATGAGCTGAGGCAATGAGCAGCCTGTTGGTGATGAAGAGAGTCCAGCAGCTTCTCATCACAAAGACTCTCACTAAAGGAGATGACGCCCGAGCCGGTATCATTTACACTCTGTACATCTGCATAATCTGCTTTTACCGTCACCTCAGGGCAGGATCTGACTGATTCTCCTGCTCTGCAGTGGCAAACACTTGCGCTGTCGTAATGTGAGGTGAGAGGAAGTGACAGAGAGAGTGTGGTTCAGTTCAAACGGCCAAGAAATGATGACTGGTATTACTGAGGAGACTGGTTTAACTGTTGTGTTACTGCAGATATCACACTGCAAAAATATTGATTTTTCTGTATAGATTTTTTTTAAAGGGGTTTATGTGTGTGTGAATTGATTTATTGTGTCTTTACTATATCTGATTTTATGATCATTCTTTTATACCCTTTTTTTTATACCCTGACATATATGGCCCCTCAAATACGAGAGCGTAAAACCAGGTCGATTGAGAGGAGGGATTATATTAAAACCGGGATAAAAAAAAAACAGGCTAGGAACAGAAAGACACAGAGAGAAGCATGGAAGGGGGAGGGGGGGCAAAGAAACAGAGATAGAAGAGGATGAAGAAGATAAAGACAGCAGCATGCTGAGGTGGAGGAGAGAAAAACAAGAGTGACAGAGACGAAGGATGCAACCAGGAGCTGATGACAAGTGAAATCACTGAGAGGACATCAGCAGCAGAGCACCAACACGCCAACTAGCTGTCAGTAAGAGGAAAGGAGTGTTAAAAGATGACACAGAGGAAGCAGCAGAATTCTGCATGGCCGTGTCAGCACCTTTTGGCACTTGAGTAAAGCCTCATTCAGGCTAAATCAGGCCTTGCAGCAAAAACTCCAGTCCGCCCATTCATTTTGCGTATAGGGCAATGTGCTCAGGCTGCAGCGGTGCTGGATGTTTTGGAAAAATAACAGTCCTACGGTGGAGGAATGTCCGATCCAAACCAGCGTCATGCTCACAATCAGCCTAGCTGGTCAACAGTATCATCGTTCAAGCTGTTTACACCTTGTGCAGAGTTTCTATTATGTTGCTTGGTGCCTCAGACATCGTGCTGACAGAAAGCCGCACAAGCAGGGCACCAAAAGCAGAATAGAATAGAATAGAAAGCCTTTATTGTCATTATACAGTGTACAATGAAATTACAAGAAATTAAAAACTTTATGAAAAATACTTTGCAAACTCTTTGGAGGAGTTGTTTCCATGCCAGGAGCCGGACACTGGGCGCTATGGGGTTTATGGACCAAACAAGTCTCCCTGTTGTGTCCACACTGTTGAACAACCCCTGTGCTAATTGCTACAGTGCCTGGTTTGGTCTTTAGGCCTAACACTCACATGAAGTGTAGAGGGTAATCCCTACTGGCTGCATGTTTGTTCTGTCCTCGAGTGTCCTTGGTATTTCTCTCTGATTCACCCGGTGTCAGGATAGAGAGTGAGAGGTTGTGATGTTAGACTCCATTGCAGCAGTGAGCAGCGCAGCCTGTGGCCCCAGGACAGAGGGCTAATAGTGGGCAATGGATTTTTAAACCTTCCCCATCTGAATAGAGAACTTTTAGGCTCCCTATCCATTTTTATTTATCATTGTTTTAGCCCACATGTTTTGTACATTTACCTCTGGCGAGGAGGTTCCGTTTTCACCCATTTCAGATTATGCAAAAGCTACGGGCAGATTTCCACGAAACTTTGTGCTCGGATGGACAAAGTAAACAATTGACACATAGCCAGTGTGGGGAGAATGTAAAAACCTGTATCCTCCTGGAGCAGAGATGTTCTGCCTGAGCAGCACTAATTAGGTATCCCAGTGACAGCGCTAACATAGCTAACTAAAAATGCATATTTTACATTCAAGTTTAAAGCTAGGCAGATCAGCATTGTAGCATGTCACAGGAGGTTTTTCAAACCAGCTGTTAAAAGGTACCAGAACACAGGAAATGACTGTTAAAAACGTTTCTGGGAAATGACCCCCAGATTCCCCTCAGATTGTCCCACCCACATTTTCAGTGCTTCCTATCCCCATGGCTGTTTTATTTATGTGATGTCTCTACTTAGCTGACCTGCTAACACCACTTCAAAACTAAAATTAAGAATCACATTTTCTCTGCATTGGAGCAGGGTATACAGATCAACACAGATACATATTGACACTTCCAATCCCAAACATTTTGTATCATTTTTTATATTGATTATCATTATATATTTTAAATTCTATTTATATTGCTCAATTTTTTTTTTTATCAACAGGGACACAGTAGAAAGTAATGATGCTATCGGCAGGATCTAGTCTAAACTACACATACCTCCACCAAGGCCTCTTTAATTCAATCAATACAAAATCAAACTCACAGCCCCTGTAACCATAATTTAATGTTACTGGATTTGTAACAGCCAACCATTTAAATCTGGTGGATCCGGATCTGTATTTGGATCCGCACCCATACCTGGGGTCTCGTCCCCTGGTTTTACTCGTGATTAGTACAGAGGATGTGACTCATGCAAGTAGAAACTTTAATGAAACTACATAACAAGTAGTCCAACTATTTAATTTTGCCATTAAGTAATCAATACAGCGATATAATTACCTATACAATGAGTAATATGAAAATAAGTAACCGATTAATTTCTATATCTTAAATGATCACAAAATGTTTTCCAAAGATGGATACAGTATCTATCCATTTTTCAGTTCAGCCTTCTCCTTTATTTATCTAATGAAAAGTGTTATATAACGTGTCTGAAGCTCGGGCCCAGAGGGGGTCACATGAGAGGAAGCGTTTTCAAAACAAGAGGTGAGCTCAGTATTTACATTAGGATATCTGTGTGGCCTCATCCGCGCCCAGCCCCCTCACAGGGTTTGTTAATTGTGACAGCAGGTGGAGCCACCTTCACAGAGGGTACATACTGTAGGCTACACACACTAATCACCTCACTCTCATTCCCTCTTTTAACCGTAATCTGCATTTACTCTTGACACTGGACAGTAAAGTTTAACACCTGTCGAATCTGTAGACTTTCCATGCAGACAGAGAGGAGCTTAAAAAGTGAGGAAAAAAATGATTCCTCCCATCACCTCAGATCCCCTCTGAGATCACTGTGGTTAATCTGCACGACATTGGCAAAGCTATCATCACAGACAATTCATTAAGACAGTAAAGAGCTGATGGTTCTGTTTGACTTGGCCACATCTGGCCAATTGAGCAGAGATTTATAATGCAGTGGGTTCGCTCCAAAAGGCGTTGGGTATCATCTCTCCTCTGCGGCGGTGTTTATGTAGGCCTAGTTTAAATATTTGAGGAGCACATGTGGGGATGAATGGTGGCACAGGATTTCATCATAAAGCTGTGAAGGGCAAGTCGTGGGGGGTCATTGTAACGGTAGTGTCAACATCATGAGATCCCACCTCTGTCGACTCAGCAAACAGTATATCGCAGACGCTCTGAAAGGCGGCGACGGCTGCTTTCTGGAAAGGCCTGGTGGTTTTCTGAGAACACCTTTGATGGTGCCAACAGGCTTTGGACATGTTCCCTCATAGATTCTGGGTTGTGTGTCCAAAGTAACCACGAGAAGAAAACTAACTACTGGGGACTGATGCAAGAAAAGACTGATTGGACAATGGTGACAAACCATGCTGTTGACATTGCACAAAGATTAAAACAACTGCTGCTCCGTTCACGGAGGTGGCTTCATCTTGCCATGATATTTCTATATCTACTGTGCCACTGCTGCTGGCTTTGCAGATGCGCTGGAGAATATAAGATAATGCATCTTTTCCCTGTTTCCTGGTTGTCACAGTTCCCCTTTGTGTCAACCCAACAGTATCACATCTTCCCCCGAGAAATCATCCGCTGCCTGCAGATTGCAGCTTCTGATTGCAAGAGGCATTGGTTTTTCAACTCTCCCACTTACTCAGATGCATCAAGCAGGCTCCTAACAGGAGCCTCCATCTTTTTGTCCCTCTCCACGTTCTGTTTGTCTGTCTGTGCGTGTGCATGTCTGCTGGGGGGGCTTCCAAGCAACTCCCCCTTTCCCAGAACAGACACCTGCCCTTCCCCACCCAATCCCTATAGACACTCCCCCCCCCCTAGGTAAAAGAAGGCTGTGTTCAGGGTGAATGGGAGAAAGAGGGAGCCTGTGATGTCTAAGCTGAGTTTGTTTATTTAATCGTCATAGAAGAAACTGCATACAACTCTGTCAGTGGTCAGTCATCATCTCTAATGTACACCAAGGGGTTTTAATGACACTCTATATGGGAGTACAAATAATCAAGCAGTTGGCATACGGGTTACACTATAACAGAAACTTTTGTACGGAGTCGACTGAACTCTGTTGCCACATCATCAAGGAAACCTTATGGTTTCTCATCATTCACACAGTAGCATTCAGCACAGAGCCTCTGAGCTGCTTTGACCTGGCTGGACAAGCCTTATGTAGGGTGTTTGTACCTGGAAGCTACCAAAGTCTGCTGCACTTCACCTCAGCTCATCCTTCACCTAATGCAACCCCATCATAATCTTAGATCAACACATCGCAATGTGGGAATGTCACAATTCTAACATTTATCATTTTTGCATACATTAAAGTGACTGATGGTTCATCAGGAAACTGGCATGTTTGTCCAAGATGTCATGTAGTTATGGATGTAGTCGAACTTATAAGGTCTATAATTCACATATTTGTTAAGGCCAAAGAATGAAATATTAGAAATATGTCCTTTCAGTGTTTTTGCTAATTTATCAAAGCTGTCAAAAGCTCTTGAAAGCATTTTACCCAGTTAAGAACAATTAAAATATTTTGGTGTATGCATTTTGGCCCAAGTGTTCAGGACTGTTAATGAGGTGGCGGCTTTGTCTGATATATGACACTGACTCTGCAACAAAGAAAAAAGTCACCATTGTGTTACCATTATTGTATTACCATCGGAGTGATGAGAACTTAGTCCAGTTATTGTGAACCACCTGTGGGATTTTAAAAAACAGAATAGTGAGATGTCAGGACCAATCATTTAAACAATATGTGATCATGTCCAGCTCCAGCAAGAGGTTTATTTGGTCAGCTGGCTGCACTTGGCTGCAACTGCAACTCTGATAGATAGCAGTCCATGCTAAAATTAATTTATCCAAAGGAGAGATATGTTTAAATGGAATGCATATCACACTGCATGTTGTAAAGAGTGTGATTTTTTTAGATACTTTCAAACAGAGAGAGTTAGCCTCATTCCCTGTGATTTATGGCTTAAATGGAATAAGCCATAATATTCACATTGGTGAGTGTTGTTTAAAGAAACACTGCCCCCTAGTGGGTAAAACATACTGTTTGCTTTTTAATGATACATGATTTATGATTTAATGATTTTTGGAATATAAGATCTAAAATATTGCACTTTTGATGAATGGCACAAAAGCACTTAGTCTTGCAAGTCTTAAAGCCACAATTTTACTTAAGTAGAAGTATTTGGTATTATACATTTGGTATGTATTTTGGATCAATATATTAATTTCTCTGCTACATAGAAATGTTGTTTTACTGCTGTAGATGTATAGGGCTGTGCTGATTTTAACTAAATTCAGTCTACAGCAAAGAATTATATTCTATCAGATCATCATATGTTTGTAGCATCATTGCTCTGTTGAACCATGTAGCTCATCGACTTTTCATGAACTCTGGAAAAACAGCTGTTTTCAGCTTTTGGACAATGCATTTCTCATGTCATCCAACTCAGCCCACAGAGGAATTCATTTTATCAGAAACATTCAGATTTAAAATCACAAAGTTCGGAATACATGGTTTTAATTAGACAAGAATGGTTCCAAACTGTAATCTGAAGCTAGACAAATGTGGTGAAGTGAAAAGTACAATATTTACCTGCGAGATGCAGAAGAGTATTAAGTTCCAAAGTAGAAATACTCAGTACAAACATCTTGAATATGTATCTACGGACCAACTTGGGTAAATATACTTGCATGCCACTACTAACTTTGTCAAGCCAAAATACAGTAGATGCATGCATTTCACTTTATTTATGACTTTGACTCTTATCCCTTGAAATGACACCTGTGTGATATAAACAGAGATGATGTCATTTTGGTTTTGCAGGGCTACGATTTTCCACGGCTAACACACTAATATGAGCTCCGACAGCTTGGCTCACATGCCACATGTTAACACATGTCAGGCATTTCTTTGACAGCCACACTACCCAGCACCTCTGGATGCTGAAAACAAAGGCCAGACTTTGTTGAAAGGTCTTACGTGTGTCTGTTTTATGCGAGGCTGAGCTCACGTGAAGAGGAGTTTGAATCAAGCCTGAGCGTGTGTCAGTGTTGGCCAGGAGGTTCTGACTGGACAAACAAATTACTGCAGATGCTGACTTACATCCAGACTCTGGGAAAAGCGGTAATGAAAAGAAAGTTATGATATATTACAATAGTCTATGAAATGATGCTGAGACATCAGTTTTTAATGCCATTCTCAATAATATAGGATTGACAGGAAACAATGGAGATTGTTTGGGAGTTCAATTTGAGACAGATGCTGCACTGACAAAAGCATTCAATCAAACATAGTGACATAGAGAACATTTGAAACATTTATCCATCAATCACACGGTGAAATATGAGTGCAGATGTGATAATGGGGAGTTCTTACAGAGCCTTTGTAAATTTTCACATACAGTATGACAACAGCAGATCAGTTTATTAAATGATGGCAGATTTGGTCACAGACAGTAAGCTGCAGGCCTCTGGTAACATGCAAGTATGGCCTACAATGAAATAGTATTATAATATACCATAAAGCACATTTGAAGCAAAAAATATTAGACTCCTCAGAGAGATTAATATACATAAGAAAACATCTGACCATACTGGTGTTTTTGCACATTTTATTGCCATGTAATATAAATCAAGCATGTCTCAAACTGGTCCTGACAACTTTAGAAATGATCCCTTGTTTTTTTGAATTTGTTGTCTTCTACCAGGCAGTCATAGCTTTCCATCACTTTCAGTAATGGGGAGAAATCTACTTGTAGAGCTACAACAAAACAAAACAAAAAAGTGACATGTGATTAATAGTACATGGCATTAAGAATACCAGTATGGTCCTTTAAGACAGTCCTTTGGCGTTTAATGCAAGAGTCACTTATAGAGGATGATTAAAAGTGCATCTTGTGCAACCAGCAAAACATAAAATGAGACAATCAAGGTTTGTTTCTATGAAATATTTCAGATGCCTGCTGTATGGTTGGATTATTCTATGTACTTTGACTTTACAGAATTTAAATGACAATATATGCGGCATTTCTCATATTTTTCGGCATTTTCTACATCCCAGTTCCAGGTCAGTCCCAAAAGCAGCTCAAACACGTCTGGTCTCCCTCAGCTGAAGAGAGTCAGCCTCTTCTTCATGTAGAGAAAAGCGAGGTATGTGGCTCCTCCTAAGACACCAATCAGCAGAGTGGTGCCAACAATAATCGGTGCGTTCTTCCTGGCCACGCGAAACGCCACAGGAAGGACAGCAGAGATCAGGATGTTGTTGACATGGCCCAGCACTCTCCTAAAGGCTGGGCGCTCCACCACGCGCTCATAGTATGTTTCCAGGTTAACGCGGTTACCGTTGCCCCAGTAGCGGCGGGAGAGGCCGAGGAACTTGAGGCGGTGTAAGGTGACTGCCAGAGAGACGTCGGCCATGCTGAAGAACTCTCCACACAGCCAGGACTGACTTCCTTCTTCTACGAGTGGAAGAGGACAGAGATGGGAACATGGACAACAGATAACATGTTACAAGAGTCGCTGCTGGCACATGTGTTAATATCATTACACTAGAAAATATAATTGTGTCTTTTATTGTGTGTGTGTGTGTGTTGATGGTAAAGTGGTTTCTGAGTCACATGCGTTTGTGGTTGTGTACCTGGTGTTTCTTCCACCCTCCTCTGTAGCTCTGTCTCCACCTGGTCCATCACACTCTCCAGTTCATCCAGAAGCTTCTTCAGGTACTTCATGTTGTCATGGTCAAACAACTTGGACTGCAGAGACATTTTCATACATAAAAGCATGAGCGGACATTTATGTAGAAAGCAGAAAGGCTAAAGCTGAGATTGCTGTTAATGCTACTTTGCTTGGATGGTTAGCTTTAGCAGGAGCTGAGTTTGATTTTCCATTATAACTAGATTCAGTCTCATTTAGTGATGTGCACTCAGAAAAGTGAACTAAGGGGTTGTGCACTTGTGCAGCATTAGTTGTTTTGGTTTTATATGGAAACAGGTTTCTTGGAGGCTACAACATCATTTTTTTATATGACAAAAAAAAACAACAATTATATTTATTTCATATTCTGTCAACTTAACTTACTTTTAAGCGTCTCTGTTTTGCTAAATATGCATCTTTAAGCTCTGGGTTCTGCTCTGCCAGTTTCTTCAGCTCAGTTTGTCTGTTTCCGATCTGTGCTGTCACACAAAAACACAGACTCAAGTTAGAGACAGTGAATTATACAGTGACTATTATTGCAAACAACTATGTTTTTTTTTCAAATTCATATTTTCATATGGAAAACATCACATTATGTGTGTGTCTCTGTGCTGTCTATCAACTTTATCAGCTACTTCTTTCCTCTCATGAACAACCAGTTTCACATTAATAGTAGATAGAAAGCATGCAGGAAAAAGAATAGAAGGTCTTTAACTAAATAGAATAAAACAAAAACAAAAGAAAAATCTGTTCTGTCTTCATCATACTATCTTAGTATGGAGGGAGATCTCTGTAGACGGTTGCCAACACTTTGTGTGTCTATATAAAGCACTGGAGTGCATCACTGATTGTGTCTTACTTCGTATGCATGTGGCAGCATATGCAGGTATGTGGGAGTCTACTGTGATCTCAGGGTGGAGGATGCAGCCATGGGTGTAGGCATCCATCTGTAGTGAGTCCAGCAGCTCTCTGTAGTGCTGCACTCTGTGATAGTATGTGCTGCCCTCTTCAGGGATCAGTCTGACGGTTCCCTCTGGAGGAAAACAAGTCATGAAAAGGAAGGAGCAGAGATGTAAGGTGCCACATAGGACATATGTTCCTCCAAAATAAACAAAAGGAGATCAAAGAGATTTCTACCACAGACAAGAGAAAACGCTGATTAAAAAAAAGAAGAAAAGAAAGTGTTTAACACACTTTAAGCTTTCCTGGGGAGAATACATGAGGGCTAGAATGGAAATTTAATAGAGTAATTTAATCATGGATATTTATATGATAGTGTATTATTCGATACACTTTTATCTTTAGCTTAGATACTTGCATGCTTACCAGATTTCCTCTTCTTTTAAGGCGACCGGATGAGACCCTTAGAACAAAGCTACCATGGATCAGTGCAAACCAATAGAAAATGGAAAAAAAAATTAACAAAATGATTAAATTAATGTTTGAAAAATGCATATTACAAAATGCACCACAAATTAAAACAAAACAAATGCTTAAAGAGAAAAACAATGCATGAAAACAAATACGGAACTCAGCTGAATGGAGCAGACCCCAAAGCATATCGAAAGAATCAGTAAGCGTTTGTGGCGGCCAAACAGTCTTTATTGAATCTCACCATCATTGAAATTCTGCTCCAGGTAGTCCATGATCTGTGTTGGGTCACAGATGACGTTGTCGTCGTGGACCAGGACTGGCACCTCACCGGTGGGATTCAGATGCATGAACCAGGGCTCGTTGTGTTCGCTGAGCGGGAGGCTCACGTCGTACTCCTCACAGTGCAAACCTTTCTCTGCTATGGCGAGACGCACCTGCAAAAGGTATACATGTCAGTGCTCACACCCGTCTCTTGATGGAAGACATCCGACATCATAGTTGTATATGTATAATATCTGCTTTTAGTTATCTTAGTGTTTATCGTATGACCAAAAAAGATGGAGAATGTTAGATGTCCGGTTTCATTCCAACCACATTCCTGCCTTTACATTTTAACAGAGGTTTAAACAACATGACAGTGACAACACAATGGACAAGATTATAAATATATGTTTTTTATATAATATAAATATAAAATACATATCATATAAATTACATAAATGTAGTGTTTTACAAGATTTCTTGTACTTACAGTAGAAAAAATTTCAAAGACTAAGAATGATGGCCACTTAAATACTATTTCTTTTTCTTCTTCTGTGTTTTTACAAAATAAAGGATCTACAACCCTCTCATATCCGAATAATGACAGCCATAACTCAGGAGAGCTAACATCAACGTCCTTTCAGATTTTCCTTTTTTGTAGGAAGACTTTGGTGGGATGAACATCAGTGTTCCTAAAAGACAAATGTAATTTCCAGATTTCCCCCCATTTGTGACCAGAGACTAAATCCCAGCAGGAAACAGTATTTCTTTTGCAATGCAGGAATGCACCAAGAAAGCCCCTAACTGGGAGCTGTCCACTACCCGGTGGTGCTGAAACGTAAAGACACTCACCTTCTGGGAATTGAAGGACTGCGTCCAGTGATAAAGCGTCAATTTGGACTTGCTTTGTTTTGCGACTGTTCCACATTGTGGATGTAGTCCTGCATCTTGCTCCGAGTCCGTATCTATAAGAGCTTCTTTCCCATCTTGAGCTTCAGAGATGTTTTCGGACGCCATTTTATCTGTTAGTATTTTAGGGGGCGAGTGAGGGCAGCGCATCATATCACAGTCAAAGAAGAGCGCCCCCTATTGGCTGGGAGGGGGAAGCTTCAATACGCTTCTTTTTTTAAATATGATTCATACAAACAAAAACATTAGCCTCATTTATTTTCAGCGTCGTCAATTAATACTCGTTTTCTTCTTCTTCTTGCCTTCTTCCTCCTTTACTTCTTCTTCTTCTTCTTCTTCTTCTTCTTCTTGCAATAAATGTATTCGAACAGCAGAGGTCACTCTTGTCTAGGCCCATTCCTTCAATGAGTAGTGCGCGACTGTCTGCACAAGCAGTTTTCATACAGGAAGGGTTAATAAGGCAATCGATTGCCACCAAAGGTGATGATTAGTCTCACCAATTAATTTAATTTTACGCATACAAGTCTAACAGTGTTGATAATAATTAATTACACTGACGAAGTATGCCACTCCCTAAATTATGTTTATTTAGGGAGTATGTTTAATAATTTTTCTCAGGCACTTAGTCATTTTGGATTGACAAAAGACTTTTGCAACCATTATCTAAACACTTTGCACCCAGTCTCTGCAAATTCACCTATTTTTCTAGCTCTCATATAAATAATAAAGTAGAATTACCTACGAAAGAAATAATTTGAGATATATAAGATAAGAAGGGATACACCTTATTGATCTCCAGAGGGGGAATTCAGTTGTTGCTGCAGGCATCAACATGCAGACAGAAAGATAGAAGTAACCTAGGGATGTAGACAGTTAAAAAAAAAATAAACACCGCAATAATAAGAGTAGCCAATTAAACAATCAAAAAAAGGTGCAAAGGAAAGGAAAGCAAGTTTATCAGATGAATGTAATGAGATTAAGTAAAGATACAAAGTTCTCTATCTATTCATTTACATTATAATGGAAATGTAGTATATGCCTATTACATGATGTAATACAACAGTGTTACATATCAACATAATATATTATAATAGTGAACCTACAATATATTATAGTATGGTAATAACACATAGGAAATGGTTAATGTAATGCAGTATAACATACTATAACAGGAAAATAGATTAAATAGACCTATAAGTTGATAAGGTATGAGCATAATATGAGTATAATATTTAATCAATAATAAATCAATGATAAACTATAATAATATAGTATACTTTAAAACAATGATGTTGCTATTGAATGCAATATTAACGTGATGCCTCATGAGTGTACTAGTGGTACTGTATAAATGGGATCTATAAAACAGGTGTATGTTATCTCCTCACAAAATAGGCCATAGAAATATAATTATGTAACATTGGGCATGAGATAACCTGTAATAAGTCATCATTAACTCAATAATCACCGGTAACAGAAAATGGATAGTATAATACACTCACTTTAATTCACACCTGTTAAGTGAGACGCGTCTTTTAAAGCGGGCATTGGTACAGCGATGCAGGCTGCCTTATTTGTGGGGCGTCCGGCCTCTTCACTGAGAGGGGGAGAGAGGGAGAGGAGAGTGGGAGGTTCCTGTGGTGTGACGTTGCTATTGGCCCAGTGTCTTTCCTTAGCAGGGACTCGACGCCTCTCTCTCTCCCTCTGTGATCAGTGGGTGAGAGGGGGGAGACGAGCAACACACAACGGAGAACCCGGCGTGCGCCTCCGGTAAATGACGCCCACCATTCATACCTTTGCACTTACCGTTACGCATGCCTTTCTCATTGCATGTCAGTGTCTGGAGGTGCTATCCTCTCTCCTCACACTCCTATTTTTTGTCCCGCTAGTCATCATCTTGTTGGCTCATCCTTTCATCTCGCCACCGGTCCTGGATCCCACCACCTCGGTCCTGGAGACGCCTGAGTCTACAGCAGCGCGCGATCTGCTTTATTTCCAGCCTATATCTGAATGACGGGCGGAAGGTTTGACTTCGACGACGGTGGCACTTACTGCGGGGGTTGGGAGGATGGCAAAGCCCACGGACACGGCATCTGCACCGGACCCAAGGGCCAGGGCGAGTACGCCGGATCCTGGTCGCACGGCTTTGAGATAGTAGGGGTGTACACCTGGCCCAGTGGGAATACCTACAAGGGCTACTGGTCCCAGGGGAAACGGCATGGACTCGGCGTGGAAAATAAAGGGAAGTGGATCTATCGTGGAGAATGGAGTCACGGTTTTAAAGGTCGGTACGGCGTCCGGCAAAGCCACAACACACCTGCTAGATACGATGGTACCTGGAGCAACGGGCTGCAGGATGGATATGGGATCGAAACGTATGGCGATGGCGGTAAGAGACCCTGTCATATCCTGTAAATATGGTCCAGTGTTTGTTTAACGTGATTGACTGATGATGTGTTATGTAGCCTGTGTGTGTGAGGATGCTCAGATTAACACTGAGGGAGGCTAATGGAAAGACATCAGAGCATGAATCTCCATCTGATATGATCAGAGTTGAAACTGAGATTGCGCACTGCGCACCCCGGTCAAGCACATCATCATCATTTGCTTCACAAATACTATTACCCTGGTAATATTACTTGCCCCAAGATAACGGAGCCTCTCTTATTTCATCTCATTTGGCAACTACCGGATGCTCCTCATATGACAGTGAGGAGAGTGGCTCTGGCAACATGCCCCGGTGACAAGGAGTTCGAAAATCACAGCAAATCAGTCTGTTTAGGAGCCAAACTATCAGTTACTTCTCCGTCATTTTCACATTTGCACCTTCACTGCAACAACACACCTCTTCAAGAGGGTATATTATGCGTACCTGCCAACACTTCCAGTGAAAATTCATCACATTTTTAAAAAAAACTTTCATTACAAGTTAAGCCATTCTGTTGACACTTGTTTCCAGAAAACCCACAAAGCAGGTGCACCCGCATTGAACACTAGTGAAAATACAAAGGATGCCTTTTCCAATTTAAATGCAACTTATGATAATAATAATCCATATCTGTCATCTATACAGCCATCTATACCCATTTGAAGTCATAGAATACACACCATTGGACCTGTATGCAATGCACAATGTTACAGACAATCCGTCTTGGTTATAAAACATTTAAGCTCTAATATGTGTGAGCATCATCTCCACTAACAGAGGCCTTATGGTGCAGAATAAATGCCTCACATATGATGGCTACAGAGGGCTGGGCTTGGGAAATCAGCTGATCCCAGAGGATCTACAGAACATCTGGCTGTCTGACCTCACAACATCCTGATAACTTTATCTGCAGGGTCACCAATTTGAACTGCCAGCCTGTTAATCCATCTGAACTCCTGCCCAGGCTAGTATATCATTTTCTGTTAGAATCTGACTATAATGGCTTACTTCACTCTACTGGTCAATGAGATTGCAGCGCTGGATCAGCAGGCCCTTCTTATTATTAGGATCAGGATTGCAATATGATGCTCTGAAGAAGCTACAGTAGGCCAGCACATGTTTATTGGGCTCAGCAGCACCAAATGGGATTAATGAAGTATTCCTCTCATTATGTGACTCATAGCAATTCTCTGTCATCAGAGACAAACGGGTGGTGGTGAATGTGCCTACTGTCAGTGGGGGAGTTAGTGGCTGCCTGAAAATAGGCTCCAAGCTGAGTGATTCACATTCATCCCAAGTGGTCCTCAGTATCTTAATCAAATCTCTGTGATTGAGTTAGTTATACTCACAGTCCCAGATCTGTGGGGAAGGGGAGAAAATATTTCATAGGCTGTTATACTCTGCACCCCTACAGCTGTTTCAAGGACCTGAGGCAAAATGCAATTTGTACAAGAATGGAAAAAGTGCATCCTTGTGGATGTCACCACATGTGCAAGAATAAGTGCAAACTCACTGTAAGATAAACGTTTCCCAGGTATAACACTCCTCTTACCGACTATGAGTAGCACTTTAAATTGTTTTTGTTTTGTTTTGTTTGCCTTGTTCAGATTATTTATGGTAAAATCCTACCCTGCAGATATTTGCTAGGCTTATATTTTTTTCCAACTCATTTAAATAAAAGCCAGACCCTTTTTGGAAATGAACCCGGTGAGATGAGCGTGCTGTGAACACATAAAAAAAAAAGACAAAAATGCTTTGTAAATCACTGCGAGACCACTTCTGATTGTGCTTTATTGTACCAGACAGTGCTTAATGTCTCTTTTTGGAGGTGATGGATAAAAGAGAGAATATTCAGACAGTGAGGCCTGATTCAATTTCCCCAAATCGTGCTATTAAACA
Source organism: Chaunax sp. Z400 (assembly GCA_037577475.1). NCBI lineage: Eukaryota > Metazoa > Chordata > Actinopteri > Lophiiformes > Chaunacidae > Chaunax > Chaunax sp. Z400. Next base: position 10,420,747 of record CM075206.1, on the reverse strand, counting down.
TGGGGCTTCTACCATTCTGAGCATGTAAAAACAGATTATACACACTGTAGCTTCTACTATGTAATGTCAGAGATCTTTCAGGAAAAACAAATTTAACAATGGACCTACTAAGTTACGGTTTCAAAATTCTGTCACCTTATATTCCTCATTACCTTATCACCTTACTTTCCATGCCTTTTTCACCCAACAGATAAAGTATCCACAACTTAGGGTGACTGTAAAACAAAGTTACATATAATACGTCATGTGTGATACTGTATGTCACACTTCGTATTTGCACTGATATGATAAATGGTCACAAGATGAACCTGAGGGATCTCAGGATGTTCACTTACAGAATAGGAAAGAAGGAAAAACATGCCTCCGCTGCACAAAAATAATCCACTCTTCGGTGGAACTACTCACAAATTCATTGACATACACAACATGTGATGAGAGCAGTCAAGCAGAAGATGCTTCACTGAAAGGGACCATAAGATAAAAAGGTTAGCAACCACTGCTTGTGTAAATTTGCAGTAGTTGTGACTATTAATCACTGACCCATGTCTACCTGTTCTCCAGGTACATATCAAGGCCAGTGGATGGGTGGGATGCGGCATGGCTATGGCGTACGTCAGAGTGTTCCCTATGGCATGGCTACTGTTATCCGCTCTCCCCTCCGCACATCTCTGGCCTCCCTGCGCTCTGAGCAGAGCAACGGCACGGTGCTTCAGGACCTCTCCTCACCTGCAGACACGCCGACAGGCAGCCGTGGCGGCTTCGTCCTTAACTTCCACTCAGACAGCGAGGTCGTCACCGGCAAGAAGAAGGGCCTGTTCCGCAGGGGGTCACTCTTCGGCAGCCTCCGGCAGTTGCGCAAGTCTGACTCTCGGACCTCAATCTCCAGCAAGCGCAGCTCTGCACGCAGTGATGCCACCATGAGCCGCATCAGCTCCAGCGATGCCAACTCTACCATCTCTATCGGCGACGGCGAGCTGCCAGATGAGGACCTTCCTCTTGAGGATCACGTGGATGCCACCACGACTGAGACCTACATGGGCGAGTGGAAGAACGACAAGCGCAATGGATTTGGCGTTTCTGAGAGATCCAATGGGATGAAATATGAGGGAGAATGGCTTAACAACAAGCGCCATGGGTATGGGTGCACGGTTTTCCCAGATGGCACCAAAGAAGAAGGGAAGTACAAAAATAACGTGCTGGTGCGTGGAATTAGGAAGCAGTTGATTCCTCTTAAGAACCCCAAAACCAAGGAGAAGGTGGATCGGGCTGTGGAGGGGGCACAGAGGGCAGCAGCCATTGCCAGGAGTAAAGTGGAAATAGCAGCTTCCAGGTACTGTGTTTATGTGTGTTCATTTATGCATCTGAATGTGCATGAGGGTGTATTCTGTGTAAACACAAAAAAAAACAGGCTGAACATCCATTATTTTCAGCACTGAGGAGTCAAAACAGTGGCCTTTTTGACAGGCTTCTCCCAGTCTGATTGAAGGCAGTGAAGTCCTATGACAGCAGCTCAATCTTTATACATCATCAACAGTCGAGGATTTCGTTTTAAGTGCGATCAGCCCTGGAAAAGCTTATGTTTTTATTCCCTGCCCATATCTTTCATTCCCAGGGAGAAGAGTTAGGAATCTTGTGCGCGTGCGTGTTGGTCTGTGAGTGTGTGAGACAGAGATCCATGTGCATGAGGAGTATAGCCATTACCTGTCCCCTGTGCCAAATGCGTCTCGTGTGCCCAATAACGATACCTGCTCGTCCTGCCAAGCCTTGCTCTGATGTGGCATCTGCTCTTTAACAGGTGGATGAGACGTGACCTTTTCATTTAAAGCCTCCCTCCTACTGGGACACAGTTCAGCATCACTTTGACATCCTCTGGTTTCATTGCATGAGGGAATTATTAGATTGAGGAGTGTGGGGATGTGAACAAGCTGTGAAAAGGTCTCAATCAGGAGAGGTGCATATGAATTTGCATGCATGAAAAATACATGAAGATGGATTCACAATACGCAACAGCAAAGACAGGTTAATTGTGTTTTTGCGTCACACACACTAAACACAAAGAAAATGACTAATAATAACACACAGTGGTAGCTCTAAAACATTCAATCAAATGAAAATATAATGAAATGTAATTTTACTTAACCAGTTAGTCAGTTAAATTTGTCATTTATCCTGCAGGGCACATATTCAAAACTTTCCCGAGTTCTTTTTGTGCTTTACATAATGATACTAGACTAAGAGGCTATGCCAGTAGCAGTTCTTTGAGGCTGCACTGTGAGCACACCAGTCCTTTCAGCTAAATGCTAACGTGTTCATGGTTCACAAGATGTTTCGTAGGTAAAATATTTACAGTCATTTTGGGAATATATGAATATCTCTGCAAAATTTTGTGCATATCTAGATGATTTTAAGAATTCGAAAACATTTTGACCTGGTGGCGGTGCAACCATAAGAGTCAGGGTCCCACTAAAGTCTTACGGAGTCACATTTATACACAATAAATACCAGTACTAGAAGCTTTATTTGTCACATATTGGTTCTCTGCATTCGACCTATCCCTGAGGAGCAGTGAGCAGCCAGTACGGCGCCCGGGGAGCAGATGGGGGTTCAGGATCTTGCTCAAGGATACTTCGACATGTAAACTGATAAGTGGACAACCGCTCTTACCCTCTAAGCCACAGTCACCCCAAATATTTAATATTTAAATTTCATAGCAATCCATCCAACAATTGCTGAGATATTTCACTAAAAATGTCAACCACATCGAGAGGCTGGAAGAAAAGTGAATGTCTGCAAACTTTTGGTGATATACTTTCTGAGACATTTCACCAAAAAGCAAAGATAGTAGCGTTTATGCTCTGGTGATCTTGAACGTACACGATGTCATCACAATTCATCCAACTATTGAGATATTTTATTCTGGACCCAAAGTGTGGACGACCAACAAACGGGCAGGGCTGTCTCTACAGTCACGACACTAGAAAAATAAGACTTTGAGGATTTTTTTGGCTGCTGTTCAGATCAGTTAAACAAAAGTAGATCAGAACTTTGTGTTCTGGTCATTTACAGTGGGAGTCATTATTTCTGCTTTGTTAGACTAGATGGTTAATCAACAGTTTATCTTAACTGGTGAAATAAAATAGACACACTCAATATTATAAAGCACTGGAGAGAAGGATTAAGAGTATTTTGACTCGGAGCTGAACCCTTCCTTTTAGAGTAAGTCAGTAATAGCAGACTTTATGAAAAGCAGGCTTTATCATAATATTCTTTTCAAATATATTAAATCCACAGAGCAGCGGGAGAAAATGCTTTATTCTGCAGATTTCAAGGATATAAGATATAGATTACATAAGGTGGATTTAACACGCTTGATATAAAAAAAACTCCTGCATACTCTTTGTTCCACATAAGACCCATGATATTATGAATTTCTCTGTGTGTCAGTGAAAGACAGTGAGGTTGAGATAAACCTATTGGGAAAAGAGGAAAAAATGGATAATATATTAAAAGAAAGCCATCATATCCCCTCTTTGGCTGTGTAAGTTACAGCAGAAGGAAACACACGACCTGATGCATAGCGCCAAAGCAACAACAGTGAAAGCATTCCAAGTGGATACAGAGTGTTTATGGCAGCAAACAAGGTCTCCTGTACCCGTAGTCCGTGATCAAATTACTGCCTGGTTCGTGCCGCTCCATCGTGTGCTGCTGGAAATCTCAAAACGAGCTCTTCCGTTCTCGACGGCTGAAATCAATCCACCCATTTTCTATAACCGCTTATCCTTTGCAGGGTCGCAGGGGGTGGGGGTGCTGGAGCCTGTCCCAGCTGACATTGGGCGAGAGGAAGGGTACACCCTGGACAGGTCTCCGGGTCATTAGAGAGCTGACACCTTCAGACAAACAACCATTCTCGCTCATATTCACATTCACACCTACGGGCAATTTGGATGCACCAATTTATATTGCATGTTTTGGACTGTGGGAGGAAGCCGAAGCCCACGGCTTCCCACGCGCACACAGGAGGAGAGCATGAAAACTCCACACAGAAAGCCCCCAGGTCTGGGACTGAACCCAGAACCTTCTCGTGACAGTCTTAACCACAGCACCGCAGTGACACCCAAATCGAGATTTATCAATTAAGACCATATTTATGTTACAAACGCCTAGAATGGCACACGGTGATGCTTGTGGGTAAGCAGGTTATGTAAGTCTCATAATGCAGTGCCGGGGCAAAAGATGCACTCGTATCGATCCAGCTCTGGTCACATGACTCTCTGTCTTTGAATGTGGAGCGTACCCGGTGGATCCACAGGGAATGAGAGGAAAGAGACAGAGCAGGAAGTGGAGGTGGAGAGAGTGTAAAAAAAAAAAAAAAATGGATTGAAGTGAGAGAGAGTCAGGGGTTGATTGGATAAGACGGGGGATGCAGCGGCTTTGCTGAGTAAGAGGTTTATGAGTGGACAGCAATGGAGAGGAAGCAAGGCAAAAAAAAAAAAAAAAAAAAAGGCACAGAGCAGACACCCCTACCCCTCCACTGTGCATAGCTGTACAGAGGAGCTATCCCATGAGCTTTAGTAGTGGAGCCGATGACCTCATGCTTTGTGATTAGCCACTCGATGGACAGCTGGTGTGATGCGGTGGAGGGGAGCTCTGTGTCTATGACCCTCATTCACTGATATTTGTCCTGGACTTATGCTCTTGTCTCCGTGTGTGTGTGTGTGTTTATGTGTGTTGTGGTTGTGTCCAAGGCCTGTGAACTGAGATAAGTGACTGTGCCATTGAAGCGTTTGCCGCGTCACAATGCTTCGCCCATAAAGCCTTTTTTGTTACAGATGAGCAGCTTAGGTATCCTGGTGGCTCAGTAGTGTGTCAGTATATACACTGTGTAATCTACCCTAATGGCTTTTGTTGCACTTAAACTTTCTGTCACTCACTGTGTTATCTCATAAAAGCAGAAGTGTTCAAATGAAGTGTGTCTGAAGTGTTAAAATGACCCCAACAAAGCTACATTTTAGGCTTTTTTTTTATCTGGTCCTCCTTCTCTCAGGTTAGGTTAATTAAGCACACTCCCACTAAAATGCTAAGAATGATTTAAATGCCAAAACAAACATACTGTCAGCCAGTTCTTGCATGGAGGCCAAGTGTGTGTTTATATTTGATAACACTGTTTGTTCTGCAGGCTGTAGTGAAAGGTTAACCAACACCTAATATGCAGGTCCTACAGACATAGGTTGGATATTTATACGATGCTTATTTTCTCCTTCGCAGCAATCAGCAAAAAGTTGAGACTAATAATATTCAGGAATGGTTGTATCATCATCACATTTTAACCTTTGCTAGTGATGCTGTTTTAGTTGTCCTACTGTCTTACACATGAATAGATTTTACTCTAGAATTTTTTTTTTTTTAAACTCCCGGCATCAGATAATCCAAAGATCCAAAGATTATATTTTGTTTCCACAAAATGGTCAAAGTAAATGTTTAGAAAATAAAACTGCCTTGGTTTTGGGTGGTGAGTTTAAATAAAATGCAATCAAAACAGCATATGAGATGATTAATAATTAATTTGCATGATTAGAGTAATTATAAAGCAGTTCTCACCATAATTACATAAGTACTCCAACAGAGGTAATTACATGGTCCAAAATCCTTGCGATAAATTGCTGTCCTCAAATAATTTTGCCTCATAGTAAATGATGTAATTTGCGCTTTATTTATACAGTCTTAAAGAAATTATTATAGAGAAAAATTCTATATTTATATATACTGTATATACTCTATATCTATATCTATAATCACATTATGGTATTTTCCAATATTTTTCTGCTGTAGAATTTTTTTTGTTGATGTCCTCAACATAGGAAGCTAAAAACTGCACGCGTTAGTAGTTAAACATTAGATGCACGTGTATTCATGTACTCACCCTCACAAGCACCCACAGACACACACAATGTCTAAATGAATTCACTCAATCAGAACTGACCTCTCTAAGCACAGGAACACCTCACACACACGGACTCATGCACAGGACAGATGTATACAGTCAGAGTGCATGCAGTGTGTGCTACTTTGCTAGTGTGTCAGCAGTGAGTACTGACTAAATAAGGCAAGGCATGGCTTATCAGCACCGGCCAGGAATATATACCCGTCCTACCACTGATATAGCAGCCCGCCATCGCACTCACACTATCATCTGTCCTAAACGTCTAGGTGTGTGTGTATGTGTGTGTGTGTGTGTGTTAGTGTGTGTGTGTCTGTGTGTGTATTAAAAGAGAAAGAGAAACCTTTTTGAGAGGTGAGATAAGGTTTGCTATCATTTGGCAGGAGAACATAGAAAGTGTGTGCAGTGTGTGGTGGGTTTGTGTCCAGGACTGTTTGTTTATCACCTGCTGTGTGATGACCTCAGCCACTCACCGCCTGCCCTTTTAAAGACAGTCATAGATCAACCTGTGTTTCAACATATGAATGAATTAATCCCAGCCCGCAGTATATCGTGTAAGATTCCATCTTTGCTTTCCGAATAGGGGCAGAGGCGCAATTAGGTGCATTTGTTTTCATCTGTGCATGTGTGTGTGTGTGTGTGTTGATTGTGGAGTTTTTTATGAAGTGGTGCCACACACCTTTCAAAGGTATGTTAAGTTTGTCCCTTTATGATGTGACAAAATGCACGGTAGCAATGAGGCATGAAGCATACAGTAAGTGTAACTGTGGGAAGGACTGCCAGTCATCTGAATCACCAGTCCGAGTAAAGTAAACTACATCATACAGTACATCATTCCCCTGACATGTCCCGCGTTAAAAGGAATTTGATGGTGTGAGGTGACACATATGTTTCCGCACCCACATGCGCGCATGTATGAAACAACCAGCCTCATGTGTCTCATATAATCTGTATAGGTAGAATAAATGCTGAGAGTAGTTGTCAGCTTCTACATACGCAAGAGCTAAAAATAATGTAGCTGATGCAATGGTGCATGCATCATGAGTTAGTCAAGCAGTGTGTAATGTAATCATATCCTGTACTTAGCCCAATCATCATAATATAAAGTCATATTTAGCAGCCTTGAGAATGTCAGTGGATGAAACCATAGGAGTAATATTAAGAAGTGATAAAAGGAAAGGCTGGTGATAATGTTGATTGGTCGGGCCACCTCTTTGGACCAGAATGAAATAAATATCTCTATCACTATTGGGTGGATTGCTATTTAATTTGACATGCATGGTTCTCAGTTGATGTAACCTAATGAGGTTTTTCTCTCACGCCACCTTGGGTTTGATTTTTGTATACGCATTCATGCCCTCTACACGGAAACATATTGCATTCACTTAAGAAAATCATTTTTGCCGTGTTTTTCTGAATTCATTAAATAATGATCTCAGAATTTCTGAGATAAGTTTTCATGAAAAAAAAAAATTCTGCTCTGTTTTTCTGAATTAATGTCGTGATTATCTCATTAATTCAGAAAAACAGAGTTTTATTTGTTTTTATGAGGACTTTTGTTTTTCTGGATTAACGGCATAATTAAAAATTCTGGGCAAGGTTTTCGTAACTAAATAAGTTTGACTTAAAATTCGGCTCTGTTTTTCTGAATTAATGAGATAATTATGTCGTTAATTCAGAAAAACAACGCTCTGTTTTGGGGGGGTTTTCTCAAGTGAATGCGATACGCTTCTCTACCTCTAGGCTTCCCTCCAAGTTGAGAAGATGTGATGCAGTTTTTGCTTTGTCTGAGTCCACCACTGACCAATTGCCTGTAAAAATAATGACATTCCCATCAACCTCAGCTCAGCTGTATACTTTGTGTTTGGTGCTAATTAGTCACTAACCAAGATGGTGAAAATGGCAACTATTATACCTTGTAAACATCAGTATGTGAGCAGTCTTTTATAATTTACAGTTTAAAGAGCCAAACAACACAAAATTGTTTTTATGAGCTTGTCAGAATGGGGATATTAGCATTTAGCTCACAGCATGGCTCCCTCACATAGCCACTAGTGTGGCTTTAAACTCTTATTGTTGTCGTTTAATTATTGTGCAGCCCCCGCATGTAATAAAATTTTTTTTAAAACATCACAACACAATTTAAAACATGTAACATGAAGACAAGAGGAGATTTTTCAGACAGAGGTTGGCAGATTTGTACTAAATAGTTCTTTCCAGCCGAGTAAAAGTGAATTTCTCATTGTAAAACCTCTCACAGTCAAGACATTACATCACCTAGAATAAATGACTACCGTCTGATGTATCCTCTGCTGCTGCAAAGGCCCATTATGATGCCAGAGTTGGGAGTTGGAGAAAGACCAAATAGACTAAATGTTCTGAATTACAGCGACACTACATGAAAGATTTGTTCCTGGAGGAGGAGAGGAGAACATTTACCCGTGGGTAAATATGAGTGGAGCATTAGGCTGTGTCGACAGTAGTGGTGATAGGATTGGGTTTCACCAACATACCATTACACTGTTTGGCTGCAGCTTGTTATCTCCTTGAGAATGGCACATATTTCTGCAGCTTCTCAAGAACGACTGGATGAGTCAGGCAGGGAGGCAGGCAGGTGGAGGGACGAGGGGGGTCATGTAGAATCCATGGCTGTTGCAAAGATGTTATCTCCTGCAGTGATTCACCTGGAATCATTAAATATTTAAAAGTACTCCTTGTACAGCTGGGTTGCCTTCTCCTCCACTTCCTCTACAATATTTCAACGGCTTCGTTTCTGAAGATTTTCCTACTAGACTGCACTCTCTCTCTCCATTATTAAACATTTCTTGTTATGGATCCTCTTTTCCCTGTGTTGTACCATGAGTTAATGAGAGAACGAGACAGTGGAGTGAGTTAAATATTGTATTAGACAAGCAGTGATTTGGGAGGTAGCTAAATAATGAGCGTAAGTTAACAGCCTGTGTGATTGTGTGTGTGTGTGTGTGTGTGTGTGTGTGTGTGTGTGTGTGTGTGTGTGTGTGTGTGTGTGTGTGTGTGTGTGTGTGTGTGTGTGTGTGTGTGTGTGTGTGTGTGTGTGCATGGGTGTGCGCTATCCCCCTAAGAATTTCCCATGACGCGTCAAGATAATTTGTCAAAATCCCAAATGTCCGTATGCAGTCATGTCTAACTCTGCACCTGTTCAAGACCTGTTTACATTATTTTACATAGTTAGATATGAGCCAATATTCAAGCACATGTCTGGATCAATGGCTCTAAAGTCTATCGGTGACGTGAAACTAGATAAAAGTCATTGATGTGCTATAGGCCTATGACAATTACACTTTAATTGAGTTGCGGGCTCTGCTGAAAGGGCTGACTTCCTGTCCAAAACACTGTTTGACCTGCTAAAGAGGAGCCAGTACTGATAAGGAATAAAGCTCCTCATAATCCTCAGCATATAGACTGTGAGTGTGGAAATGTCTATGTTTATGTCTAATATTGAAATAGGCGAGGAAGAGCTTACTTTTCAGCCTAAAGTCAAATGCTGTTTTTCATTGTATATTTCTTATAGACCATTTGAACCACGTCATCGGGGTCGTTAGTATGTCATCCCCATGTCTTTGCAATTCTGCATTTGCATTGCTTGTTTCTAATGTGCATCCTTACGTTAAAAGAGACAACGATGATGATAGATGAATTATTTTTTTGGCAGTAATTTTCAACCTCAATCTGAAAAGAGAGGTACATTCTTCTGTTTCCAGTAGTTTCAACAACTTGTTTACATGAATAACAATATCTGCTCAGAGCAAAATCCAAATCAAGGGCCAAAACTCCAGTAAAAATACTTTTTCAGCAGTCACTTTCAAACTCAGTCTACGATGTTGTTGCCTGAAGCAGCTCTTAAAAGCTGACTGTTGGTGTGTACCTGCTACTACAGCTGTGCGTCTTTAACTTGTGGATACTGACGTGCCCTGCTAAATCTGATTGGCCAGCTAGGCCGCTTTCACTCCAGATGTTCACGGATTGGATTATGGAATTATCACTTCTCATGTTGACTCACAGTACTGCTTTTTCATCTATCGCTGTCGCCTTTACACAATAAGCCACTGGATTATATTATTTTAATGATGCAGAACTGGACCTGCATATCACCAGCAGTTGAAGTTGTCTATTTTTTTTATATTAGCTGACATTTTATCTATGAAATAGCCATAAACAATAAATTGCGCAAAGATTTCATAATATTTTTTTTTCAACTGTGGGCAGATGGAACCTAACGCTGGTGCTCCATTTTGCTTTGCGCTGAAGAGGAAATTGATGAATGTGTGCATATGATGTGTGTGTGTGTGTGTGGGTCCTAGGATTGGAGGACCTTAATTAGAACTATTCCTTAAGCTCAAGTGGTTGCCAGGCAATGTGACCTTTACTCACACAGGTCCAGTTTCAGCTGTACCTGTGTCTCCTCGTTTTCAACCATGTTTTAAACCATTAAAAAAATAAAATAAACGTTCTTGTTTATGTGCTTCTATTATATTTTGTGCATATGGGCCTTAAGTGCACGATTATCTAGCCATACAGTAGGCTGTCGTGTGGCTTTGTTCTTTTGCAGATTCATTAATACAGGCCAGATGCCTTGTTTGACAACTTGCTCAAGTGTCTCTGGTGGTTATCATGGTTACTGCCTCACTGCCGTCACCATCGTTTCAGCCGTTTGTTGATTTTCTTATGAGATAGTAAAGTGAGGAGGCGCTGTTAGTTCAACATAAAGCCTATTCATCCGTTGAGGCTTGTTAAACGTGTTTGCTTCCAGTTGGATGTACAAAAGATTTATGGACTGTTATCATAGAGACTACACTGGGAAGTCACCTCAGTGTGTCCTTTATTCACAGTGAGTGGCTGATTCCCAGTCGGCCTCATTATGGCTCGTCTCAGCGATGGTCCTTTTCAGCTTCTCATGCAGATGTGATGTGTGTATGTGTGTGTGTGTGTGTAGTTAAATTAGAGATAAGGCATTTTCACGAGAGGGAGCTCAGTTTCATGCTTTCGTATGTGTGTGTGTGTGTGTTTGCATGCGTATTTGTTGAGGGTGTGTAATGTTTATATAGTCTCCCAGCAGCTTGTGAGTGTGAAAGGAGGCTGACAGAATCCAGAATATTGACTTTAGAGATTTGTTGTTTTTTTTAGTTGGTGTTTTCTTCTATTTCATTTTAGTGTTGAAACAGTTGGTCAATTACTCAATAGGCAGAAAATTATTCAACAACACATTTGATAATCAATTAATCCTTTATATACAAAATACTAAATATTTCTCTGAGTGGGATATGATTTTAGATTTAAGATATGTTTGCTCTGGGAAATTGTGGGATTTTATAGGGATGCATCTATGAGACATTTTTCTCTTGATACCAAATCTCATACCTCAACTCCTACCTACCGTCTACCTCGCTATGGGGAAATCATTTGTATGTAATTTAGCGTATAAGGTCAGGAATTGCTGTGGTACTGAAGGTGGTGTCAGGTCTAGACATTGGACATTCATCATCTAGTCATGACTCCATCCACAGACACAGTTGGCAACTCAAAATGTTTATAGACAAAACAACTATGTGATAAATCAGAAAATTTCCTCTCCTTAAATTTGGAGCTAATCCACAAAGCCGTGTCCTGTCACCAGTACACTTTGTATTCAGGAAGGATGTGCACTGCAATGAACTACAACCTATGAACTAGGGCTGTACGATATTGAAAAAAGTGGACATTGTGATATTTTTCTTTTCTATGATATATATTGCAATATGACAAAATCCAGAAATATTCACTATTTAGAGACAATTAATTATTCTAGAACTTTTTCATGATACGTTTGACACTTTTAAATGAACAGAGCTTCCAGTCCAGAGTCAGATATGACAAATAATAAAAAAATAAAATAAAAAAATAAAATAAAAATAAAATAGCTTTGCCACATCTGAGTTAAAAAAATTATGTTACAACAGACTTGCACCATGGCGTGTTTGACTTCATGTGCCTTAGGCTTACTTGACATTACATGTCTTGCAGTGCAGCTATTCCATATATGCACATTATGATGTTAATACTGAAATGATATATTATGCAGCCCATATGATGAGTGACTGTCATTCCCAGCAATTATATTAACTGCTATTTCACCTTTTTCACACACATAAGGTAAATACAAGTTTAATTAATGAAATTACTAGCACAAGCACACAAGGTGAAAAGGTGCCTTAAGTTTTTTGCACTTCGAGTGAAGGGTTCTATTTATGATTTCATTCATGCCTTCTATGTGTTTCTATTTTTAAAGGCATGTAAAAGATTATATTTGGGGTTGTGTTGGCCTGATTGACAGGTGCCTCGGATATAATAGTAGCTGCCCCCCCCTCCCAGCTTCAAAATGGTAGAGATACCACATCCCTGCTTTTCTGCAGTGTATGATATGACCCTCCCTCCCCCCTCCCCATTTGTGTCATTAGCTTTATCAGCTGTGGCCATGTTTCACTAGCAGTGTTGACACAAAGAGCACAGTGCTGAGATCTGAATCCCTGCCATTGCCCTTCACCAAAACCAGAGGTATCATTTCAGCAAGAGATTGTGTGTCACTCGCTCAACAGACTCATATCATCACAAGCGTATCCGACATTCAAACATAGCAGAAATCTGAACATATGCAGCACAAAGAAGTGCTGTTATACTTTTACTGAATTTATTATAATTCAATAATTCATGATATGCATCTGAACAGTGGTTTCTGAGAAGCACCTATACACATTCACACACTAATGTCCTCATGCACACAAACATACCTTAAATCCTTTTTGGATGAAGGCCATTTGAAGTCTCAGTGGAGGGTTTCGGCGCGGAGCTCGTGAGTGGAGAACACATAGTGGAAGATTAGATCTGTTTGTAATCCACAGCCAAAAATGTCAGGAGAGTTTGGGGATTTTTTTTTCCCCCTTTTTAATCAAAAACTGATTCTACTCATTCTTGTTCTCAGAAATGAAGTCTGTTCAGGAGCCGAATTTCAATCTGTTTCGACCTGTCGGTTTAGACTTTGTGTCATGTTGCATGCATTATTTAGGGCTACATAGAGATGAATATGATTCTGAATATCTAAGTGATGAAGGTACAGATAAGATATTACCGCTAAACATCAAATCAGAAGTTTAGTGATCACAAACTTGGAAGAAAAGAAAAAAAAGAAAATAAGCATTTAATGTTTGGGGAATCATTTCTTTCTTGCCAAGAAAAGACCAGACTGAAACCACTCTCATGTCTCTACATTGAAGGAGACACAGATTATGACCCTGCCTTAGAAAGACTGGAAGCAAGGGGGAAAGCTAGCCTGCCCAAAGCTATTTGGCTAGTTCCACAGTATTATTTCCCTGTACCCTTGCCTTATGCATTCCCCACTGCACCCAATGCTTTTCATATTGTCACATTATTTACTCAAGTACCTGTATCCATCATTGTTTTTATGCTGCTGCAGTGCCCTGCTGTGTTACATGGTAAAGGCCTATGCCGTGCTACAACAAACAAACCCATGTTGAATGTAAAATGTGGATAAAAATATTCAGATTCCTTTTCTCCTTTTTATTTTCATCAGCCTTCCACAATAATGAGATATTAATGAATGAGATGTAAAGGAGCGAGAAGGGGGGGGTGACCTCAAACCACACAGGATGTGCTGACAACTAAAATGCTTCAAGTACATTACATACCCATTCCCACACATTCTCATTATAGAGCACCATAGCTCTCTCTTCAGGATAAAGTTAGCTTATCTTATCATAACAGCTAACCTGTACCCAATTTAAAGCCCCATTTGCTGTAGCCATTGTCCTTCCACCATTGTAGCCCCTGGTAATGTGAGCCCAGACCTCAACCCAGGAATAATTCCTGAATAATTTCAGAGTCGGTTTTAGCTAACCACTAATGGTGTTAGTCATGCTTGAGTAATCCTGAATTAGCACCAGCAGGGAATTCAATAGCAGGCCTGCATGGATATGAGAGATATGTGCAGGCCAAGCTAAGTGCTAATTTGTGCAGACTTTCTGTGATGTTCTGTGCTGCTCTTTTGGACCTAGAGACTGTTTGGGCATGATACAGGACAGTAATTGCTGTTGATCTATAATATCCTTTCATGAGCACATTTGTGCGCCAAGATTAGGAGCGTCATGGCCCAAATGGAGGATGATCTTGATACATGAGATTTGCTGTTGGGAGTGGTTTTCTTTTGGCCGTGGGAGTGTTGAAAGATCACTTAAAGGGAGATTAAGTGTTGATGTTTACCACGGACAAGGACAAGACTTCATCTTCTGTCTTAATGCATACTGTACCAGTCAGCATTCCAGTTACCAATCTTGGACTGAAGGGGAGGGGGAATGGGTCAGTGTGATGGAGAAAAGCAAT